>OY987326.1:106450752-107050752 GCA_963920685.1 Polydrusus tereticollis | reverse complement strand
TAGAATCACCAGATTCCACGTTTGATTCTCCAACTTCCATTTCTGGTTGTTCAATTTTCATTTCTGGTTGTTCAATTTTCATTTCTGGTTTTTTAATTTCCATTTCTGGTTCTTTAATTTCCATTTCTGACTCCACCTGCTGCAACTCAGGCTCTGATATATTTTCGGAAGGTCTAATATCAGGCGAGTCGCTTTTAAGTTCTTCGGGCTTTACATCCGAGTCGGAATCATTCTCTGAATTCCTTTCAGAATCGGAAGATTCAATTCGACTAGATATTTTTGCTGGCGTCAGTGAATAGTTAAATTTCGGGCCTGAAGGCCTCTTTTTTCGTGCGGGATTGAAATGAGAGCAGTAACCACAATGGAAAGCGAGATATTCAAACTCTTCTTTAAGAGCCATGCCTAAAATAATATTTATAATAAAGGACAGTATAATTACGTGCCTATTTTAAATAAAGTGGTAAAAAAAATGCAGATTCACTTTCTATTATTATTTTTAAATGTCAAACACAAACATAAATGCAAATAAGCCAAAAAAACATTTCCCACCGCCACCACCAAATCTAAGAAAAATACGCATTTCAAATCCGTTATCAATTAGTAAAACATGTATGGTTTTTTTCGTTGACAAGCAGTTCCTTAGTATGCACATAATACATAAGTGCTTAGTTTTTAAGATTAAAAGTATCGAGACTAAACCACACACACACACACGCGGAGAGGTGAGCCCATCTGGCGGAAGTCCTTGTGACCCTGAGCTTATTTTGCTCAGAGTCTCAATGACTCCTTCCAGACTTCCTTCCACGCTCCCCCCTGCGGTCCAGTTCCGCAGGGTCTCACCAAAAAGCACTGAAGGTACTTTTACTCTGGAATCTAAGAGAGGGGTATATTATTGGTTTTGTGGGGTGTACCGGGGAGGGGGGGGGGGACTTTAGTGGGTTGTTGGTGCTGCTTGACGCACCTAGAGAAGTTGATGACGGGGTCGTTTATGACGGTACGGGGCATCTATGTCATAATTGGAAGCTTGTCTGATGAGGGGATTTAGGTGATCGGGGGCCGAAGTTAGAATCTTCGCGTTTCTCTCGTGGAGAAACTGGGGAAGGGGTGTGTGTTTGATGTCGCGGTGTAGGTCTACGTTACGGATGAACCATGGGATATCCATGGCGGATCGAATGTAACGATTTTCAAGGGCTTGGAGGCGGTTGATGTGGGTGGGGGCTGCGTAACCCTACGCCACTGAACCGTATGTGAGGGATATGGCGTTGCCAGCGGAGGGTTTTGTCTAGGGTGATACCGAGATATTTCACTGAGGGAACATCGCGTCCATCCAGGTTGACCAAGTCGAAGGGTGGCTGCCTTCTGCGGCTAAACTGGATGGTTTGGGTTTTGTCGGGGTTGAGGTGAAGTTTCCAACTCACGCAGTAATTGGAAAATTCGTTGGCTGCTGTTTGCAGCTTCCTGGTGACTAGTCGGGGACTCAGTGACCTTACGATGAAGGCGGTATCGTCAGCGTAAAGGGCCAGGGCGCTATCGGGAGGTTTGGGGATGTCATGAGTGAAAATGTTAAAAAGATGTGGGGATAGGACTGCTCCTTGTGGGGAGACTAAACCTTGAGTAGCGTAAACACTTATATACATACAGTCGGCACGGCATGGTGGTTCCTTGTCTGTGCGTCATTACTTCCACGTGATTAAAACCATATGAAAGTACGATGACCGAGACGCTCTGCTTTTATTCACTTTTAAGGCTAAAATAAAAAAAGACGGAGAGTTGTAAATCACGTTGTCTCTTGATCGTTGTACCATGACGCACCGGCAAAGATCCACCGTGAGTACAACTACCCATCTTTATTTATTATAGCCTTAAAAGTGAATAAAAACATAATAGAGCGTTTCCGAGGTTGCGCAATACGTCTCGAATTTAAAGTAACGTGCTAGACAGAGCCACATGTAGATCTGTTTCCTTTGGTGGGGGTTTTTGTTTAGTGTAGTTGTGATTAAGGGATTTCTTTCCCTTGCTTTGTTGAAAAATTTTGCTGACAGTGTCTCGGTGTTCGCTTCTCTGTGGATTTGATTATTTCTCATAAATCATAAAAAATAAGGGGCTCCGATGATTTAGCTAAGTGTGGGTTTTCGAACTGCCTGCAGTTTTCTTTTTTGTTGTTCGACATCTGCGTCCAGGCTGGGCAAGCGTACGTGATAATTGGGCTTATAATCTGCTTTAGGAGCGTCAATTTTGTTTTTGTGGCCATTTTTCTCGAAGTCATTGTGAGCTCAGTTTTCCTAGTGTTCCTCTTTTGCTGCTCTGATGTTCGCGTGATCCTTCCAGGTAAGGCGCTTGTCGTAGGTGAGTCCTAAGTATCTTGCTGCTGTCTCCATTCAATTTCTGTGCTTTTTGGTTTGATCGTCTGCGTAGGTAGTTTTCTTGTTCTGGTAAACATGTTTGCCTGAGTTTTCTGGGATTTAGCTTTATTTTCCATCTTTCTAGTGTGTTTATGTGGCTCTGCAGGTATCTTGTTACTTTGTCTGGATCCCTGTCTGTGCGGTTATGGCAGTATCGTCTGCTAATTTTGTATTCTGTATGTCATTTTTGTAATGGTTAAAGAAAAAAGGCGACAAAGGGATCCTTGAGGCATTCCAGCTGCAATCTTTCTTGTTGTTCACTTTTCGTCCTCTATTCTTGTCTGGAAGGTCTGGTCTTTTAGAAACGAAATAAATGTTTTAGTCTGAGCTAGTGGAAATCCCAACTTGATAATTTTTAGTATGAGGCCTTGGTGTCATACTCTGTCAAAGCCCTCGCCACATCCAGCAGGATCGCTCCTAGATTGGCCTTTTTGTTGAACTGCATGATGATTTGTTTTGCGAGCACTGTTGTAAGATGTGCTGCTGAGTGTTCAGGTTTGAATCCCAACTGTTCCTGCGGGATTGCATTTAGTGAATTGAGTTGATGATGTTCGTCAATTCTGTGATCTGTTTTTATGGTAATTTTTTGAGGGTTCCATTGGTTATATCACCGTGTTCTGGTGCTTTTCTGTTTGGCCTTGTTTGGATTATTCCTTTTATCTACGCTAGTGTCACGAAGATATTGTTCTGTGGAGTTGAAACTATATAGGTGGAAAATTTATGTTGTCCTGTTTATTCTGTTTTCTCTGCCTGGACTTTTGTTTTGGAATTTGTTTAATGTGGAATTGCTCCTCTAGGGTGTCGGCGAAGATCTTCGCTTGTTCTTCATTTGTGTTTCCTGTTTTCTGAATGTATTTAATCGCCGGGAGGGGTTTTTCTCGTGTCCTGTGAGTGTTCTAGTCATTTTGCCTTGTGGTTTTAGCTTCTCTACTTTGTTTCCCATCTTGAGTGGTGATATTGTATTGACATCAACGTATAAAGGTATGTTTCCTTCAACGCGGCCGTCGTATTGCGTCAGCCGGACGACCGTAAGTTTCCTTAACGGCCAGCTGCAAGCCGCCAAACAGTAATGTGTCATGTCTTTCGTTAATGGAACAGGTCGTTGTGGGTGCTGATCTTGAGCTGTACCTTATTATTAGAAGAAAATGAGGAGGACGAAATACTTCAATTAATAAATTTGGATGGTGGAAATGAGGATATACCTCCTATGTTATACTTCTTCCAAAGTCAGTTTGATGAATAAAAAAACTCGATAAAAAAGCTTCGACCGGGTTTCAAAGGGACCGGCATTATAATCGGGGTTGTCAGATCTGTTTTTTCAAAATTCTTTAAGTTTTATTATTAAAAGTGTTCTTTTATATCAGTATTTAATTAATAGTCATTAACTTTCTTGTAAGCTAGTTTGCAAATCTACTTTGAACCAAGAAATTTTCAATGTCGAAGAAAGAAAGAACAAGCCATTCATGAATATTATAATAATTTTTTAACTACTTCAGAAATAGTATTTATACAAAAATATTTTAAATTAAACTATAAGGAATTTTACTGATGTTAAACAAAAAAAATAGACAATTAACAAACCCTTATGTTCCTCCTACACTTACGAAAATTTTGCAGAACTGGCAATACCCTAGCGATAGATCGTCAAGGCCCACCAGCAATTTAAAGTGCGAACTGAGACTCCGACTGAGAAAATTAATAGAGCAGCATATAAATACAAATTTATATGCTGTAGACAAGAACAGCAAATAGTTAAGGGCCCAATTGCGTAATCCCTTATCAGCTTTAAAATTAGTTGATGCTTCAGGTATGCGATATTGTGAATCGGACAGCGGCGTGGCTGGTTGAAACGATTTACTGTAATTTACATATTTTATTTTTTGCTATAACTGTGTAGTTTTAGACAAGTAAGGTTTTACTCGGTACCTTTATTTTATTATATCAGTATGGCTCTTTGGCGACAATTTGAAACAGAAGGTCAAGGTGAATTATCGAAGGAATATAATGAGTCGGTGCTAGAGTCGGCCATCAAAAGCGAAATACGTCCGGGATTAAGAAACAAATATTTACATGTTCAATGTCAACGCATTATTTTAAATATGTACGCGTGTTTAAAAAAGAAAATCCGGAAAACTGAAAATACGCTTTGTACAAGAATGTACTTTTAATGAATTAACAGACCTTGGGTTTTATAAGAACTTATAACGTTATTAATTTGGGGACTATAATCGGTCATTCAAATACAAAACGGCTAACTATACTACAATTCTGCGAACTGTTTACAACTTTTACGAGGATAATATAGTGCCGACTTTAGAACTGGTTCGTGATAAATTGCGAGGTTACAAGAGGTTACAAGTTACAACAACATTGCGTGATGTTTTGTTAAAATGTGGCTTTAAACATAAAAAATTAGATAATCTAAAACTATGACAGGACTATTTGCGCAAAATAAAGGAGTACTATGAATCCGATAAAAGTATAATTTATTTAGATGAAACTTGCTTTGATACTCATGATGTTGTTAAGTATGGTTGGGTAGACAGTACAAATTGTACTTTTGGTACACCGTGTTCGAGAGGAAAACGCGTTATCATGCCGGAAGTAAAGATGGCTTTGTACCTAATGTGTTGCTCTTGTCAGCAAAGAATATCACTCAATAATCAATCACCAACTTTAAGCGCAGTTGTCCTTGATAATATTCGGCAGGTAATAACGAAAATAAGTAGCGATGTATGGAAAAATTGATAGTCTGTTTCACCATCTATAGCGCCAATAGTAATTCAACCTGGAAATGATTCTACTTCTGAAAGTTCTGACGATTCCAATCATTAAATTGTTTATGAATTTTAAATTAATTATGTTCGTTTAACACGTATCTTAAAAACTTGTTATGTTACAGAACGTTTACTGTGATTCTGCTGACGCGATCAATCTGTTGTTAGAGTATATACATATAGTGAATTCTAACTACTAACTGTATATTCCAACTAACATAGTGCCTGCCTCTATTCTTTCTTGGCAAGGAAAACTCATTCCTCCTCGCGGTCCGGGCTGGACAAAGACAATTTTTTTAAACTGTTTTCGGCAAAATAAACATTTCTTTTACCGAAAGACCATTCTAAAAATATTAAATGCATGTGTTCTTTGCAGGCGAAGTCACGAGTACAAACATCTTATCGATATTAACTATATTTTTAAATTGTTTTTGGCAAAATTAGCATTTTCTTTACAGAAAGCCCATTTTAAGAATACTCTCTGCAAGCGAAGTCACGGGTACAAACCTTTTATCGATATATACTATAATGAACAAGCTATAATGTATACTATTTAATCATATTAAAAATGTACAGCAATCCGCAATTTAATTATTTGGTAGAAGCGAGGCCTATGGTCAAGAGTTTAACGCTTTTTTATGTCATCAAATTAAGCTTGGAACAATATACCACCTTTTACTATTTAGTCTTTATAAAGTGAATTCCCCAAATCGTACAAGAAAGGATGTTTTGCCACCATGTCAATAATTTATTCTCTATATGAATATCAATTTGGCTTTAACGGAGTTCAATTTTGGCTAAAAATGCAAGCCTCTCGCATTAAAATACATTTTATACACACCAAGACGCGCTTGCGGCTGCGACTACACTGCTATTGAAGCAGTCGAGTCGCAACTATCGCAGTCGCTTACGGCTAACGCATGCGGCTGCTGCGTGGAGGGAAACGGGTACATAAAGAAACACGGGGCGCAGTAGATTGTGGCTGCCGCAATGCGACGTTTTAAGGTACGTTTTAAATTATTCGTATCTTCGATATCATATAACTTTCTTCCAGTTTACCAATAAGGCGAAACGTCAATACGTCGGTAAAAATCTGGCGACACGAACATCAAAGGTTTGTGCCGCTTCTGTTTCGTATAGTTTTCTGGGGTGGCATTGTGTAAATAACAAGCACTTACCATTATGACTACAACATTTTTGACATATCAAGGCATATCTATTTGATGGACCATCCCCTACCAAATAATCAACCATTTTGTCCAACGCTGAACGATCTCTTGGCAGAATACTTCTTACCAGAGGGGTTGTTGCAGATGGAAGTGCTAATTGGCCAGGAGTAGGCAACATATTTATTGACCTTAACAAATTCGTAAAAATAAAATTTAATTAAATATGATTTTCATTTAGTAATTAATCTAAAAACGAATTAAGATGTTCGTCTGACAATTAAGATAATAACCTTTTGTTTCCAGAGGTTGGTAGTACTAATTGCTGTTGCTGAACCGGACGGGGTACTTCGGGTGTTCCCCCAAATGATATTCGGCCTCTCATGCGACTTTGAGCTGGGATGTTTCTCTGTCTAAGAGCTAAAAATCAATCCAATTATGTTAGTGTTAAATTAAAATTCTTTGTACTTTTTAGCAGATAGGAAAATCTTCAAAAAGGTTTTGTACCGATGATGAGAGGTAAAACTAGAAAACCTTGACACCTGTCAAAGTGACAGCTCCACATTTCACAAGGAAATTCGTTTTCGGCGATGGTGTAATGTTGTAGAGTGTAGAGGACCACTAGTTGTGCCGAAATATGAAATCTCAGGGGTGGGGGTTATCGATAGGTTCCGTAAAAGCCGTATTACAGTCGGCAACGAATTGCAGCAATACTTTGACCTTGCAACTCTATTGCTGCAATTCAATTGCAGGACTGCAATAAATCGTGCAAGTCCATGTTTTTAAAATTGCAATATGAGTATCAACCTCTAGAACTTTATGCGAAATGTCAATAAACTTTCTAACCTCAATTTTTTTATTGTTTTGCTTTGTCTTTGTGGTTTTATTGGTCACTTGTCACTAGAAAACCACCAGAATTGCAAACGCACTTGCAACAAAAATCGATCCCGACCGATCTTTTGGCAATAGCAATAGAATTGCCAAATCCGATCAGCTGTTTTCAACTGCGCATGCTTATAAGCAAGAGAATTGCGACTTGCCAATAGACTTGCCGACTGTAATACGGCTTTAAGAAGCTACGCTGGGCAACGTAAGGGAAAGGCAGGATCTGAACCCAGTCAAAGTGCATAAAGTAAATATCGGTGGTTTTCATAAAACTCAATAATTTTAACGATGGTTTTGACAATTAACTATTTTAAAATTGTTATTATTTTTTGTAAAAGGATTACTTATAACGTATCCGCAAAATATATAAATAAATCATTGTCAAAATTCACTTAGTTTTTAAGTTGCTGAAAACTTTACTCAATTTCCCACATTATTTGTCTAATTGTCTATCCAATAGTCAAAATCGAGTAGCGGATTCTTAAATCAGGGACAAACTAAAACATTTACAGGGTACAGACAGGCAAATACAAATAGTCATAACTAAAGCTATAGAATGGAACGGCGTCACCTTTGTATTATTTTGTAATTTGCTTTTTTTATAGACAAATATAAGACATTTTGAATTTAATTAAATTAAACGTAGGTTACCCCTACAGTTGGCTAATTCAAAAATTATACTAAATTAGTACTAGTAGTAGTAGTAGTAGCAGTAGTGAAAAAACAGTAACACTGTTGGACTGTCCAGGGTGTCCAGATTTTGACGTATCTGCGGGTTATTTCAAATATTAGTAAAGATAGGATGTTGCGGCTTGCACGTCATGGCTACTACAAGCAGAGTCTTTACAGGTGTCTTTGATTTTAAATCACAGGGTAATTTTAAAAACTTTTACATTTTAAACACCCCTTGCGTGTGTTGACTATGCGGTAACTATCGAAACGGTAAAAATTGGCTTTTATATAAAATTTTGCGTAGAATTCAGTGACGTACACGTACACAGTTGTTTTATAAATTAAACACCCCGTATATGTATAAGTCGTCGCATTCGTCGCATTCCGCTCATCGAAGGGTTTTCAAAAATATATAACACACAATATTTATTTTGTTGTTATCACAATTTTTATTGAAAATGCGAATTTTCTTTAGAGTGGGCCGTGAAGGGTTATGTACTAAATTTTATTTATCCTATTTGTTGAATTATACAGGGTGTACCAAATTAAGTGCGCACCATTGCTAACTTTTTTATTATTGGAGATACAAAGTCGGTTAAATTAGCAAAGTAGTAGCATTTTTTCTGTTTATTAAAATGGTGAAAGCAGAAAAACAATTGCACATAACGTTTCTAAATAAATGAGAAAAATGTGTTTTTTTTTAAATGGCACACCCTGTATATTTTTTATTGAAACGTTTGCAAATCGTATACGGAATAAAAAAGTTCATATGCAATATTGGCCCAAAATTGAAAAAACATCAACACAGTCATGGAAATAAAAAATGGTTTGCCTTTGACGTCTTCGAGACTCCCATGAAACCAAAAACGAATTAAGAGGGGAGTTAAATAAGAAATCAATTGCAGAGCCTCACGCAAAAGAGATCAATTCAAAAACTATGAATTTTCAAAGCATTTTGATGGCGCACGTCTAAAGATAAAACATGAGGCTGGGAGTTCGTCTATTTTTTATTATAAAATATTGCAAAATAGTCCAGTTATCAATTAACAAAAATAGCAACAATTTGAAATCTGTTGTCACGGATTCAAATAAAAAATAGTGAAGCTCCTAGGTAATATTATAACAAACATATTTACATAGTTTCAACAAGAAAAACGTCGGTTTGCAGTCAATGATCTCATTTTAGTAAATAATATGACATATGGGACGATTTTTGTCTGCCATGTTGAAGTTTTAGGCGAACGGTTAGCTTCGACAACCACCATCGCATGGATAACTTAGTTCAGTAACTATATGCCAGAGAGCAGCACGGGTGTCCCAAATATAGTAGTATTTTCTTGGTTACCCGACTTTGCATATAATTGTACTAAAATTTACAGTGTTCAAGGTATATGATGCAGTATACAAAATGAATTAAAATATTCAAAAAATGAGGAGACGCAGACATTCCATAAGTAAATTTAATTATTAAATAAAAAAGAAGAGCTTCTCACAACGATATTTTCTTTTAATAATTAAATCCGTACCTACCTTAACTAATTTTAATCGCTACTACCCTATGTGTGAACTACAAATTTACGGTTGATAATAATTTTAATAATTAAGCAATAATGGTCTCAATGCATAATATCTAATATTAGGTATATAAAAAGTAATAAAACCCTCCGGTTACTAGATTAACTAAAACTTGGAAGTAATTGAGTGGTCCTGTGGATATAACATTTAGGTGGAATGCAATAGGTCCCGTGATCGATCCCCGGTTCGGTCACTTTTTCTTAATGACTTTTTTAGTTTTCTTATGACTTTTTTTAGTTTTTTATAACTCTTTTATTTTTTTAAAAAGTAGATCGACTCGAAAAGGACTGGTAAATAATTGGCCGGTGAATTTGAAAAAGGCGAATTGTAACCAAAAAGGTGAATCAGATGCCGTGTTAGCGCCTGTTTAACCAATAAAGTCTATATTTATTAGTTACAGCATTATTTAGTTGAGTTAAGCAATGTAATGTTCCAATCCGTTACGTAACATAATATCTTGTTTGACAATTCCGACCGACATGCGCCTATTTCTGCCGCCACGAACAAATCCCCATTCGAAATTCCCGGTAGGGTATCTCCGAAAGAAGCCGAATGCGTTCGAGGTTTCGGTGATATGTGTCGCCTGCGTATGAGTCATTTAAACTGGTCTGGATGTAGAGGATGCATATTTTATTTTAATACCTCATTTTCATGTTTTCAAGCGTTCTATTCTAAATAATAATACCGGGTGAGCGAAAGCTAATTATTTGAAGGTATGAATTTTTTGTTTTATTATTTAAACCTTCCGCCTTTAGTGTGGTTTAATAATTTGTAAAAATAGGTACTGGATGTTTTACTAATAGTTGTGCACAATTTTAATACTTTTTAAGTAGGTATATACTTACGACTTTTTCCATACGCAATCTCATGTAGCTATACAGTATGTCCACGGATGGGGTTTACAAGAGGACAAATGGACTAAAAATTGAAAGATACGAAAAAAAGTCACTCTTAATAAACGTTTTTGCTTGTCTAGAAAATACGATTCACCATAAGAAACTTCAATTTTTTTATACAGGGTGGGTAAAAACTGCAAAAATGTTATTTTGCTTAAGAGTAAATATACTTTATTTTGAAAGATACAAAAAAAAGTCACTCCTAATAAACGTTTTTGCTAGTCTAGAAAATACGATTCATCATAAGAAACTTTAATTTTTTTATACAGGGTGGGTAGAAACTGCAAAAATGTTATTTTGCTTAAGAGTAAGCATACCTACTTTATTTTGAAAGATACGAAAAAAATCCACTCTTAATGGATGTGTTTTCTACACAACAAACCGAAGTAGAACAATTCATTAAAAGGTTTACCTATGTAAAAATTATTTCCCAAAAAGTATTCGCTGGCACACCTCTGAATGGTGAACCTAGTTAAAATAATAATGACACTTAAGGTGATAGGTACTTGTTGTCAATGTCTTTATTTAATGAAGTTATTATTTAAGTAGAAATGCTATCTACTGAACAAAGAGTTTTTATAATACAATGTTATGGGGATGGTCAAGTTTCATACCGCTACGTCATGGAACAATTTACCGAGAAATTTGTAGGAATCCCAATAACTAGGCTAGGATGAGAATCTGCAAGTTAATAAAAAAGTTCCAGAGAACTGGTTCGGTTTTGGATCTAAAAAAAAAGAAGTAATACGACCATGATGATGCTACTACAGTCTTAGTTCTTCAATCTGTTGAAGAAAATCCTATGACGTCCCTTAGAAATCGTGTTACTCAGTTGGAAGTTGTGAAAAAAAGTCAAATTCAGAAGATCCTTAAAGCAAATAAATTGTATCCGTATAAACCGCACTTTAATCAAAGATTGGACGAGGGAGATGACGCGAAACGACTTGATTTTTGCTTGTGGATAGGAGACAAAATTTTAAGTGGAAATGTTGATTTTTATAAATGTATCATGTTTTTTGATGAAAGTACATTTTCTACCAATGAAACCGTTGCAACTCAGCACGTTAGGTACTGGTCTTTAGAAAATCCCCAGAATTATGACGAGAAGACAATATTTTACAAAAGTGAATGTGTGGTGCGCGATATCCATCCATGGCATCATAGGGCCATATTTTTTTGATAACACGTGCAATAGATTATCATTTTAGAAATGCTGGATACATTTTTCAATGATGAACTCGAAAATCTACCATTAAATTTTCGACAAAATATGTATTTTCAGCAAGATGGTTGTCCAGCCCATTTCACTCGTGAGGTTAGAGAATGGCTTGACCGCAGATTTGGTCGTATTGAATCGTATTTTCTAGACAAGCAAAAACGTTTATTAAGAGTGACTTTTTTTCGTATCTTTCAATTTTTAGTCCATTTGTCCTATTGTAAACCCCATCCGTGGACATACTGTATATACCTACCTAGGTATTAAAACACGCAAGGTGTTCAGGGTTGGTCCAGGTTTAAAAAAAAAGGTTCTGATGCTTTTCTGTAGGTTAGGTGTATATTCGTATACATATTCAGGGTCCTAAATTTCAAACTACCCAGGCCCATATTATCCTTAATTTTTGACAGACAAATTTGTGGGGATTACCGAATTGTAGAGATTATACTATACATATATAGGTATAGAGTTCTTTAAAATTGTATTTATTAACTGTAGGGTATATCAACAATCAACACAGCGCCGGTTAACTTTCCGATTTCAGTTAGCTATTTGTATGATTGGCATCATAAATACTATTTTTTCCGAACTGTGACTAAATGCCAAAACCACTTGAAAAACATGACAAAAAGACAATAGGTTTAAAGCGCCGTTGGACGTAGACCGAGTCGTAGTAACCACACGAGTGCTGTAATGAGCCTTACCGTACGTGTGATATACAACATTTTATGTAAGACCCAGAATTTTGTTTTTTTTATGTATTTAAAATGATTTTCATATTATGAAAGTAACATTACACAAAAAATGACAGTGACTGACGGAACAAAAAAAAATCATAGTTTGATTAAAAATGAGTAATGTAATAAATTCATTACATCACTTAGTGATGCCGAATAAACGACATTTGGAAACCTGACATTGTAACACTAGTTATCCTATACAGGGCGTCAAAAAGTGTAGGGTATTGCAAATTTTTCAAAAACTATATACCAAATACATTGTTTGAAAATTGGCATGTGTATATAAATGTAATTCCAACGGCACAACTTGGAAGGATACAACTATGAACTAACCTGTAACTAAGTGTAATACAGGGTTGGTGAGGAGAATACCAACTCCAAAGTTTAAATGGAACGTCCTGTATATTTCTCAAGATTTAGATAGTCCATTAAAAGACAAAGTAAAAATGATGTAAGAATGTAATGGGTGTTTGTGCTAAAATGAATGAAATCGAATTTTAAAAAATTATACACAATACAAATAAGAAATCCTTAAACAAATGAACAACACCTACTTTATGAGATGTTAAAAATTTTTGCCATATTAGCCTTTCACCAAATTCCCGTAAGGCATTTTTTCAGCTTATAGGTATACTATTTCAAAAAATTAATTGTTTTAATTTGGATTTACATAAATCTATTAGTTTGACAGATGAACCCAGCAACAGCAGCCTACCATTAAATTGTTTTTTATAAGGCACTATTTGAAATTTCAAAAATATTCAGATCATTTGAAATAAAAATAAGAGATTATATTTTTGCTGACCAACCCTATATAGTATAGTAACAGATAAGGTTTTATCCTTCTAAAGTGTGCAGCTTTAAACTATATATCGACATACCAATTTCCAAAAAATATTTTAAGTAGTTGTAGAAATTATTTGTAATATATCAGACTTTTTTGACACCCTGTATAGCAGAATATTTAAAAAGTGCACCACTCATCAAGTCAACATATTATTATTATCACATACCACAGTTGAAATTAGCTAGGTATATATTATGTTATATAGGAGCTGGTCACAGTTGTCTTTGGTATAATTAAGTATAGTACAATCTAAACTTAAATAGTTAGTACAATAGTAAACTATGTGCTCCCTTAAAAGCAATTCATCTATCGACGACTTTATAAAGTTGTTGGGTGGGTAAATTACAGATCTCACATTTATTTTTAGAAATATATTGCTGATATCATACGTCTACCGTCATCTACGAATAATATATAGAATTTAAACTTTTAGCTGATTTTGTGTGCGATTCTGAGCAATTGAACTGCGCTCTTAACTAAAGTGTCGTCGTTCCATTTACAAAATGGCGTTCACGCATTTAGAACATCGCGATATGTTAGAAGCGCATCTTGGTTGCAGAAAAAATAGTGTACTAGCACTCGAGCAATACGGTCAAATGTATCCTGAACGTGAGCGACCAGACGGAAGGTATTTTCTAAGGCTGTATAGAAAATTAAGAAGTAACGAAAGAGGTTTTATAAAGACAAGGACTAAAAAACAATTTATAATTAGTGAACAAGTAGAAGTAAATGTATTGGCATATTTTGAAGCGCACAAAAATAATTCAACTAGACATTTGGTCAGAGACAGTAGTTTCAGTTTATTTACAATTTAAAGGATTTTTAAAAAATATAAGTTTGTACCTTACAAGTACCGACTAGTGCAAACATCATTACCTGGTGACACTGAAAGAAGACTCATTTTTTGCCAATGGATACAAGATATGTGTAGGCAAAACCCTAACTTTTTAAAGAAAATTTTATGGACCGATGAAGCGAACTTTTCAAATAGGGGTATGTTTAATCGTAAAAACATGCACTATTGGTCTAAAACTAATTTGTTTATTGCTGTTCCCAGAAATCCGCAAGTAAGATTTAGCATTAATGTTCGGTGTTGTCTCATAGGCAGCCAAATTATTGGGCCAATTTTTTATGAAGGTACTCTGACCGGCAGGGGATACGTTAATATTTTGTCAGAATTACTAGAAAAATATTTAGATGATGTGAACTTAGAGGACCGTAACCAAATGTATTTTCAACAAGATGGAGCTCCTCCTCATCAGTTTCACGAAGTGAGAATATTGTTAGAAAGGTTTTTCAGAGATAAGTGGATGGCAACAAATGGTCCGATACGTTGGCCCCCAAGGTCTCCTGACGTAACTCCATTAGACTTTTACTTCTGGGGGTATGTCAAGGACGAAGTCTTTAAAACGAGATATGCGAATCTGGTCGAACTTCAAGACAACATTAGACGCATCCATCGATGGCAGAACAGTTTTAAAAGCTACAAAACGTGTATTAAAGGATGACCGCAAATGTATTGAACAAAACGGTGATGTGTTTGAACATTTAATATAGTTTTTTTTTATTTCTTCCGCTAAAAATAAAATCGAGTTTTAATTTCTGAAATAAATAAATAAATTCGTTTTTGTTTTCATGGCATCTCGATGAAAACGCCAAAGGCAAACCATTTTTTTATTTCCATGGCTGTGTTGATGTTTTTTCAATTTTAGGCCAATATTGCATATAAACTGTTTTATTCCGTATACGATTTGCAAACGTTTCGGTAAAAAATATACAGGGTGTGCCATTTAAAAAAAATACATCTTCCTCATTTATTCAGAAACGTTATGTCCAATTGTTTTCTGCTTTCACCATTTTAATTAACAGAAAAAATGCTACTACTTTGCTAATTTAACCGACTTTGTATCTCCAATAATAAAAAAGTTAGAAATGGTGCGCACTTAATTTGGTACACTCTGTATATAACATACAGGGTGTTCCTTAATGATAGGCCGTAATTCCAAGGGCGCGAACCAAATTCAAGTAGAACAGTTCATATAAACATGTATCCTAAAAAGTCTGGTTTTCAAGGTACAGAGGGTCAAAGTTTAAAAAAAAACATCGTTTTTTTTTTATTAATATCTCAAAGATCCTTTGGCCGATTTTGGTGAAATTTGGCAGTGTTGTTCGTTCTGTTAACACGGTAAGTTGGTACTAACTAGACGATAATTATGAGTTCCAGTGGCGTCCCGGGGGGCAGTCTCACGAATAATATTGATAAAAAAAATGTACGCCACTGACTTGTTTAAAAATTTTATATTGTTTTCGGGTTAAGCAGCTAAAAATACACCTTTTTTTAAATATTTTTCCATATCTTACTTCGTTTTCGAGAAAAAAAAAATAAAAGCCACTTCATTACATGTCGAAAAATTGATAAAATAAAATCAATATCTGGAACTCATAATTATCATATAGTTGGTGCTAACTTGGCGTCTTATCACAACGAACATCACTGCCAAATTTCACCAAAATCGGCAAAAGGATCTTTGAGATATTAATAAAAAAACGATTTTTTTTAAACTTTGCCACCCTATATCTTGAAAACCAGACTTTTTAGGACACATGTTTATATGAACTTTTCTACTTGAATTTAATTCAGGAATTCGCCCTTGAAATTACAGCCTATCATTAAGTAACACCCTGTATAATAGGAGCATCGAAGGAGTCGACCGATCAGACCAGAATATAAGTCCTTATCGCCCCGCTATAAGGGGTAATAAATGGTATTTTTCCCTTATTTGTATTGACATGGCAGGAGATAATGCGTGGCAGATTCACAAATATTATGAGGGAACAATGAACCAGTTATCGTTTAGACAAACAATCGTAAATGTCCTATTGGTCCAACACAAAAAAATTGTTTACCAAAAAGGACAATCCTCTAAAAATCAAAATGTTGAATTAAGATTTGATAGGCTGGATCACTTGATAATACCTCAAGGAAAACAAACCAGGTGCGCAGTATCATCAAAGAAAACGACAGGATGTCACAAATGTGATATAGGGTTACATGTTAAGACTTTTTAGCTTATCATTCAAAATAAACATTTTGTATGTATGTGCCCATTGTCCTATATATAGCCCAGCTGCTATTACACATTTTTTAAATACCTTTTAGAAGTGTTTTATTTATAGTTTTAATCTATAAACTTACCAGAACACTATAAAAATAAAACGAGATTTGTTTTGGAAATATTTGGATTAATATAATATGAGAATTGTGAGCAGCAGCTGCGTCTTGCATCATCGCAAATATCGGGTAAACAATAATAATATACAGCAGGGTTGAAAAAATCATGATTTTTTTGAAAGACATCAAAAATCGCGATATTTTTTTATTTTTTCGATTTTTTTTTCTATTTTTATTTTTATCTATTTTTTCCTATCGATAAGTTCAACACGTTTATGATTTTATTCCCACAGTTCTTCAAATTTTAATGAAGATAGTTCCTGTCGAAAAACGCCCAAAGCTGCAAATTCCTGTCAGAACAAGAAAACCCTCCACTGTTTATATAAAGATACGTCCGCCCTAACTCATTTTGACAAAACGGACATTACTGTAAATCAACTGCAAAAATTTAAGAGGCGTTATGAACAGTGTACCTCATATCATTTGTTGGCATATCTTCTTGCCTTAACAAAAACTCAGCAAACACTAACAGAGAGTGAAAAAATGTTGCTTTAAAAGCTGTTAAAGAATTAGATCCAAATAGTGGTTTACCACCACTCATAGTCGAGTTTCTTGCCAGATCGGAACCTTTCACTGAAATTATGTTTCATGATGATATTCTTCAGAATGTAAAACCTATAGATTGGCGGAAGTCGCACCAAAATATACCCATTATTTAAAAAGAGTTCTTCATAATTAGACAATTACTTTGTGCTGCTGCTTCTTCCGCATCAGTCGAGAAATTTTTCTCAATATTTGGTTTAGTCCATTCCAAACTCAGAAATCGATTAGGAGAACGGAAAAAGCTGCAAAATTAGTTTTTTTGTACAATCACTACAATTAACTAAAATAAACATACAGTGGTTTTATTTTTTTGATATAATAAACCATTAATTAAAACTGAAAGTTTTTATTTTCTCTTAATTATAACTTACCAGAAATTTTGATTTTAATCATTATTTAAATTGAAAAAAATCAATTGATTTAAATCGCGATTTAAATCATGATTTAAGTCAATTGATTTAAATCCTTTCAACCCTGACTATACGGTAAGTCCGTTTATAACAAACCCGCTTTCGGTTATAACGAACCAATCTTGTAAGGTACGAACTGAAGTATCATTAAACGTGTGTTAGCTTTTTCGCAAGTAACGAACCCGTTTATAACGAACTTTCGGATAAAACGAACCTTAATTTTTGGTTTAATCGTAAAATATTACGGATATAACGAACTTAAAACGGTATTTACCGATAAGCAGGGGATTCGCCGAAACCTTTGACATGGCGTCCGATCCGACTCTGTGTATTCTGTAAATTAAATGTGCTGAATATTTATAATCACGAGTAAGTCAATTTCAAAGAATAGACCAGGCGCGGCTGGTCCATAAGGTAATTTGGTCAATCACCTACTAATTTCTAATCTAATTTCTTTTTAAAACCAAAATATATTCATCCTGAAAAAGTGCATTTTCACACAAAAACAATAAAGAATTGAGCTAAGCGAAGCACCAATAATTATTATTCCTGAGCTTACTCCTCCGGGCTCGACCGTATTTTAAATTGACTTCATAAGTTTATACGACAGTTTATGTGGCAGTAGAAAGTCAAGACAAAAACAAACATACACGCTTCAAGGAAGTCGAAAAGAGACAAATACTAGTACGAAATCGTCGATGGCCTGCAAATTAAAAATTCTTTCGTCGCTCACGTGTTCGCTGACGTCGCCGGTTGGGTGCCGGCCCTATGAAAATACACTCATACCGCTCGGTAAAATATACTATCGCAAAACATTTGGGTTAGACAAAGAAAAACTAATTACCTAAAAATATTCTTTGTATTTGCATAAATTTGTTTGTATTTAATGACACCGGCATTTTACTTATTGGTCCTCATTAGATTAAATTTAAGATGTTTTGGCTTCCTTAATTCGTTTTTTTTTTTGTGATCGTTGTGTACTTTGTGTAGTTGTGCAGTACCTACTTAATACTGGTAGTATAGTACGACACACGATAAATGGTCATGACTAACTAACGCCTTTATACTTTATACCTGCTTTGGGCAAATAAACCATTTCGGTCCAGGGTGGTAGTAGGAAGATTGAAACAATGTTTGTATATGTACAAAAATTTATTGTGTATCGCTGACTTTTGTGTCATACGTAGAAGTTTTATTTTCTTTAGTTTTTGAGACATCGGAATAATTTTTTTTTTGTTTGAAAACGAATGGCAAAGGCTTTTTTGACATCTGTGTAATTACCGGGTTGAAAATGCGGAACTTCTACGTGGAACACCCTGTATAAAACCGTATGAGTAAAATGAGTCATCTCAATAGTTTAAATCTGTACTGTTACTATCACCCACTAATATAATTAAAGGTTTTACGTTTTCCCAAAATTTTTTATAATTATGGGCTTTTCGACTTTAAGTACATGATTAACGCACGCTCTTCAACTTCTTTCTGGTATTAATTCACACTGAGTTTTAATTACTTCAATTACATTAGCGGATATTTTTGGGTTTACATTATTGCGTCTAACTTTGTTTTTTAATTCGGACCATATCATTTCTATAGGATTCAAATCGCAATGGTGGGGGGGGGCAATCTAAGGGGTATGTTACCGGATGCTTTTATAGCCTCATCTACGCAATATATTTTATCATACGATTTGGTTTTTAGTACCTCAACTAGTTTTTTTTTGTATAATTATCTTCAAAATAGAGGCTATGTTGGCGAAGGAACTCTTGCAGTACCTCTTTTTTGCTGCTTATGGTTGGTATTTTCAAATGATTTAATAATAATTCGACAATTTCTAATATGTCGACACAAGGGCGTCGCCAAGGAAGGGCTCCCTAGAGATTTAAAAAATATGAAAAGTAGATAGAGATTAGAGATACATTGACACCTATAGTACTCCAAGTTCAAAATTTCTGTCATCACTAGCATATTGAGGTGGCTAAATATTGGCTCCCCTGTACATTTTAGAGAAAATTTGTATTATAATTTTTTGAAGAGGCCGATGATATAGTAAACAAATGTGCCAAGTTTGAAAAAATTTTAACAGGCCAATCCTAACTTATTCAATCAAATGTGATTGGAAGATTACGAAATTTTCATACTTTAGGTGATACAGCAAACAGCAGCAAATAATTTCTATGACGCTATTGTCAAAAATTGACATAAAGCTAAACATAACGAATAAAGATTATTTCATATTAAGAACACATTTTCGTTTTACCAATCCGGCAATCACACATCCAAAATAAAAGACACCATTATGTTTTTCTTAATAAGCCTCTAATTTAACATAACATACCTAAGACTACAGATTTTCACAAAAACATTAATTAATTAGATTAGAGTTCACATTCTTTCTTTATTTAACTTAACATATGTGTTGCTCATCTAAACTTAACCATACAAGCTCATGATTCTTAATTTTTTAAACAAACTTTCCTTTAATTACCTTCAGATGTCATAATCTTCTATTATCATACTTAAACATGTTACACTTATCTAAATTACAAAACTCAATCTTAACTTTACTTCTCATTCCATTTATTTAACCATTTAATGCGCCAAGTCTCCAGCCTTTCTGTTGTACTCATTTATTTGAGACAACTTATTATTTCGATGTTAAACTCGATGTTGGTATCCCCTGAAGATGAGTACTTAAGTGCTCGAAACATGTCGGGAACCTAATAACTTTTATGTTAACAATTAAACTGTGGAGGAAGACTGCATTGTTTTATTTCATATTTCAAATTAATTAGATGTTCAAACAACCCTCCATTAACAGCTAAACAATATCCTAACCGATCATAAACCCGAGAAGATTATGATTTAATTAATTTTCTTCTAATGTTTTAGTTTCTTTTCATTTTTTTTATAAATTTTTCTTAAAATAAAACCTTTTTTTTTAATAAAAGTTTTAATCATTGTACTTATGTGTCCCTAAAATTCATATTTCCCCCATCATCTCTCCCATCTTGCACCCCTCTGATCCATTGACTGGCGACGCCCTTGTATCGACAGGTATAATTAATTATACCTAAAATACGTACATTATCAAAATAAAAACATAATACCTCCCTGTTACTGAAAAATGCTTACAAACCAGCCCTTAATTGCTTTATGTGGGGGTAAAGTCACCCGACCGTTATAAAACAGGTAAAATCATGACCATTTATCTTGTGTCGGACTATACCTATTTGTATTAACAATTAATTTAACTGAATGCGGCGGAAAATAAGCGGCGCAGTTTAGTTTTGAAATTTATTTTGTTAAATTATTATTAGTTGCCCACAAAATTTGCCCCGCCAGTAAAAAAAACTCAAGGGCCGCGCCTGGAATACACGAAAATCTAAAACGAGGTGCGAAACAGCAAATTTTGTTCGGCAATAAGAATAAAACAAGCTAAAATATTCAATTTGTTCAAATTAGACTCTTAAAAACAATTGTCAATGTGTTATTATTAATAAAACATACATATTTATGTACCTGAAATATGCAAGCAGTATGCATTAATAAAAATAATGAATTTCTGATATGTATTATTAACATTTATCGTTTATGGCGAACTTTGCTTATAGAGAACCGTTTCGTTGGTCCATTCAGGTTCGTTATAAGCGGACAGTGTATGGGTAGAAAAAAATACATTTCAGTTCTTTCGTAAATATAAATGTTTATTCTAGATTTAGATATTATCTGCACAAATTTGTACCGTTTGTCCAAACTGTTGCTAAAAAATTAATTTAATCAATTTCTCGTTGTGGTTTATTCAGGGTTGATAAAAATCATGATTTTTTTTTATTTAAAAAAAAAAATTACCAGCTTTTACAAATATTATTATTTTTAAATATTTCTAACTGCTTATATTTTGTTTGTTTGACGAAGCAAAACTGGAGAAGTTTTAAGATGCAAATTTCGTTCGCGTAGTTTTTGCCAGTTTGCGCCTTTGTCGAAACTTGTAAAAACTGGCAGAAAACGCCTGGCTATATAATATATTTTAGTTAGTTATCAGTAATATTTTTGCTTTAGGGGTTAATCTATCAAAACATTTGAACTCATGACAAGCCGGGGCAGAAAGGAATTTAGTGTTTGGCAGCATTTTATAAAAAAGAAAATGGTGGGCAAACTAGGTTGTAGAGCAGTATGTAAAAAGTGTGGTAAAGATTTGCAAGTTCTAGTGGACAGACTAAAAAGTCATTGGGAAACCTGCAAAAGTGAAACTAGTGATATCAGCAGTGGTCTTAAAAATCTGCATGGTGATTGTCAGTCACAGCCTGGAACTAGCCAAAGTGAAATTATCCAGTTGGCAAAGAAACAGAAAAGCGATAACTGTGAAAAGGGAAGTGTAGGTGGACGTGAAAATAGTGGAAGTAGCGGTCATTTGGATTCTTTTGTTGTGCGAACTGGACAAGATAAGAAAAAAGAATTGGACTGACAAATAGCCAAAGCCGTTTACGCAACAAATTCCAGTTTTAGAACTATAGCAAATAAAGAGGTTCGAAAGGCCATAGAAATGCTAAGACCTGGTTACCTTCCACCATCTAGATTTCAGTTATCATCAACGCCCTTGAAAGAAATATTTGAAGAAGAAAAATCTAATTGTTTTAACAAGTTATCTGGACAATCTGTTTGCATGTCCTTAGATGGATGGTCCAATATACATAATGAGCCGATAATCTGTGTCGTTTTGACTGCAGAGGATAGAAACAGTGTTCTTTTAGAAAGCATAGATACATCTGGTCATCCCCATACAGCTGATTATCTTGCCGAATTGGCTATTAACTCAATAAATAAGTGCAAAAATGAATATAACTGTAAAGTTACCAGTATTGTTACAGATAATGCGAGCAACATGGTCAGTATGAAGAAAAAAATTACCGAGTCGTCCAATTACCCTATAATTACATATGGTTGTTCGGCACACTTACTTAGTTTGCTCTCCAAAGATTTAGAAGCATCGCAGATAAAAGAACATATGGGACATATTGTGAAATAGTTCAGAAATACCCATTTGCCAAATGCTTGGTATAAAGAAAAAGGGGACAAGAAATTGGTCTTACCTCAGGATGTTCGATGGAATACACTTTCAGATTGTCTTGGGATCTACTATGTAAATGAGTGGCCAAAATTGTTATTAATATGTGACGAGCATAAAGATCAAATTGATCCAGTGATTTTTAAAAAAGTTTCAGATATCTGTATTAAAAGGATGGCTGAAGATTTTCTACAGTTGCTAAAACCAATTTCTATAGCACTGGATGCAATGCAACAAAAAGGTGCATTTTTATTCCAAGCAGTTTACATATAGAATAAGTTACTGGCTATTTTTGACACTTTTGAATTTGAAGAAGAAAGAAGCTTGCGTCAATATCAATTATTAAAGAACAAATATGTTCAAGCTCTAACCCCCTTTCACTTTTTGGCGTATATTTTGGATCCTACAATAAACAAAGAAGAATATCCATTACTAGCTGAAGAAAAGAGAGATGCTCTACACATTGTTTCCAAATATTTTGCAGACACAGGATTATTACCATTACTAATTAAGTTGGAAGCTAAGTCGGACCCTTTTCACAAAACTCTGTTTTCAGAGGAAATAATCAAAAATGTAACAGCAGTACAGTGGTGGAGATCTCAAGAAGATGTTTCATAAATTAAGCAAGTGCTCCCCATCGTAATTTCTGTTTTGTGTGCCTGTGCATCGTCTGCTGATATTGAAAGAATATTTTCTACTTATGGATTCATACATTTAGATTAGATATAAGAAACAGACTTGGCAGTGACAAAGCAGCTAAACTACTATTTCTATTTAAGCATTATAACACTTAGGTTTTTTTATATTTTTTTTTGTTTAAATTAAGTATTTTTTTGTATTAAAAACGTTTTTTTACTTTTAATTTTTTAATTTTTTTAAAGTTTTATTTTTGTAATAACCAGCTAGCTGTAGGATTTTATTTTTTGAATGAACAAATACATTTTTTAAAATTTTAAAACTCTTTTTTAAATTAATCAT
Organism: Polydrusus tereticollis; assembly: GCA_963920685.1. Classification (NCBI taxonomy): domain Eukaryota; kingdom Metazoa; phylum Arthropoda; class Insecta; order Coleoptera; family Curculionidae; genus Polydrusus; species Polydrusus tereticollis. Next base: position 107,027,345 of record OY987326.1, on the reverse strand, counting down.
GATTTAAAAAAAAAATCATACTGATTAAAATCATGATTTTAATCGTGATTTCTATTTAGGTTTTTTTATATTTTTTTTTTGTTTAAATTACGTATTTTTTTGTATTAAAAAGGTTTTTTTACTTTTAATTTTTTTAAAGTTTTATTTTTGTAATAACCAGCTAGCTGTAGGGTTTTATTTTTTGAATGAACAAATACATTTTAAGTTTTAAAATTTTAAAACTCTTTTTTAAATTAATCATGATTTAAAAAAAAAATCATACTGATTAAAATCATGATTTTAATCGTGATTTTAATAAATTGATTTTAATCATCTCAACAATGGGTTTATCATACACTTATGAATGAGGTTCTAAAAATGATCCAAAATTTACAAGATTGATTTTAAATTTGGTAAACACACAACAAACAGTGCTGCGAAAACCGTATCATTCTATCTTTACTAATAACGGAGATACCTCAAAAAAACCATCGAAAACTGGATACCCTATATACTCTAAAGATTTTTAGGATATATTTTAGCTGTTTTCAGTAAGTAGTTGTTAAATAAATAAAGTAAATATTTTTATTTGGGTTGTTCAATTCAAAATTTGAGTTTAAATTACACCAGTGTCAAATTATTGTGTATTGCAAGATCTGTAAAATCAGTTTTTCTGTAAATAATGATACATGTTAACTTGAGCCTTGTGTGTTCCTGGCCTAGCTCGATACAAAATTATGTGAGTATTTTACATAATTTAAATACTTAGCCCCTTTAACAATTTAGTTCTTAGTCCATCCACTGGTGGCGCTAACAATTATTTAACCAAAGTATTGTTGGTTGACGCACTTTAGGGTATGCTTTGTGCAGCGACTATGGAAAACTAACTAACAACAATAATTTGGCATACAAGATTACTAAAATGCATGTTAATAATTGTTTTATTATAAAAGGCCGAACGACCGAAAAGCAACGAGGTATAAATATACAGAGTGTTCTATTTAAAAAAACCGCACCTTTACTTTTTTTCCCGAAAACGATAATATTTTGAAAAAAAAACAACTACCTCTCTGAATTCTACGCAAAATTGTACATAAAAGCCAGTTTTTACCGTTTCTATGTTCCCGCAGAGTTGAGAAACAAGGGGGTACTCAAAAAGTGAAACTTTCCAATATTACCCTATAACTTGAAAACAAAGACAGCTATAAAAATTCTGTTTGTAATATCTTTTGTTTTTCGTCTTCTTTTGACCTTGAGCATAGCTCATTTTCCCCATATTTACCCACAGCAGGTTATATTATTAATAATAATAATAATAATATTCTTTATTGCCTACAAAATCTAACAAAAGACATGGCAACGTCACACAATTGATGTGGCAGTAGCCCTTATTGAAATTGTCTGACTCTTAAAGTCTACCTACTGACAGAAGTATAAACTATATTCATTATCACAATGAAATATTAAAATAATGATAAAATAAAAAAAAACAGTATTAAAACGTCTTTTAAAATGTTTCGATTTACGCCAATAAAATTTATACATACTTGCACGTACGTTTTGACTACAAACCAAAAACCACTGGCAAAAGCCATTCACTCAATCATTCTTTTTATTCTTATTATTTTTTTATTTTTTTTTTATTAAAAACCAAATGAATAAAAACAACTCTATTGCAGATATGAAACTACTGCCCTCTTAATTTTTTAATGGGATTTGCAATATGTCTTATATCATACGACAACGATCTAAATGCCTTTATTGCTCTGTAATAAGGACCCCTTTCGTAAAAAGTAGAATTGTGCAAGGGTATTTCAAGATCAGACCTCCTCCTCATCACGATTGACATGGTATCAGAATGTAGCTGTTGATTTGTTACAAACAGCTCTGAGTGCTTTTTCACAAACATCACCAATCCCAGAAAGTACAAGGAGGGAACCGTCAGAAAACCCAACTCCCTGAATCTTTCACGACAAGAGGCTCTTGGAGAAAGACGCAGAATACATCTGATGATTCGCTTTTGTACCATAAATATCTAAGTGGCGTCTCTTGACGAGCCCCAAAATATAATGCTATAATTTATAATGGACTGGATGCATCCAAAGTAAAACAATCTGATAGTCTGAGTCGACAAAATGTCACGAATAATCCTTAACAACGCACAAGCACTACATAGTTTTGCTTGCAGCTTTGAAATGTGATATTCCCAGTTTAACATAGGATCCAAGTAGACTCCCAAAAATTTTATGTTTCGAACCAATGGAACTGACTTATGATTCAATCGAACATGCAAGGACTCATTCGGGTCAGTCCTTGCAAAATAAATAAGACCAGTTTTTGCGATATTCAGGGTAAGGGAGTTCTCCTCGCACCGATCCTGCATTGCCCCCGCTGCACTCGAACAGGCTCCGGACAGCCGATCCAAGGGCACGCCCGACAATACCACCGAAGTGTCATCGGCATACTGACAGACCACCCCGTCTCCAAACCTATCCCGGAGACCGTTCACGTACAGCAAAAACAATAGCGGTCCCAATATTGATCCTTGAGGAACACCTTGTCCTATTTTTGCCTCTTTTGAATAATGCGTATTTCCACTTTGAGTGACACACACAGTTTGGCTACGTTCAGTTAAGTATGACTTAATAATGATTGGCATAACCCTCGTATTCCGTACTCATTCAGCCTCAACAGCAGAATCCGGTAATCCATTGTGTCAAAGGCCTTTGAGAGATCGAAATACAGAGCCGCTACTCTGTCCTTATGATCCAGACTCTCATATACGTAGGAAATTGTATTAAAGATGGCCAGCTCAGTTGATTGTCCTGGTCTAAATCCGTGCTGCTCCTTGGCCAATATATTATGAGAGTTTAAAAACTCCACGAGTCGATTGTACAATGCTCTCTCAATTACCTTCGACACAGAAGGCAAAAGAGAAACAGGTCGATAGTTGCCAGCAGTATGTTTATCCCCTTTTTTAAAACAGGCACCAATTTACCCTTTTTTAGTTGCGTTGGAAAGACACCAGTGACAAAACATTTATTTATTATATCCACAAGATAGAGGTTCGCAAACCCACTCAGATGCACGTTTCAATACATACACCGGGATCTCTTCAGTCCAGCGGAGAATTTGTTGGGCAAATCAATCAGGATCCTAAAAACCTCATGGCTGTCTACCGGTCCAAGGATAATAGTAGGATAGTTTAGATTATTTTTTTATTTAAATTTAGATGTGATAATTTAGAGGGGAGGTCAAACTGTTTCGCAAATTGTTCAACAATTGCATCCCCATACTCAATAAGTTCTCCAGTATCTGATAGAAGAGATAAGTTTGTTTTTGTTTTATTACGTTTAGTTTCAGAGTTAAAAATGCTCCATGCTGTTTCAACTTATTTTTGGAATTTACAATTTTACTTTCGTTTATTGAAGTCTGATACTGGGATATATACTGTCGATATTTTTTTCTTTCATCTTTATACTGTTGATAAACCAACTGACTGTTTGTTTGCTTATACCATACATATAAGTCCTTGATATGTTACTATTATAATATTAGAGTTAAAATATGATTACTCAAATGCTTACATTGAAATAAAATAGTTAAGAGTACATGAAATAGGAATATGAACGGGAAGACTCCCTTCACGACACTGGGACCTATCAGGGCGACTTTTGGTTTACTCGGGACAATAAAGATCACTTAAAAAAGGAGAAAACATACAAGGGTAAGCAAGGACAGCGTAGGGGATTTTTAGGGTACATTAATTTACACTTTAAATCTGGATAGTTTGATGTAATTAATAAATAAACTTTCTATAACTGTGCTTATATTACCCATGGACATAAGAGAGATAAAATTGAGAGGCAATAAATTATGTTTGGAGAGTTCTGAACAGAGGAAGTCTGTTGCTGTTCTGTTAAGGTTGCAGTTAAAAATCTTGTAGTTTATATCGTCGATAGATTTATTATCACAAGTGAGGTGTTTTATTTACTTTTAGTCTATATAGATGATTATTAAAGTTGCCATGTCCAGTGACGCATCGAAAATATGCTGTGAAACAAGGTCTAGATAGCTGCATTCTTTTTATTAGTGGATTGAACCTAGTATCTTTACTAATAATTGAGATAACCCGCAAATTCATCGAAATCCGGACACCCTGTACAAGTTTAGCTATGACCTGAAATATTGGCTTTCTCCTAAACTTGTTTTAAATTATACTCCGTTTATGGAATATTTAAAAACGTAGGTGAAATTAAATCTGTAATATTTGTCTTAATATAAATCGACATTCTACATTTTTTTTTGATTTTGTTATTGTTAGGGAAAAATCCTACATTAATCAGATGTTGTAGCTTTGGGCGTTGAATTTAAAAGACTGACATAAAAACAATATTTAATGTGAATCAAACAGTAAATCCTTCTAACCATAACCAAAAATTATGCAATAGCATTTGAATATTCGCAAGGAATTAATAAGAGCTTTTTTTTTCCAAGTATACCTGTATAAAAATCAGAAAAGTAAGCTTTGGAAAAAAACATTTTGCTTTACAGAGCCTACAGTTATAAAAAAATGATTAACCTTATAAGTAATACAGCAAGTTTTAAACTTCTCTCCGTTGCCACAAATTCTTTTAAAAAGTGGTCAATTTGACATCATGATACATACATCAATAGTTCTCGCCTTTCCCAGTATACCACTAAATTTGTTAGAACTTTGTATACCGTGTGCTATTTTATAAACAAGGGATGATCTTTCAATCGGTAAGAGAATATTGAATTTCGATTTATTAGTAAGAAAAATATTGCAGATCGAATTTCACCTGCGTTTTTGAATACTCCATAAATTTAGAAGGAAGTGTATTTGACCAGTAAGAATTTACGGTAGTACTCCCATAAATAGTAGGATACATAAATCAAATGACTGCTTTATTAAATTTTTGTGGCTGCGAAATTTTATAAAACATAAGTTTTTGTTTACATACTAAATTAAATTTACAGAGTGAAACACTTCTTTCTAGATTTCCACTAACTTCTATTTAAAATGATAATTGTTTCGCCAACACTGTGGCTTCTTCAGATGTTTATAACCGAATGAATATAACACAAAAGTATATTACACAACCCTAAGTACCTAACTACAAGTTATATACATACAATAGAATTAATAAATAAGATTTAATAATGGGGTTTTTGTCGTTTGCCATGTAATAAAATTATATTAATGAAGAAGGTTTAATAACGGGGAATTCCCCAGATCCAACTGTTCATTTAGTAGTAAATTTGCATTTTTATATTTATTTATTTCAATCGATTCCAATCCGATCAATCTAATCTCTTCCCTTTGTTGTCTAAGTGCAAAATTTTAAAATTATCATTAAAATTATGGTTTTCGCTCAATAAATGTTTGGCATAATTAGAATTTTCTTTTTTCTTTGAAAAACTAAATTTATGTTCCTTTATTCTATTCTGGATTGACCTACCCGTTAGGCCAATATAAAATTTTGAACAAGAACCGCAATTTAATTGATAAACTCCCTGATTTATTTTGTTTTTTAGTTTTTGATTTATTATTTTTAATGTATTTGCCTGATTTGCCAAGGGTATTATTAGTTTTAAAAGCTATTTTTGAACCTCTCTTCTTGGAAAAGGTAGCAACTTTGGTTGAGACTTTACCTGTGACTGTTAAAGTCTGGAAATTATTTTCTTTAAGTTTATTGACAGAGAATACTAAGTCTACTGCTTTTTTATTCTGCTCCTTCTTAACTAATTTTTCAATCAAAGATACGTTGTATCTATTATTGACTGCAATTTGTTTAATATTATTTAATACGTTATTGAAACTATCATTTGAAAGAGATAAATTTACTAGTCTATGAATAAAACTATTGTTAGCCGAAAGGACCACGCACAAAATACACACAAAAGTGGTTTCGGTGAAATTGCTCCAATTTTTGGTATGTTGTACCTCCTAACCCCTAATTGATTTTCCAAAAAAAAATGGGGGGGGGGGGTCAATTGGATGGTTTCGCCACTACAAGGACTCATAGGCGTGCCTGCAATTTTTACTTTTTAACTTGCGGTTTTTTAAATAACACTCTGCACCATGGTCGTATAAATTCGTGTTCTACTGTTTTAAATTACTAGACGAGTCATCTAGGAAGAAAATAATAATTATTTTGAATATGGTTTAACTGGGTGTCGAAAAAAAAACCACAAATTATATAAATCCATCAAATATTTAAAAAAAATTTTGCTTTTCGCGTTTGTAATAACCCTGTATATTATAAATGGTAAAAACAATTTATTTTGCATATGTTAACTATAGTTAGTTAAAATATTATTTCCATATATTATGTACCGAGTGCTACGGATTTAATGTGAATACATTTTTATTTAAATACATATTTTTCTGGTATTAAATAGTAATCATTGCTCAGTGCAGAATACTCGTTGACAAATAATTCTGGAATGTTTGTTATTCTTATTATTAACAGGTCTATTTACTAAACCAATTCTGAAATATTCCCAAACACAAAATTATTTTTTGTATTTTCAGTAATGGGTGAGGTTCGGATCGTTCCAACGAAAAGTGTTATTGGGTGAACGTAGTATAAAATAACTTTAGAAATAAAATGTTAACTAGTCTATAATAACTGGAACATTGTCATGATATCTATTTGCACCATCAGCAATATGTTCAAGTAGCATTACTGAGGGATATTTAATATTATTTTCAAATCTTGAATATCCTAAAAACCACAAGACACTGGCCACATGTGCGCAAGTCCCAACGGTTCTTGCTCCTGATTTGCAAGCACAGTAATATCCATTTATTTCATGGCGATATTCGATCCAGATCTGATATTTAACTCGGTTTTGAAATCTTGACCATATTCTTAATCGAATAGTGTTGGCAAGCTGATTTGCCAAATCAATTTGCAAATCATCATTCCGTTCTCGTTGTGTCGTATCTTGTATATGATGGCGCTAACTTTAACTGGTACGTTCCAACTGTAAGGTCCCGAAGATATTCTAAAGTTAGATATGGGAAATCAGGAAGATGGTGATTTTCCAAACTGACAAATCTACCATGCCTCCGAAGTAAATTATCATTTTCAACAGTTACTTTTAATCTATTTTCTTCTCTTGATCTTTGTAATAACAGTTCAGCCTGGGCAATATCAGCTCCTCTCATAACAACTGGATCGTGATATTTATTTATAATTGCCCCACAGATTTTGTAAAATTCTCCTAGGTGAACTGCATGATGAACTAATATAACTTCCGAAAAAAATTTAAAAATTGACTTGAAATGCCCATTTCTGGCCTCAACAATCCAACGAGTTTTGGTGATAAGGCGATTGGTATTAGCTTCTTCGACCGATAGTTGTGACTCGCCTGCTCTGACATTACTAGGTATTTTATGGTCAATACCCAATTGTTGTAACATGGGAATGGCATCGCGATATCCTCTATCTACCACAAATATATCGTTTTCTTGAAACCAATTTCTGACCATTTCTGTGTCACGCTGATACTCATTTCTTAACATCGCTGCATCATTGTTTTGTGTATCTGAAAAATAAGGCTCCTGAATTGTTAAAATATACCCATTAGGACCAACGATCAGAGCGGGTTTAATTAGGTGATGCCCTTTATGTAAACAATAAGATTGTCGCAACACTTGAAAGTTTTAACTTTTATTTATTTCACAATAGGTGCCATCAACGTACACTATAGCTTTTGGTTGTTCAGGATTAGGATTATATAGCTGATTCGCGAAAGGGGTGACATGTCTTTCAATAAACTGTTCTCTATTTATGGCACCTAAACCGATATTGGCAGGAACAAATCTAACCATCAATGACAATCGTACTTTACTAATCGCCAAACTAGCATTTTGTCTAGTTGATTAATTAAAAATCACTTTTAAAAAGTCATCCGAAAGTCCTTGCTTCATTTTGCATAAAAATGTCAATAAATCTTTTTTGATTTATGTCTAGATTCAATAACGTCGCAATAAGTAAAAAGGTTTTGAAACTGTTGCTTATCAACTGGTGACATTGATTTAAATTCTTCATCGCTAAAACTATTTTCATCATGAAATTCCCACCTTTTATAATCCTTAGCGGTTCTCAGTTCTTGCAAAAATGCGTACATCTGTTGTCCTTTAATCTTATATGGCCTGTTAACAAATTCTAAGCCTTCCAATAAAGGGCGCAGGATACACCCATTTTCATCCAGGTGTTGAAAGCAAGCTCTGGCACTTTCAGGTGCATACATATTTTTGTAAATAAAAATATTAACTCTACATTTAAGTGATAATCTATGTATGTTATTGGCATTATCACATATTAAACACGTAACATTGGACGTTTGTTTTAAAATGTTTAAACGCAAGCTAGTAGGATCGTTGGCTAATATACGCAATTCTTCAACAATTGAGCGGTTGCAATTAATACACAGGCGACTAACATCATTTATGGGTATAGGTGGTAAACCAAAAGTTTCTCTTCTAGTAAAAACTATTTCAATTTTTGCAGCATTATCTGCATCGCCATCAATTACTAATATTCTTGTCATACGTTGAATGTTGCCGGGTTTGTTACACGTGTAGCAGCGGGGTCTTTGTAGTTGTGCCGCAGCTTCCATTTTAATCCAAAACCTATAAGTGACCATGGACAAATGGATCCTGTTATTCAAAGTAGTTTAATATCATACCATAAACTTACCTGTGCAAGAATTTTCGCTCTGACAAAACAGTAAATAATTAAATAATTGGAAATAAATAGAAAAATACTAAATAACAATAATACATGTAACAACAAACAAAATAAATAATAACCAAAATAATTGAAATCAACTTTAAAATAGTGTTATTGCAAGATATAATAATATAAAAAATTAGCCCAAGTTGTCACTTTAAAAATGCATTTTTAAATAGACAAGGCGACTAGATTGGCTGTCATTTCTGTGGAGTTGCACGTTGTCGTTCGTCATAGCCGACTTGACTTATTTACCTAGAGCAAAACATAACTTTATTAAATACTTTTTTGAGTAGGGGCTAAATATGCGAAATAAAATTTTTTTAAGTGTTATGTTCAGTTTGATGATACTTAGGCTAAATAATAAATTAACTTAGAGCTATAGTTAATTTTATAATAAAACCGTGCTGCAATGCAAATATTTTTTTAGTTTCCTGCAGCAAAATATGCCCGAGAACAATGATTACTATTTAATACCAGAAAAATATGTATTTAAATAAAAATGTATTCACAATAAATCCGTAGCACTCGGTACATAATATATGGAAATAATATTTTAATTAACTATAGTTAACATATGCAAAATAAATTGTTTTTACCATTTATAATATACAGGGTTATTACAAACGCGAAAAGCAAAATTTTTTTTAAATATTTGATGGATTTATATAATTGTGGTTTTTTTTTCGACACCCAGTAAAACCATATTCAAAATAATTATTATTTTCTTCCTAGATGACTCGTCTAGTAATTTAAAACAGTAGAACGCGAATTTATACGACCAGAGTGTTATTTAAAAAACCGCAAGTTAAACAGGTCTTAATTTCTAAAAATTGCACGCACGCCTATGAGTCCTTGTAGTGCCGAAACCATCCAATTGACCCCCCCCCCCCATTTTTTTTTGGAAAATCAATCTAGGGGTTAGGAGGTACAACATACCAAAAATTGGAGCAATTTCACCGAAACCACTTTTGTGTGTATTTTGTGCGTGGTCCTTTAATGACAGTAAGGATGATTAGAAGTACTGTGTATCGTTATATCAGTGTACGATGGTTTATGAAAAATTTGAAACTCATGTTTGTTATTTTTAATAGTTACAGTTAAATCCAAGAAATTAATAGCATGGTTATGTTCCAATTCAATAGAGAATTTTATTTTCTTGTTAGGTATTTAGGTAATTAGGTATTTAGGGTTGTGTAGTATACTTTTGTGTGATATTCATTCGGTTATAAACATCTGAAAAAGCCACAGTGTTGGCGAAAAAATTGTCAAAAAAAAATGTTTAAATAAAAGTTAGTAGAAATCTAGCAACAAGTGTTTCATTCTATAAACTTAATATGGATCTCCATCAAGTATCGGCTAACTCCATTCAATATAATTATAAAAAACCTAATATAAGAAATTGACAGTTTCAATAAAAATTGTAACTTCAACAAAAAAATTAAAATTGTGTTATGTATTTGTTTTTTAAAAAGCCCTCAACGACCGGAAAGAAACTAGGTATAAATATACAGGGTGTTCCATTTAAAAAACCATACCTTTACTTTTTTCCCGACAACAATAATATTTTGAAAAAAAAAAACTACCTTGCTGAATTCTACGTAAAATACTACATAAAAGCCAGTTTTTACCGTTTGTATATTACCGCATAGTTGAGGAACAAGGGGTACTCAAAAAGTGCAATTTTCCAATATTACCCTGTAACTTGAAAACAAGGAAAGCTATAAAAATTCTGTTTGCAATATCTTTTTTTTCCTCTTCTTTTGACTTTGAGCATAGCTCATTTACCCACAGCAGATTATATTATTATTATTATAATATTAGAATTAAAATATGATTACCTACTCAAATGCTTATATTGAAATAAAATAGTTAATGGTACATGACATAGGAATATGAACGGGGAGACTCCCTTCACGACACTGGGACCACTTAAAAAAGGAGAAAGCATATCAGGGTAAACAAGGACAGTATAGGGGATTTTTATGGTACAGGGTTATCCAACCAAGACTAGACAAGGCGATTTTTTGACTTTTCCTGTACTTTTATAAAAAAACTGAAATAGCCATCTTAAGTCATTTTCTCCCGCGAATTCGAATATCTTCAGCAAAAAACAATTGAACATCAAACAAAAGTACTAGGGGTCACTTTGATATTTTTTTAAATGGGATGCCGTATTTTTAATGAGCTTATCCGATTTCTCATATAAATTTTGATCTAAAATGTTGGATTTTTAATTCAAAAACGCCTTTTTTCTTCAGTTTTAAATTTTAAATTAATTAATTTTAAATTTTAAATTTTTTTTAAAATCCAACATTTTAGATCAAAATTTATATGAGAAATCGGATAAGCTCATTAAAAATACGGCATCCCATTTAAAAAAATATCAAAGTGACCCCTAGTACTTTTGTTTGATGTTCAATTGTTTTTTGCTGAAGATATTCGAATTCGCGGGAGAAAATGACTTAAGATGGCTATTTCAGTTTTTTTATAAAAGTACAGGAAAAGTCAAAAAATCGCCTTGTCTAGTCTTGGTTGGATAACCCTGTACATTAATTTATACTTTAAATCTGGATAGTTTGATGTAATTAATAAATATACTTACTATAACTGTGTTTATATTAACCATGGACATTAGAGAGATAAGATTGAGAGGCAATAAATTATGCTTGCCCAGGTCTGAACAGAGGAAGTCTGTTGCTGTTCTGTTAAGGTTGCAGTTAAAAATCTTGTGGTTAATATCGTCAATAGATTGATTATCACATGAGCCGTGAGATGTTTTATTTAGTTTTAGTCTACAGAGATGCTTATTAAAGTTGCCATGTTCAGTGACGTATCGAAAATATGCTGTAAAACAAGGTCTAGATAGCTGCATTCTTTTTATTAGTGGATTGAACCTAGTATCTTTACTAATAATTGAGATAACCCGCAAATTCATCGAAATCCGGACACCCTGTACAAGTTTAGTTATGACCTGAAATATTGACTTTCTTCTAAACTTGTTTTAAATTATACTCCGTTTATGGAATATTTAAAAATGTAGGTGAAATTAAATCTGTAATATTTTTCTTAATATAAATCGACATTCTACATTTTCTTTGATTTTGTTATTGTTAAGGGGAAAAATCCTAAATTAATCAGATGTTGTAGCTTTGGGCGTTGAATTTAAAAGACTGACATAAAAACAATATTTGAATCAAACAGTAAATCTTTCTAACCATAACCAAAAATTATGCAATAGCATTTGATTATTCGCAAGGAATTGATAAGAACTTTTTTTCCTTGCTTTACAGAGCCTACAGTTATAAAAAAATGATTAACCTTATAAGTAATACAGCAAGTTTTGAACTTCTCTCCTTTGCCACAAATTCTTTTAAAAAGTGGTCAATTTGAAATTTGACATCATGATACATACATTAATACTTCTCGCCTTTCCCAGTATACCACTAAATTTGTTAAAACTTTGTATACTGTGTGCTATTTTATAAACAAGGAATGATCTTTCAATCGGTAACAAAATATTGAATTTTGATTTATTATTAAGAAAACTATTGCAGATCGAATTGCACCTGCGTTTTTGAATATTCCATAAATTTAGAAGGGAGTGTATTTGACCAGTAAGAATTTAGGGTAGTACTCCCATAAATAGTAGGATACATAAATCAATCTTTATTAAACTTTTGTGATTGCGAAATTTCATAAAACATAAGTGTTTGCGAGAGTTTTTGTTTACGTACTACGTACTAATACGTACTAATTTAATTTAGATTTAGAGCCCAGAAAACATTTACTTTCTAAAATCTTATTTCCAAGTGGAACATTAAAAAATTCATAATATTGGCATGAAAATATGCTTGTTCATTAATCTTTAAATTATTTTTAGCACACGTGTTCTGCAATATTTTCAGCCTTTCAATTAGCGTAGTTCCACACGATTTCGTAGAATTTTAAAATCTTTTGATCTGTTCTACTTACTCTGATTATTATTACTAGGCAATTAAATTACTCTTATTTAAATATAAAGTCAATTAAGTAAATTTAAAAAAATAAAACGTTTATAACGGACATCTATTTAAAAAGATATTGCAAATGAGTAGATTTTTTTAATAAATTTTTTTTGTATGCTGTGGAACCTTAAATTAGATAACTTTAGAATACAACTTTACTTAAATCTCCATGGTGATTGATTGCAGTATCGATATAGTTTTAAAGCTTGAAATATTAGCTGCTTCTTGCAATTTTCTTAGAAAATTGATTAAGTTGCTCATCAGTTTTAACGCATTTACAAAAGAATCTTACTTCCCTGTCACTCAAGCAGTTAAAACATAAACATCTGTATTTAAGATCCATAGTTGCGGAAAACCAGAAATTATTTAATAATAATAATAAAATTATAAACATTGTACTTTCATCTCATTATACAGTGCCAGCGGAAAAGTCTCTTAAAAAAACATCCACTTAGTATTTAGTTGCCTTCTTTTAAGCAAACAGTAGCAACATTACTCACGTAGCGTACGAACGGCAAATTAAGGCTTTATAAGACCTAGTTAATCTGAGTTAGAAAGTCAAGTACATGTATCCAAAGAGGGTAAGGTACTTTGTTTTCCACCAGTCACTCATGAAAATTTGTTAATTTTTTTTTTATTTATTTATTTATTTACGTAACAACATTTTCAAGATATAAAGCATTTACAAATTACAAAATTAAATAAACTAACCTAATCTAGGATAGCCCTTTTGGCAAGAATTTTAAATTTATCATCAGACTAATTAACGAAATGTAAGGAATTATAAAATTTATTGACATTTGTTGACATCCTGTTTTTAGGACTATGTGCCAGATAATTTGTACTGCTAAATGGAACATGTAGAAAGGAAGGATTACGAGTCTGGTAACTAGGAACATGAATGTAAAAAGTTTCCAAACATTTAGGGCTCTTGATAATATTATTTAATACTTCGGCGGAAGAGCGTTGTCAAATTTAGATAAGCCATAGCCTGGTCGTCGGTTAGGTTTACTCCAGCGTTAAAAAGAATATGTCTGGAAAACTTAATGAACTTTTTCTGAATATTTTCCAGCCTATTAATATAAATATCATAGTACGGCGACTATGCTTGAGCACTCCAAGATGGATCTGACAAAGGAAATATACACTGTTTTTACAGCTGTTACATTTTTGAAGTCCCTACACGATCTCTTAACAAACTCCAGCATCCTGGTTGCCTTAGACGTTATTTTATCAAAGTGTGCAGAAAATGTTAACTGTGTATCCAAGTACACGTCAAGATCTTTAACCACAGTCACCTCCTTTAGAACAACATTATTGATGACATACTTATGAGGGAACAATTTTCTCGATCTGCTGAACCTCATAAAGGAACATTTGTCTATATTCAGTAACATGCCATTGAGTTGACACCAGGAAAATACAGTGTTAATATCGTTTTGCAATGAGATGACATCTTGAAGAGATGTTATTTGTGTGAAAATTTTCAAATCGTCGGCAAATAGTAAGTGGTCAGAGGTCAACATACCACCCAAGTCATTAATGAGGAGATTAAATAACAGGGTCCCCAGTAGGGATGTAACGGGTAGCCCTTTTTAGGATCCGGCCAAACCGGGTACCCGGTCAATTAAGACCCGGCAAAACCGGGTATTTGTTACCTACTTAAACCATTCATCTCCCGCTAGAATGAAACTAGAAGAAATTCAGAAAGAACTAAATACTGGAATTAAAAAAATTGGTTCAAGATGTTCCTACTCGTTGGAATTCGACGTACTATTTATTAGAAATGCTTTTAGAACAAAAACGGGCCATTACCATACTTGCTTCTGAAAGCCAGGCAATAACCTCTTTTACTTCCAATCAGTGGGCCATAGCAGTTGCTGGAGCTGCTACAACCATTTGAACAAACAACTAAACATTTCAGTAGTACACACTTACTATATCAGAAGTAATTCCTACAGTCTTTTCGCTAAAAAGGTTTTTAGGAGAAACACAAGTTCCAGGCTTAGGATCTATGCAAGAAATTCTTATGGAAGGATTAAGTCAAAGGATTTCGAATATCGAAACCAACAATAATTATCTGATTCCAACGTTCGTAGACCCGCGGTTTAGAGATGCATTTTGTACTGAGACAAATAATTTGAAGAAAAAAATAGTAAAATATATCCATGAAGCAAATTTGTTAATCCAAAATAATGAAGTTAATTTGTCATCCAATTCAGATTTAGATGACGATGTTCCTCTCAGTTTCTATACAGATAATCCATCCTCACCAAAAAGACCTAGGGAAGATAAACGCTCAGTTTGGGATGTGTTTACCAGTATTGCCAACAGGCGAGATACAAATAGAAAATCATCTGCTAAAGCACCAAACATACAACAGGACGTGGAGGTTGAAATAAGTTCATATTTGGCGTTGCCGTCAATTGATAGACAATTCAGCCCATTTTCGCGGTTGAAAATAAATTCAGAGAGATTCCCTAATCTAGCAAAGCTTGCTAAAAAGTTGCTTTCAGCACCTGCCTCAACAATATTTAGTGAACGGTTGTTTTCAGAAGCGGGTAATATTTATGAAGAAACCCGAAACCGACTATCCTCTGAGAATGGTGAAATGTTAATTTATCTTCATCACAATTTGCCATTATGTAATTGATTTTAGATATTAAATGTTTTATTTAACAAAGTTTGTTGTTATAACCTTTTAAAATCTGTTTTTTTTTATGTATTTTTTATCATCACAAAAATACACTGTTTCAGTTCTTATATGTTTTATTTTACCAAAAACAGAAAACAAAATAAAAACCCGGGTACCCGCCGGGTACCCGCCGGGTAACCTGATACCCGACGAAACCGGGTATCTGGCCTGCCCGGCCGGGTACCCGGTTTTGGCCGGGTAGACCGGGTACTCGTTACATCCCTAGTCCCCAGATGAGATCCCTGGGGAACTCCCAAGGTACTTCTCAGTGGAAACAGGATTAGTAGCTGTACTGTTATTGAGATTGAAGACTGATGAAAAGTATTGAGCAAAAAGGTTAGCAATAACAGCACCATTATCGGCTCTGTTCATATTAAGGTGCATTTCCTTAGGAAAGGCACCCTGATTGAATTTAGAGCGAATGAAAT
The DNA here is from genome assembly GCA_963920685.1 of Polydrusus tereticollis. Taxonomy (NCBI): domain Eukaryota; kingdom Metazoa; phylum Arthropoda; class Insecta; order Coleoptera; family Curculionidae; genus Polydrusus; species Polydrusus tereticollis. The sequence goes on along the minus strand of OY987326.1, from coordinate 107,011,468 downwards.
TCCAAAAGAAATTAGCATTGCTAGTTGTAGTGTCTTCTGCATGACTTATGTAACGACTGTAACATTCCTTAGAGTGATTTACATTGCATACGTAAGAGATGAAAGTTATTGTAATCAGCCTCACTGTTTGATTGTTTATATCTTTTATGGGCAATTTTTTTACTCAATATAAGATTTTTAAGGTCATGTGAGAACCAGACTGGAAATCAATTGCCAGATTGAAACTGCCTTAAAGGTACAAACATTTCAAAACAGTTAAATATCACAGAATAAAAATTATGTAACATTACATCAATATTAATATTTACAATTGACAGCGAGTCATAGGACTGGAAAAAATTGTTAATCAGAACAAAATTTGCATGCTTAAAGTCATAATAAGAGTAGTTTGCACAGTCCATATGTTTTGTATTCTTGGAACATAGTGACAGCTCAAAAGGTGGGTGAAACGGATCACAACGAATGAATTCATTGCACTTTACACTTAAGTCAAGTTTGAAGTTGGCAAAACATAGATCCAGGATAGTATTATGATCATTCACAACACAATTGAACTGGGATAAGCCCATAAAAGTAGTCAATAAGATTTCATTCGCAGATTTAACGTTACCTGGCAAGAGACCAAGACAGTCATCGCTGGGAGCCCAGGTTAAATGAGATAGATTATACTCCCACAACCAACACACATTTAAACGCATCACAAGCACTAGAAACTGAGCTTAGGTGGTGCTCATACACAGGCAAATCCATTAACGGCGGGATGTACACACAGCCGATACAGTAGGTTGAGTCCCCGATTGTAACTGAAACCCATATCTCTTCCACAGAAGGGTTGCCAATAGAGAGACGGCATGACTTTAAGTCGTTTTTAATAGCCAAAAGGACCCCACCGCCTCGAGCATTGAGACTGTTGTTGGGGCCTCTGTCAACTCTATATACAATGTAATTAGAATCCAGGAGTTCTCGTTTATATTTAATTTTAAAGCAATTCCCCTTGTTTAATACACTATAGGCAGTTCTGTCTGAACATTCAGGCAGTAGACAAGTGCTTATCTATGATAATATTGATAATAGCTCTGATAAACAGTTTTTTTTTATTGATAAATAAATAAATTTCTTACATTGTAAAAAAAAATGAGTGACCCAGACGACGATGACGGTAGTGACATGGATGGGCTTTTAACGGAATATCGCAAGAGAAAACGCAAGAAAAACGAGGATTATCCACTATCTCAAGACGACATTTCTGACATTATTGGCGCAAATACAAATAAACAAAATAAACCAGGTACCTCACAAAAAACCTTATCACAGGCAGGTCCATTAAATATTCAAACTAACAAACAAATTAAATTAACAACAAAAATCCATTCACCAAAAATGCATGAAATAGCCAGAAAAGAATTCAAACCCCTTTTTTATCTCAATACGGCTGATAATGTAGACAGAATTCAGGTAGCTGATACATGGGAAAAGGAATTCCCAAACAACACAGATCTTATTATTAAAACAAAAAAGGGTTTTTACTGAAATCAGATACGGATAAATTCCATTAGCCAAATTAGCAAGCAACAAAAGTATAATTAGCTACAAACAAACAAACCCCTACACCTCCCAGCCTCGACAAGAACCAGATCCCACATTCTCAGTGGTTATATCCAACATGGAAAAATGTATTTCCGACTAAGAAGTTAGCAAACACCTAGAGCAAAACTTAATTTCCCACAGATTTTGCAAAAGAATTATATCCAGAGCTACAGGCCAACCTACCAGCCTTATAAGAATTATCACTTCATGCCAAAAATCATTTGAAAAAATTTTGAATCAGGGATTTTTCTACAAAAGCAGGCATTAGGCCGTTTACCCAAGTACACCACCAGAGCCTACACCTCTTCCCTGTAAAAAATGCAGCCAATTTACGCATAAAACAGAAGACTGCCAGGTTCCAATAACTTGTGAAAAGTGCAAGGGCAGACACAACACCGCGAAGTGCACTTCTAACCTGCCAGCTAAGTGCCTGGCATGCGGTGCAGAGGATCATAAAGCATGGTCTTTTAAATGTTCCAAAAGACCAACCAAGCCCATTGAAGGCATCCCAAATGCCAAAATCAGACCCTTAAATAAAAAGAGCAGTGAAATAACCCCAGAAAAAAACGAAATACACCAGAATACACCCCTCGATTACTGTCCACGACTTCATTATTGATACATATATATAAGGAAATTGAACAAGTCAAAAAATATCAACAGAGAAGAACTTCTACAGAAATTAAAGACTGGATTTGTACAAGAATACAACATAGACACTTCCGCTGTATTTTCGGGTAACCGACTGTACATACTTATGTTTGACCTTGACGAGAAAAACAGCATATCACCTACAGAACCTTTGCACGGAGAAAACAATAGCCAGCATAATGTGGACTAAAATATTTTATAATAACATCAACGGACTTATTAAAAGAAAACACCATCTGTATAATTATGTCCAAAACGACAACATCGACTGTGTGCTTATGGTAGAAACCAAAATTAAATCATCCACCCATACAGACTACCTAAACTGGAAAACAATAAAATACCAGGGATACCAGCTAACAAATTACCCCAGACGCGGCAGTCTTGTTCAAGCAGCCCCACAGCTTAATATAAAAAAAGAAAATCCTCCAAGGATAAACAATCCACTAAACGAATGTACTCATTTCACAATTCCATTTCATAGTGAAAAAATACACATTTTTCTTATCTACATTCACCCCTCATCAAAAATTGAAGAAACCATATTTATAAAAGCAGCCCTTTACAAATATTCTATTATAATCGGAGACTGGAACTTTAACAAAGGTAAACAAAAGCAACTCAACCATTTCAAGCGGAACGCCAATTTTGTCAAAGCTAATACCCCCCCGACGTTTTTAATGCAAAACAACCAAGACTCTACTCCAGATGCCATTGTTTACTCAAAAAATATGAAAGAATGCTTTAAAAATATAGAAGTGGTTCCTGACTTAGGCTCAGATCATCTCGGCTTTAAAATCGAACTAGACTTACAGCTCAATTTGACGGAAGAAAAAATAAACAAACTGAACTATGCAAAAGTCAATATGATTAAAATAAATGCTAGTCTTAATGAGTATATTACCAAACAAAAACCCACAATCTCGTTAACACAAATACAAAGTTTTAATGATAAAGTCTCAGAGTTAATTGAACTAAACACTCCAATTTTTAAACAACAACCATTTTCCTACCCACTGCCTCCATTTATACTAAAGTTAATAAAAGAAAAAAGAAAAATGCTAAGAGAGTACTATTCCAGACCAGATCCAGACATCAAAACCAGAATAAACAAATTTAGCAAAGACATTCAAAATCTAATCTTTCAATATAAGGACAACTCATGGTTGAAAACTTGCAAAGAAATAAATGACGAACATGGCAGACATTTTTACGCCAAAGTTAAAAAATTATCCCGCTACAAAGCTTCTTCTGCAATACCCGATCTTGAAGACAATGGAACAATATACACCACAGATCAAGAAAAGGTCAACAAATTCTATGACTATTATACAGAACACTTCAAGGAAAGACAGCATAACAGTTTTGACAATGACAACAAAGAACACATTAACAGTTGGTACCAAGCCTTTTTTGACCACCAAGACATAAATCAACAAAATATAACTATAGATGCTAATGACTATTACCAAATAGTACACTCTCAAAAAAATAGCGCTCCAGGCTCGGATAATATTCCATGGACCATAGTAAAGCAGTTTGAAGTACCGATACATGAGCACATAATAAAAATCACCGAATACTGTCTCAACAAAAATTGTTTTCCGGACCAGTGGAAAAGAAGCACAATAATAAACATCCCTAAACCCAAAAGTGATCATAAACTAACAGAAAACTATAGGCCTATTACTCTATTACCAGTCATTGGAAAGATATATGAAAAAATCATACGTAACACACTTTCAATCACAACTAAGGAAAAAATACCAAAACAACAGTTTGGCTTTAAAGAGCAATGTTCTACAATACACCCTCTAACAATACTAGCTTCAAACGTTGAAACAGCCAAACAGCAGAACCTCAAAACAGCGGCACTCTTTCTAGACATCAAAAAAGCCTTCGACAGCGTTTGGCACAAAGGCCTACTCAATTCAATTCAATTCCATTTATTGTATATAATTTCAAGGTATGAAACATTACAACGTCAATATTTTACAATATATAATAGTCTATAACTAGATATTAAGCTAGTCGTAACACAGAGAGAAAAGTAAATTTGACTAGATAAACGTACAAGCAATAAATGTATAAATAAATACAATAAGAATAAAATGCAATACATGAAGAAATAACAATAAAATATAATACATAAATAAATATTAGGTTTTAACTTGTTACACAAACTAAAAGTAGTCAAGAACAAACAAACAAACGAGAGTTCAACCAGCAGTAAGAGACCCTTAAAAACGGCTACTTAGGCCTTAAATTTGAACCAGAACTTAACCATTTGAGAAGCCAAATCAACTCAAGCAGCCTCATAAAATTCGGTTAGACTATAAAATGTATTAGATATTAGGTGCGTTTTTAGCTTATTCCCAAAAATGCTCAGGTAGGGAATTGTTTTTATTTCATTTGGCAGAGCATTAACAATTTTTATACAGTTAAAGTATGGACACTTTTCGTAAAAAGTTGTTTTATGGATTGGTACACTAAGATTGTCATTTCCTCGTGTTACCATATTATTATAATAGTCTCGATTCTTAGGAAACCTATTGAGATTTTTTTTTGTGTACACCGCTATGTTGAAGATGTAGAGAGAAGGAACCGTTAAAATCTCTAACTTCCTAAAGTAATCTCTACATGATGTAGTACGAGGCAATTTCATTATTGCACGAATCACTCTTTTCTGTGCCAAGAAAATTTTTTGTGCGTCAGCGGCCCTAAACTAAACCATAATGCTGTATGATATGATGGATTGAACATAGGCAAAATAATACATACTCTACAAGCTAAATGCTATCAAAGTTCCCAGATACATTATTAATATCATAAAAAACTTCTTGGAGAATACGAAAATAACAGTGAAAATAAATAACAAAAAATCAGAAGAATTTACACCACAACAAGGAGTTCCTCAAGGCTCACCACTGTCGCCATTGCTCTACAGCAGTCAGACTGAAAAAGTAAATAAACAAAACGAAACGAGTATTCAAAATAATGGTGAAAATATCACATCTAATAGTGATCAGCCCACCTGTGTTGGATCTGGGATTAGTAAAGCACCCTTACCCCCTATAAATCCGGACTCTTATGATAAGGATGATTGGCAAGAAGTGAAGAACAAACGGTGGAGGAACCGCTCCAGTCATCAACCACCATCAATAACAATAAGGCCCACTCCAATTAGGGGTGCTAATGAGCAAGTTACACTACTAGAAGTAGCACAGAAATACCATTGGATCTTTGTTACTGGACTGTCTAGGAAACTGAAGGTAAAGACATACTTGCATATCTGGAATCCAAATCCCATGATATAAACAGTATTTCATGTGAAAAAATGAGGACAACCAAGCAGCAGGTGAGCTCCTTTAAACTTGGGGTACCACACAACCTCAAAGATGTCTTCCTTGATCCCAACCTGTGGCCAAATGGGATTACTGTGAACCATTTTTTAAATCTACAATGCCTGCAAAAATCATCCACATACCAGAAGAGGTAGGAAGCCGCAAGGGTATAATTAATAAAAACTTTAGTATACTTTCCGCTAATGTACAAGGTATTAGGGACAAAATCTCAGAGTTTGAATTGCTTCTCGATGAATCGAAGGCTGACTGCTTTTGCACAAGTGAACATTGGCTCCGACCGGGTGAGTTTTCTCAAATAAAAAATAAAGGGATATAATGCTATAACTAGCTTCTGTAGAACTGATAGAATCCATGGGGGTGTGGGCATCTATCTTAAAGATAACCTAGACTGCCAAGAGCTTAACTTGGTAGATTTCTCAAGAGAATTACAGTGTGAGGTAGCTGGGATCTATGTTCCCTCTATAAAAACCAACGTCTTGTCGGTTTATAGATCCCCAAAGGGAGAACTAAATAAATACTTAAATATTATGTCTCAGGTCTTGGAAAGAATAGACTCTACAAACCATACTATAGTAGCTGGTGACTTTAATGTGCATTATGAACTGCACAACTGTAAGGAGGCTGAGTATCTTAACTTCTTCTTTAGCTCCTAGGACTTGCATCTAACTGTAAATTTCAAAACTAGAGATAACGCTATTCTGGACAATATATACATAAATTTCAACAGGTCCAACCTAGATATTTCCCCAGTTGCCTTAGAGGGTGTCTCAGATCACTCTGGAATAAAATTTAACACACCTTTAAAATTTTCTTATAACCAAAGCATCAGAGTCACTTTTAGACCCGTTACTGAGGAATGTCTTACTGATTTGTATAATCAACTGTTAATGTATGATTGGTTGTCTGTGGCGGGAGCTGGTGAGGATGTGGATGATCAGCACTGCAAATTCTTTACACTTTTAACCAATGCTATTGATAAAAATATACCACTTAAATCAAAGCTAGTTCAGGAAAATCAGCAGGTTCAAAAAATCTACTGGTTTAAGGATAATCTTAGAAATATGAGGGGCAGACTACAAACACTCAGTCTCCTTAATAAACAAAATCCAATTCTGGTTCCTAAAAACATGGTAAGTAACTACAAAAAACAATATAGGAAAGAGATAGCCAAGTCCAAAAAAGCTGCCCATGATAACTTCATTAGCAATGCACCAAATAGGTCTTTAGCAATGTGGAATATCATAAAATCAAACAGCATCTGTTTCTGCCCCTGAAGCCACTCGGCTTAATGCTCAGATTTTCAATAATTTCTTTATAACAGTAGCAGATGATATAATTAAAAGTCTTCCTCCTACTAACTGTTCCTACTCTGACTATCTAACAAAACAATACACAGGTAATAGCTTTAAGTTTCATGAAGTGACTCAAATAATGGTTTTTGATAAAATCTGTGACCTCAAAAACAGTGGTAGCAAAGATTGTTATGACATCAACACTAAAATCATCAAACACCTTAAAGATATAATAAGCAAACCTTTAACCGACATGTTTAATCACTGTATTCGAGTCAGTAAATTCCCATCTTCTCTCAAGTTAGCAAAAGTTATACCTATTTTCAAGAATAAGGGTGATCCCGAGGATCAAACAAACTACCGACCGATATCATTGCTACCAATAGTTTTAAAAGTCTATGAATCACTACTAAAAGATCAAATGAACAATTACTTTGAACAAAACAGCATTTTTGCACCAAACCAGTTTGGCTTCCGTAACAAAAGAAGCACCACTCTGGCAATAAATCGACTGACTGAGTATGTGGCCGAAGGGTTTGAGGGTAGGCAAAACACTTATGCTACTTTCCTGGACCTGAGTAAGGCGTTTCACTGCATTTCTTTTCAGATCCTCTATAAAAAACTAATCCACTACAATTTTCACCAAAGCAGTGTGACCCTTATCAGGTCATATTTGGAGGAAAACTATAATAATCTATATAAATGACATTCAAGGTGCATCACCAAACTCTAGACTCTGGCTGTTTGCTGATGATACTACATTGGCTGGCCGAGGTGTAAGTCTGAATGAATTGGTGAATGAGGTGAATGGGGAAGTGCAAGGATTGCAAGAATGGTTCAGTGTAAATAAGCTGACAATGAATCAAGATAAAACAGTATGCATGACTTTTAGTTTGAGAGAGATTCCTGAAGGCAATGCTAAAATGGTGAAATTTCTGGGAGTACATCTTGACCCACTCTTGACTTTTGAGAGGCACATTGATATAATAGCGGGAAAACTATCTAAAAATATCTTTCTGCTAAAGAATCTCTTCAAGATTCTGCCACCAGCAGTATTGCTACAGGCATTTCACAGTACTTTTCAGTCGGTTTGTGTGTATGCGATTCTGGCCTGGGGTCATTCTGCTCATTCCAACCGCATCTTTGGACTGCAAAGGAGGGCAGTACGTGTGATTGCTGGATTAGGGTATAGGGAGGATGTCCGAGGATCTTTTGTGGATTTGAGAATTCTGACTATACCAAGTAGATACATTTACGAGTGTCTAATTTATGCCCACTCTAATGTTGCCCGATATAACCAAAATAGTTTTTACCACCGGTATGACACGCGAAGTGGGCACAGCATTCGATTGGAATTTCTAAGACTACATAGGAGTCGCATCTCAGTAAATTATTATGCTCCAGTTTTCTATAACAGGGTGCCTGATAACATTAAGTTGCTAGGAGATAATCAATTTAAGAATAAGATTAAGACCTTCCTTTTAAGTAAAGCCTTCTATAGCATGGACAAGTTCCTTAATAGTCCTGTGATATTGTGATTTATATATTTTAAACTCGGTTAATATGTAATATTGTTTTTGTAATTTCTTGTAATCATTTCCTGTTAAATTTAAGCGTGTTCTTATTATTTTTTTTTTTTTTCTTTTTATTTTTCTTTTTTTTTTTTTTTTCTTTTTTTTTTTATTTTTAATCTGTTTATGTTGGCCTACTTCGAGAGGTCATATTTTGGTTTTGATATGTTTTAGTTTAAGTATATTCTGGATATGTTATATGAACAATGTTTTTTAGTCCTTATACACGGTACCCGCTGACGTAAGGAATGATATAATTTGTATCAAATACTTGAATAAAGTTTGAATTTGAATTTGAATTTGAAAGGGAGCAGTATGTTCTTTTTGGTAATCAGCAATCAGAAAGACAGAGGATCCAGCATGGTGTCCCTCAGGGCTCTGTGCTGGGTCCTCTGTTGTTCCTCATATACATAAATGATTTGCCAAACTTCTCTAATATCATAAACTTACTCATTATCTTGTTTGCTGATGACACCACCACATTGCTGCGTTACCACCCCTCGGACCCTATTTTGCAGTGGACTTTACTTGAAGAGGAACAAATCAAAAACTGGTTTCTGGCTAATAAACTCAGTCTCAATAATGACAAGACTCAGAATATGAATTTTACTCTGCAAACTTCAACATCAAACCTTCAGAATCAGGATTCAGTCAAATTCCTGGGGGTCTACCTAGATCCTGGGTTGACGCGGGAGGCACATGTCAATCACCTAAGCCTCAAACTATCAAAAATTACCTTCCTGATAAGAAGTCTATCAAAAATTGTATCCCAGGGCACGCTACTTATGGCATACCATGGATACTTTAACTCTAACTTATCCTATGCAATTTTAAACTGGGGTCATTCTCCTATTTCTGCACAAATCTTTAAGTTACAACGACGCTGTGTTAGAATAATTGCAGGCATAAAGTATCGCGATTGTTGTAGAGATGTTTTTACTACACTGAGACTCCTTACCTTCCCTTGCACCTTTATTTTTCACTGCCTGATCTATATGAGGCAAAACCTAGACGATTTTAGAGTGCACAGTGATAATCATTCCTATCCAACCAGGAACAGAGAGAACTTAGTTCTCAGCTACCACAGACTCCACCATACTAGGAGGGGTACCGACTACTATGGCATTAAATTTTTTAATGCCCTGCCTATGGAAGTCAAGGGTCTGGATTTGGCTCATTTTAAGTCTAGAGTGAGAAACTACCTTATAAAAAATGCCTTCTATTCCACCGAGGAGTACTTAGAAAGTGATTTCAACCTCTGAATTTAAAATATTATTAACTGTTAATGTTTGCCTCACTAATGTACTCTATGTTGTCTTTATATATTATGTTTGGTATTTTTACATTTAATGAATTTTAAGCTGTTATTGTCACTAATGTACCCTATGTTGTCTTTATATTATGTTTGGTATTTTTACATTTAATGAATTTTAAGCTGTTATTATCACTTAAGAAGTCTTATTATGCTATCTGTATTACTATTTTTTGACCTGTAAAAGCACATTTGTGTAGTACTTTACTAATAAAGAAACTAAACTAAACTACAACATTTTCTGTTACGATATATGTGAAAACATCAGAATAGACCAGTCTAAATACATCCTCCAATTTGCAGATGATACAGCTCTAATAACACATGCAAGATCAAGTACCGACGCCTCGACCATGCTCCAACACTTAACAAACGACATAGACTCATGGTTTGAAAAATGGCGCCTAATCCCAAATCCTCATAAATCACAATACCTCCTATTTAACCACTCAATACAAGTTAGCTCACCTCATATCAATCTATTTAACCAGGCTATTAGGCCAAAACCATCTGCAAAATATCTTGGTATCGAAATTGACTTTAAACTTAATTTCAATAAACATACAAAAACAATTAAGAGCAAAACTATTAATCGAGTCAAACACTTTAGATCACTAACTTACAAGAACCAAGGAATAAACATACGAACAGCTTCAAAGATTTATAAATCAGTATGCAGACCCATTTTGGAATATGGCCACGTATTATTTTTAAACCTAAAAGCTCCAGCAATGAAGAACATCAAAGTAGCAGAGACAACAGCGTTGCGTGCAATAACAAAAATTAGACACCCTCAGAATCCACTACATAACCCCACCAATGAACTGTTATACAGAAAAACAGATATTCAGCCAATCAAGAGAAGAGTTCAGCAATTAAATATAAAGTTCGCCTCAAGACCTCAGAACATTCAAACAATCGAACCCCATTGCAGGAGAAGAGAAATCGGAGAGTCCAAATACAGATTTCCAACCCAAACAATTTTAGAAAAATTGCTGGATTAATAATTTTTATTAATTTCTTTTAATAGCAAGAATACTTACCTATATTATATTCCTTTTTCTTTTTTTTTTGTTCCAAACAAATTGTTTTGAAGTACAGTTGAATCAAATTATTATAAATTGTAAAATTATTATATTGTCAAATTTACCAAGGCTGAAGGACTTCGGTCGATGGCCATTTGGGAAACCAATAAAGTTCTTTTTAATAATAATAATAAAAATACACTATATTACATAGAAACAATTAAAATGTATGGGAAATCAGTTAAAATAACTAACTCGGCTAATAGGGCGCATCTTCTTTATAAAACATAAGTGCACTTCCAAGAACAGCAAACAAAGCAAAAAGTAAAAGAAGTCAACCCAGCAAAGTCTGAATTAAACACTTGGTAAATTTCCCAACAGGAGACTAATTATTTTTAATATTTTAATTAAGCAGATAACAGGCAGTACCCCACTATCAGTTGCATAAAAATCATACATCTCCAAGGTTACACATTAAATTTAAATTTTGGTAATGACCAATCAAATGCGCTAGGCTTCTAATCCCGCCCAGAAACTTCCTGACAACTTTACTATTTATTTCAATGCAAGGGGCTAGTAAATCAAATGTATTTTTGAAAGTTTGTTGGAAAATGAGTCAGAATGTCCCACCTGTCACAATGGAATGACCCATCAAAAAAGTTATATTTCTATACCTATCCACAGAATATCTTAAAATTTGAAACTTCTAATTTATTAATTTGATATTGCTTACTTGATTCAAAAGTGCTCATGCCAGTTTTATATATAGGTGTATATTTTTGTACAACTGGAGTTGACACAATGGGTTTTTTGGGTTCATTTCCAAATTTATCCAAAATCTGCTTTGCTATTTTATAAGTTTCTGTTTCCATCACATTTTCAAGTATCTGTTTTTTCTTTTCTTTTAGGGTTACCAGCTTTTTCTCATTTTTTCCAAGTTTTCGATTATAGTACCATGTTAGAAATTTTTTAATAAGCCATATACTAAAATGTTACAAAATATCTTAACTAATGTAACACACACAGAAAAAAAATCAGTTTTTTTTGCAGATTTGGTCCCACTTTTTGCCTTTTTCAAAGCTCAATGCATGTACTATGGTCTAAGCTAGTACGGTGGTTTTAGTTCACCCACTCACTTTTGAAACTTTTGTAGTTTTCAAATATTTGCAATGAAAGTTTGCAAATTTATAACCTGTATATTATCAATGTAAGTTGTTAAAACATCTTTTGTGAAATCTCGTGTGAAATGTACCCTCCTAAATGTATAATGAACTCATCTAAATGATTTTATTAATATTAAAATATTGCAAATATCGAGCACAAAAGAGAAATGCAAAAAAATGCCTATATGCTTTTGCATCTAGTTTTACATATTATTATTTATACCACTTTTAAAAATTGGTTTAAATTAATAAATTTGGCTGAAACTGCCTTTGAAGGTAGGAGTAAGTTTAAGCATCAGAAGATAGTTGTAAAACATGTGAAATGGACAAATTAAAAAGCTGATCCAAATCATTTTGAATTTGGAGGATACCTGAGAGGGAACCTAAATATTAAATACACCCACTAGAATATTTGGTACAAAGACGTTTTACTTACACTAGGGGAAATGCTATCAGTGCTAGTGGTATGGTCCAAATAAGCTTTTGATTCTGAGATATCTGGGAAAAATATAAATATAAAAGAAGCGCCAGGCCAATATAAATAAGTAATGCAAGAAGAACAAATCTGAACACTATCTTTCTTTGAGTTTGCTGTGTTCTTTTTTGGAAATCTTCAATGGAAACAATTTCACTTTCTAGTTTCGTTAAAACATCATATGTGCTCGTCTTTTTCTGTAACAAAATCACTGCTAATTTTTTTAATTGGGTATAAAATGAATCACAATAAACTTACCCTAAATTTGGCGATGATTATTCCCATATTTCAAATTTTTTCTTAATAATGTACACTTTCTTAACAAGTTAACCTTACATTCCCGCATAAGCTATGCATTGTTTGATATGTGCGTAATGCTTATTAAAAAGTATTTAAATATATTTACATTTCCACCTTTTCAATGAACGGAAAACAGCAGTTTAATCACCCTAGTATAAATTATTTTGCCTGCTCAACAAAATTTTTTGCGGTTAGTTTGCGCGTAACCTCTTAACACCAACGTATAAAAAAAGCAAAAATTCAACTGTCAAGCCCAGAGATGCCAAATATAGAGACATGAAACTTGATCGATTGCATATTCTTCTCGATATCTCCACGATACACATAAGTTACAGTGTATCGTGTAAGTTGGATATCTCGATAAAATCAGCACCCATGCTGTCGTCGACCACCACCATCACAGCACTGCGCACTGCGCAGTGGTATGCACAATTTTTTTAGCTAACCTTAAAGCGGGGCTCAAACGACTCATATACTTGTCAATTATTTGTCACTTGGAGATTGTCAAGTCGTGTGAGCGGTCTTTTTGGACAATTATTCAGCACTTTTGCCTTTTCCCATCGGCTCTCAAATGCTTCTCAAATGTTTAACTATTTGCATAGTCGCCAAGTACAAAGGTTTTAGGGTTTTTTAAAGTCTATAAATATTTTAAAAGAATAAGTATACAGGATGAGTCAGAAAGCCGTAGGAAAACAAAAGTTACCTTTTAATTGAATCATAGATATCTCCGGGGTGAAGATTACTCATATTAAACAGGAAAGAAAAATCCAAAATTCTTCACAAATATTTAATGTTTCGCTCTACGCGTTTCGGTTTCTTAAGCCATTTTCAAGAGCTATATAATATAAACAAAAACTTTACATCAGGGACACAAACAAGCTCACAAAAACAAGCATTGAAAGCAAAATTTGAAAATGGTTTAAGAAACCGAAACGCGTAGAGCGAAACATTAAATATTTGTGAAGAATATTGGATTTTTCTTTCCTGTTTAATATAAAGTTACCTTTTTTTTTAATGGAACACCCTCTGTCTAGAATATTTTTGGATTTAACATTAAAATATAATTATTTTTTAATAAACACATTATAGGTCTAAAAATAGTTTCCGAGATATCGACTATTAAAAAATTACATTTTTGAACTTTGACAGCCTCTAGCTTTCTAACGGTAGGTAGGTCTTAGAGTAAAATGGCATACATATCCCTATCTTAGTTTTTTATTATCTTCCTACTGGTGTCAACTTCCGGTTAAACCGGATGTAACTCAAAAGCCGGAAATATAAGTACTTCCGGTTTAACCGGAAGTTGCTATTTTTGGGAAGATATTAAAAAAGTTAGATAGGGACATGGAAGCCCTTTTGCTTTATGGCATAACATTAGAAATTGCTAGAATCTGTCAAAGTTCAAAAATGTAATTTTTCAGAAGTCGATATCTCGGAAACTATTAGGTTTAGACTTATATTATACTTATTAAAAAAATAATTGTAGTTTTATGTAGAATCCAAAAATATTCTAAGATGTATTTCTCCACGGCTTTTTGACTCATCCTGTATACTTATTTTTTTTTTAATTCTAATAAGTAGACTTCAAAACACCCTAAAACTTTGTCTTAAATATTTTTTGCTAGCTATTTTACTTTAAATAATAATCGACCGTTTCCATATATACCAACGACCCAGTATATAACGTTACACGAGACCGAAAAGTACTATTTTACAGGAGGATGCAGGCAATATCCAGGGCGAGCCGCCAGGCGAGTACTCTGTTAATGCAGTTTAAGAATGTGTAACCTATTTTTTTCAATCGACACCATATATGCAAGCCGGTAGCATACGAGAAAATTTTGATAATGGCTTACTAGGTAAATATTGGTATAGTTTTAAACAGGAAAATATTTAATAAACTGAAATATTAAGACCAAATAAAAAAAAATTCAGTTTAATAATATTTTTTTGTTAAAAAATTATGATAATGGGCAATAAATTTACGAAATTTGTTAATAAACAAAAACATGAATTATGAAAATTAGAATTAGGTCAATTAGGTAAAATTGGGTGAATTCCTGGCGATATTTGGGTGGGGTCCGGACACCCCGTGGTTACTAGTTATAATATGTAGCTTGTATTCAACTTTATTTTGAGAACTGACAATAATACTTAATCAAAGAAACTTAACATGTGACTATAAGCAGAACGACTGAGCTTGTTTACTATACTATATATACTTCTATATTTTGAGGAATATTTGAACATCTTCTTAAATCCTAAAGTTTTAACAATTTAATAGTACCTACCTATTAATTAGTAAAATATTGAAACATGTAAAATGTCATAATAATTAACCTTGTAATTGGATACTTTATTTTAGTTTTATTCAGATTAATTTGTACTCATAAAATACACCTTTAATATTTTCGATGTATGTACGAGTTTTTATCTACTTTCATTTAGTAATATGAATTTTACAGTTCTGTAAATCGTTTTGTAAGGGCATATATTACAGCACTAGTGCTGTAATAGATGCCATTACAGCACTAGTGCTGTAATAGATGCCCTTACAAAACGATTTTTAATAGCAGGTGCATATTTTTATTTTTAAAAATGCCTTTTGCCAAATATTTTTATTCATAGATGAAAGTAGATAAAATTTTGTACAATATTCTTGTTGTAAATTCATATTACTACACTCGATGTTTTATTAAACTCGGCTGACGCCTCGTTTAACAACTTTAACATCTCGTGTCGTCATGAATCTTTACAACACTTATATCGTAAATAACTATTATAACAATAAAGCACACATTTCAAAATGACAACTTTATTTGACAGTCATCTTTTACCTTGACTGGTGCCCGCAAATACGGGGCCATAAAAAGGAGAAATAGGTAGTTAAAAAGAAATCGGCGATAACCCGTAAACGGGCTCATCAAAAGTATCTAAAGTCATTCTTTTGGATGTGGGTTTTAGTGCTCTTTAATAAACCTAAATAGAATTTTTCTCTAAAATAATTAGGGAAGCCAATAATTGACCCCATTTAAAATTACATGGGATTTCCTATGTCCCGCTCGACGATGCAACACCCGGTATACTACATACACGCTAACTATCTCACCAGTACTCACCACATACATAATAATATGTTCTTATCTCACCATTATGCTGTGCTCTTACTATACTCACTAGCGGGACGAGCGTCAACTACATAGGGTTGGGGTTACACTAGTAAAAGAGTAAAAGTGCGAGCGGGTAGCGCGTTAAATTAGCCCAATGTAATTGATGCTTGATTGCTTGAAGATGAATGTTTATTCTGGGACGTCGATAATGAAATTCTCGATATCTTATCCTTACTACATATTTATTGTAACTGACATTTGACCGCTAATTGACATTGACACTGACAGTAAATTATTTTATGTGCAAAAACAAGAAATTTGTTGAACAAAAATGGTAAGTAATTAGTTCCAAAATATTTGTTGCGTACCTTCCACAGTAAAATGGACAACGTAGCGGTTCCAGACACTTGGAGAACAGAATTTGCAACTTTTTTTTCAAGTTTTTTGGTAAAACTTATTTTTTTTTATTGCCTTTTATCTTTAGTAGCTTATTTATCAATTTAAATTATTTATTTTCAGCCTACTACTCCACCCCAAATATCGCCTGTCGAGGAGCAGGAAAAATTTCTACATGATGCTCTAGGAGTTGTAAAGGCACAGGCATTTCATATGAAACGTGCTTTAGACAAAAACAAACTGATGGATGCTTTAAAAAATGCCAGTGCTATGCTTGCAGAGCTACGCACTTCACTGCTCTCACCCAAAAGCTATTATGAACTATGTAAGTTTTAAATATCTAGTCAATATAATAAATAATTTAATTCTTAGTTCTTTGTTCTAGTTACACAATGCCAAATATAAACTACATTTTTCTATAAATACCTACTACTGTATTTTAAAATGAGTGTCCTACCATTATTTTTTTACAGATATGGCAATCACAGATGAACTCCGCCATTTGGAGCTGTACCTGGTTGATGAATTTCAGAAAGGGAGAAAAGTACCAGATTTATATGAACTGGTACAATATGCTGGTAATATTGTGCCAAGACTCTATTTACTAATAACAGTAGGTTTGGTTTATATTAAAACTAATTCTTCTCTAAGAAGGGATTTACTAAAGGACTTGGTAGAGATGTGTAGAGGTAAGTAAACTAGACACTGTAGGTTTAATTCTAACTAAATATTGTTATTTCAAAAATTGCATTTTAGGAGTTCAACACCCATTACGAGGCTTATTTTTACGTAATTACCTTTTGCAATGTACCAGGAATGTCTTACCAGATGCATCTGATACAGATATAGATATACCAGAAGGTACAGTTAAGGACTCCATAGATTTTGTCCTTATGAATTTTGCTGAAATGAATAAATTATGGGTAAGGACTTATGAACTGCTTTTAGGTGGGACAAAGGCCAATAAAATTGTCAATGGACTTAGTTTTGATTAATGATGATTGGGGTTTAATATATTTGCATATAGACCAAGAAAATGTTTTTGTTTTAGGTAAGAATGCAGCATCAAGGCCATTCTAGAGAAAAGCAACACAGAGAAAGGGAAAGGGAAGAATTAAGAATTTTGGTTGGTACCAATTTGGTAAGATTAAGTCAGCTTGAGTCTGTTACTTTAGAAAAGTATCAAAAGTTGGTTTTGCCTGGGATTTTGGAGCAGGTAAGATAAATTTAATAATTTTTTAATACAATACTGAGGAAATGATTAAAGAGCTTTGTACCTACTTAACTTATTTTAATTGTTTAGGTTGTAAGTTGTCGAGATGCCATAGCTCAAGAATATCTTATGGAGTGTATAATCCAAGTATTTCCAGATGAGTTTCATATTCAAACACTTAGTGCATTTTTGAAGTCTTGTGCTGAGCTTGAACAAGGGGTAAATGTTAAGAATATTGTTATTAGTCTAATGGAAAGACTGGCTGCCTTCAGTCAAAGGTCTGATAGCTTGGGAAGTGAAGGTAAGATAGTTGAAATAAAACATTTAATTAAGGTTTTATACATAAAAAAACATTCTTAGGGTCAAATATTTTACAAGAAGTTCAACTGTTTGAAGTTTTTTCTGACCAAGTTTCATCCATCATTGTCAATAGACAGTATTTGCCTCCAGAAGACATGGTAGCCCTTCAAGTAGCCCTTGTAAATCTAGCATTAAAATGCTATCCTGATAGAATTGATTACATTGATAAGGTTATGCTGTCAAGTGTTGAGGTAAGTCATGGCCTAGCAAAGTATTAATATATGTTTTGTTATTTTCTGATATCTTTTCTAGTGCAAGTTTTCTACCAGTTTTTGTTGTAGGTACAAGTTTAAATTCTTTATTTGATACCTTTTTAGATGTTCCAACGACTTGGCTTAGAACATCTCGAATATCATTCTTTAGTGGCTAAAGAATTGCAAAAACTCTTAAAAATTCCATTAGACACCTATAACAACATTTTGGAGATATTAAAGTTGAAGCACTATGCAGGTATGATATTTTTAAAATAAACATGCTTCAGTTATACAATACTTTGCTACATAATATAATGTTGGCTAGAGAGGGAGGGTTAAAGTTGTAAACCGTGTTATTAGGAAGAACCTAAGAAAAAATGGTAAGTTCTTAAAAAAATCACCTTGGAAATTAAAAGGAAGGTGTAATAATTTTTTTTTTGGGAGGTTGATGTAAATGTTTTATTTTATTTATTTATTTAACATTAGTTAAGTACAGCATTTTTACTTAAAGAACTGAGTACTACTGTACCTATGTGTCGAGATGTTTTTAAGGTATGTTTAAAATAATCAAAAATATTAAAGTATTCAAAATTAAAATCATTAAAAACAATCAAAAATAGTTGCAAAAAAAATCCAGTGTAAATTCATGCACAATATTAGTATAATGTTAAAAAAACTCTTCAAATTGTTTATAATTTTCAAAAATAAATTCCCTGCATAGGTAGTAAACCTTCTCATGCTTCTCACCTTTTATTGTTACTTATAGGGATTTGCAATTTTTTTATTTATTTATTTATTTTTTTATTCAAGTATCAACAGCAAAGGCCAATTACAGATACATTACATTAGCTACTATAACTAGATTGATACTATAAATACCATATTACAAGACAAATCATATCCACTAACCAATCTTAAATCTATATTTTTAAAATCAATAAAACTTATGGTATCTACATCAATATTGGAAGCATAATCATTAAAAAGGTTACACATTTGATAAATTGGTGACATCTTATACAGGTTTGTCCTTGGGAAATCCAAGTAAAACACTTTTTTTGATCTGGTATTGACGCGATTTACAGAGAAAGGAAGTTGACTCAAAACATCAGGATTGTCAATATTTCCTTTTGACACCTTAAATAGTGTATGTAAACAAGTTCTTATACGTCTCTTCTCCAAGGACATTCTACCAAAAATGCCAAGCAGGTACATGTGATCAATCCCTCTAGCTACTTACTACTTACTTTAAAACTCTTTATTCATAAAATTTCTACAATGCTTGCACACTTATGACCACTTTAGTTTAAATTGTTTCCAACTATGAATATATAATACACAATATATAATAATACATAGAATATAAAATACAACACAGTTACAATATAAAACGAATGAGAGTTTCGCAGATACAAAATACAAGGTATTTTCATCTGGAGAGCGCGGTTAGACAGGTGGGTCTAGTCCGGGACGATTTTAGTCCGTGGTAGTCCAAGTGTCTATTTGTCAGTTAGTTGTAAGTCTTCCGGCGTGACCTTGCAAAAACTATTAAGGAGTTGTGTTTTTAGCAAGGATAAAGTTTGATGATTTTAAGTAATGATTTTAGAGTTTACTCACAGATGGCACAGGAAAAAGCATTGAAAAAACCTGCTTGCTTTAAAAAGGAACTTGCGGTGGCATAATTAGTGGTATTTACCCAGGTTTAGATGTACTTAATTTAGTTTTAAATATCATTCATTCTAGTCTGTCACATTCCCATTCGTTCTTCATTCATTTATTGACCGTACTATATGTACCATGTTTGTGAAGCATGAGATTTTAGTTAGAATGGGAAATTTGGGATTTTATGTGTTAGTCAGTTGTAAGTAGGGAGGAAGGCGTGCCCGCAAATGTGTGGGAAGAGTTCGCCTCTTGGGCGGCGCCCCCCACACAGATGCGGGCTTAAGGTAAAAAATGAACTTTAATTCAGGGATTTTACGGCTCCTAATAAATTGGAAGTCGCGAATAAATCGGTTTGTGAATTGGCTGATCCGCGAAACGTGTCTGGAAGGTGTTTGCTGTCAAGATCGAGGTTTGTGGCTTGGTTTTATAGAATTTACTCGATACTTCGCGGACATAGTCCCCGAAATATGGAGTATTCGCCATTGCATGCAAATCATCGATCCTGGTGTACCTTCCAGACGACGTTATGTTCCTTAACATTTTATTTTGTATCCGTTGCAGTCGATTCATCTGTGTATCAGACATGCTGCACCATATGGGCGCTGCATATGTGAGCACAGGTTTAATAAAAGAATTATAAATCGTTAATTTATTACGAGGGGAGAGAGGGGATTTAGGAGCAAGAAGGGAATAAAGGTTTTGCGTTGCTGCAAAGGATTTTTGGATGACAAAGGATGTATGTTGGTGGAATTTTAAACGTGTATGTAGGGTTACTCCTAGATACTTCAGTTTTTTGGTTGGTATGATGGGTACATTGTTTATTTTTAGGGGTACGTTTATATAATTGTTGGTAATGTTGATACGTTTTTGGGATAATATAAAACATTCACATTTGGATTGGTTTATTTTCATTTTCCACTTCTTATACCAAGGAATAAGGGTATTTAAATGGAAATTTATATGTGCTTTGGCCACGTTTGCGTAGAACGAGCTGGCGTAAACCAGCACGTCATCCGCAAATATAGCCAGTTTTGTGGAGGGGTAGGTCGGAATGTCGGCAGTATAAAGGTTGAATAGTTGGGGGGAGAGAACTGTGCCTTGG
The DNA here is from genome assembly GCA_963920685.1 of Polydrusus tereticollis. Classification (NCBI taxonomy): domain Eukaryota; kingdom Metazoa; phylum Arthropoda; class Insecta; order Coleoptera; family Curculionidae; genus Polydrusus; species Polydrusus tereticollis. Next base: position 106,990,690 of record OY987326.1, on the reverse strand, counting down.
GGGATGCCGGAGTGGACTTTTTGTACGTTAGAAAGCGTGCCTTCCACTTTTACTTGAAAAGATCTATTATTTATATATGAATAGATTAAGGTAATGATATAGGGTGGGAAGTCATGCACTGATAATAATTTGAAGATTAAGCCATTCTGCCACACAGTATCAAAAGCTTGCTTAATGTCCAACGCAAGTAAAACTGTGTTTTGTTGCATGTTCATTTTGTCTATGGCTTCTTGTACCACTTTCGCTACCAACAAGGTGGTATCGTGGCCCTTTTTGAACCCGAATTGTGCATTTGGTATATTTTTTAACAATTTTAATTTATAAAGCCGGGAAAGTCGGCAACCTTTGAGACTCCGCTGAGCAGTGCAATGGGTCTATAAGACCCTAGTTCAGCAGAGTTTTTGCCAGGTTTTAACACAGGAATTATAACCGCTTTTTTCCAATTGCTTGGGAAGTGCTGGTGTATGAATATTGCGTTTATGATATACATCAGTTGCACAATTACTTTAGTGGGTAAATTTTTTAGCAAAATATAAGAAATTTCGTCAACTCCGGGGGCTTTGTTGCTGGGGAGGGATTTAATAATGGATTTTAGCTCATTGGGGAGGTAATGAGCTTGGAGAGAACAGGAGGGGGAATAGGGTATTTGGAAAAAATTATTTTATTTGCAGTATCAGTTATGTTGTTTTGTTCTATGGTTATATTAGGTGATCCTCTTGTTACGTCAGCTAAATGTTGGGCCAGAGCATTAGCTTTGTCTTTGTCTGTTTGAGGTCGGTCTGTGTCAAACGAGGGAATTTTGTTAAATTTATTTTTGAGCCGCCTGGTAAGCTTCCAAAGAGAATTGTTTTGCCAGGCTTGGTTTTTGTGTTCGGTTATTCGTTGTCTTATAGTATTTTGTAGGTCCCTCACGCGCACACCATCCAGTCTATTACGGAAGCGTTGCCATCTTTTCCGCACAAGATTTTTAAATTTAATTAAGTTTATAACCTCCCTAGGTAAGCGGTCTTCAGCGGGCTTTACGCTAACCTTTTTAGCGATTTTATTTCTAGCTAACTGGATGTTATTGGTCAGTTTTTGTACTTCCCTCTCTCTAAGGTTTCTACGTCCGTAATGGTGCTGTTGATTTCTGTTCCTTGGTTAAGTTCTTGTCGAAATAATCTCCAGTTAGCGTCGGTGTATATCCATGACGTCGGAGCTCTCCCATCTGTTACCCTGGTTTCCCATTCTAGCAACAGAGGGAGATGGTCCGACGATAGCTCGTTCAAGACTCGCAAATCCGGGAGGTTAAGTATATTTTTATTTATTACCAGATCAATATAAGAAGGTGTCATATTATTAACTGGATAATGCGTGGGTGAAGTTGTTGACAGCAGTTGTAGGTTGTTATCTATGACGTAATCGTGCACTAGGTTACCATTCCTATTATTGCGCCGGTTACGCCATAGTTGATGTCTAGCGTTGAGGTCACCTAATAACATTATTTCCTGTCCCAAGTTAAATATGTTGTCATAGTCCATATTACCGAGGCGTAGGGATGGCCTTGCATAGCATCCACAGAGAATAACACCATTCTCTAATTTTATATTAACATGTTCAATTTGTGTATTACTATTGCGTAATCGTTTATGCGAGATATTATTTTTGACTACAATGGCCACACCCCCACCTCGGTTGTTGCGATCAGTTCTATGCACAATATAGTTTCTGAGTTTAAGTTTTTTGTTTACAACTAATTTAGTCTCAGAGATCACCATTATGTCCACCTTAAGTTTATTAAGAAAATAAATTAATTCGCCAAGCTTGGGCAAAAGCCCGTTGGCATTCCATATTACTATTTTTAGTTTCCTTACATTTCCCGCCATCTATAAGTCGTAACTTTCAAAGTTTTCACTTACAAACTGCATTATCGCAAATAAACGCTCAGCCTTATCAGCGTGCTTTTTGAAAATCGAAGTGAAATCCTTAAAAAATCCACTAAGCTCTTGAAAATTGACAACTCTGTTGAACTCCTTTATAGTATTTATAAAATCACTTACCGAGTTGGTGTTTGGTTGAGTCTCCGTTGTCCTGTGTTCGTTTGTCGTCTGGGCGCCTGTCTGGGAACGTCTCCTATCTCGTAGTGCTGGGAAATTTGCGTCGTATGTCATGTTTTCATTCTCTGCTTCCACATTTTGTTGTCCGAGTTGCTGTCTCTGGGAGAACGGGCCTCTTCCCTCGGCCACCGTTGCCCCACTTGCCCTGGGGTTGCTGGTGTCCCAAGCATTCTTAAATACAGGGATAACTTTACTGGACTTCCATAGCACTGGATAAGTGGTCGTTTTAAAACTAAGATTGAATATAAATCTCAAGGGCTCTACAAAAAAGTCTCCACAGCCCTTATAAATGTATCCAGGTACCCCATCAGGTCCTATAGCCTTATTAGCCTTTAAACCTGCAATTGCCTGTTCAATTTCCTTAGATGTAATCTCCCTTTCACAAAAGTGAGACTTAATCTCGGAGCCCCCACAATCAGACACACTGTCATCACTGCCTTACACAGTACAACACCATCCCGAATTCCAATAACCGGCTTCTCGATCTCGTCTTTGCCAACTTTAAAATCAATCTGGCGCACAATGATTCGCCTTTGGTCGCCGAGGATCCACATCACCCTGCTCTAACTTTTGATTTTCAAGCAGCACTTCCTCCCGTTGTCAACTTTCCCGTAAACAAATCTGAACCACTCCACTTCAACTTTCGCAAATCTGACTATCCTAAATTGTATGAGCTGATGTCGCACACCGACTGGTCCCCCGTTATTGCTTCTTCTGATGTAGCTAATGCTTGTCAATCTTTTTACGAGATTTTGAATAACAACTTTGCCGCCTGTACACCTCTAAAATCCCCTAGGCGAAGACGATTTCCCCCCTGGTTTACTAAAGATTTAATTAACAATATTTTTAAAAAAGAAAGAGTACGTCGTCGCCTGCAAGTTCACAAATCCAATGCTGACCTCGTGAAGTTCAAAGCCTTGCGCAGCCTGATTAAGTTACAGTCTCAGCAGGCCTACAGGGGTTATATTAGGAACGCTGAGTCAAACATAAAAAACAACCCTTCCAATTTTTGGTCCTTTGTCCAAAGTAAAAAGGCTCAATCTCGAATCCCAGCCACCATGAACTATGCAAATCAACAAGTCCACGGGCCCCATAACATCGTCTCTGCTTTCGCGAATTATTTTAAAAATGTCTATAAAACCAATCCAATCCAGCAGACCAATATGAGATAATCGGTATACCCAGTGTTACATCCGAGGACGTTATTTCGGCCTGCAAAACGCTAAAAAATAAAGCTACGTCTGGCCCCGATGGTATTCCCAGCTTTCTGGTGAAAGACTGTTCCTTTGTCATGAGCGCTCCTCTTTGTCATATCTTTAACCTGTCATTGAACAATGGCGTATTTCCAGAAATATGGAAGGTTGCCAAAGTTTGTCCCATCTTTAAAAAGGACGATCCATCTCATATTGAAAACTATCGAGGTATCTCAATCCTATGTAACTTCTCCAAGGTATTTGAGATCATCTTGCAAAAGTCCCTGTTTTTCAAAATTCGAAACCGACTCTCTATATATCAACACGGTTTTTTTTCCGAAAGATCGTGTATGACTAATCTTTGTTCGTTTTCCGTTTACGTCTGTGACGCCATTAACAAGAGGAGCCAAGTCGATGTCATTTACACGGACTTTAGTAAAGCCTTTGACCAAATTGACCACCACATTCTATTCCATAAGGCGTCTGACCAGTTCGGTTTTTCTAACAGGCTTGTCTCAATATTACAATCCTACCTTCTGGATCGTACTCAGTTTGTTGAGTTTGAGGGGTTTAGGTCGGACTTGTTTGTACCTACGTCGGGTGTCCCCCAGGGTTCTAACCTGGGGCCACTTCTTTTCAACATATTTATAAACGATCTTGTCTCGACGCTTGACTGCAACAGACTCGCCTATGCAGATGACCTCAAAATATTTAACCGCATCGACGCTGTCGCGGATTGTGTATCCCTCCGCGACAGCCTCGATGTTCTTAACCAGTGGTGCCTGGATAACAGACTGAATCTCAACATCTCTAAATGTAACGTCGTTTCTTACACTCGGACAAAAACTCCATTTCAATTCAATTATTCTATAAACGGATCCACACTGAACAGACTCACCACCATAAGGGATCTCGGAGTCGTTTTCGATGAGAGGTTCTCCTTTATTCCACATATTGATCAAATGGTTTCTAGCGCCTCTAGAACCTTGGGCTTTGTCTTGCGAAACTGCAAGCATTTTTCTGATGTATCTACATTTAAACTCTTGTATTACTCCTATGTGAGGTCAAAGTTGGATTATTGCTCAATCATATGGTCCCCCATTTACAATTGCCATAATCAATCTGTGGAGTCCGTCCAAAGGCGATTCCTAAAGTATCTTATGTTTAGAGAGGATGGTATCTACCCGCAACGGGGTTTCGAGCATGGCCACATCCTCGCTAGGTTTGGTGAGTTGCCCTTAACAGTACGTCGCGACTCACAGTCACTATCGATACTCCATAAACTTCTTAACTCTAAAATCGATTGCCCATTTCTACTGGAGCAACTATCGCTTCATGTTCCCCGCACAGGTGCCCGACATCGGCCTACATTTTTCCTTGCATTCGCGAGATCCAATATTTTGCCTCAAGGTCCCATTCACAAAATGTGCCACAACTTCAATCGTATCTCAGCCCTCTCCGACATATTTCATGACAGCCTCCCAACCATATTAAAACACTTGCGCAATATGTCCGGCTATCCTCATTAGTAGTCATTGGTTCCTGTTAACTTAGCTTTAGTTTCTTACTTTTTGTTATTAGATTTTAAGTATAGCAAGGTCATTACTTTTGTAAGATTTTTGTTTATAATTCGATTAATTTGTTTGAGTTTCCTGTAAGTGGGCTCCGGCCTGTCGGAAATAAATGGCTATTTATTTATTTATTTAAAAACGGACCCAAAAAAAAACGGGCAAATGCTTCAGTCACACATCTCGTCCCCATAAATATCTCATCCTCTAGCAACATCTCACCAGGAATATCAGGACATTCTCTTTGACATTAAACATATGACCAAAAGAATTTAGGATTGTCATACAAACTATTTTGAACTTTAGCTAGGTAGTTGTTATATTATGCTATTCCTATTTTTAATTTAATCCCTGCCTGATAGATCTAAACTTATTTTTCCAAAATATCGCTCTGTGCGTTCTAAACCTCTTGAGATACCTTTCCTTAAGTCTAATTAATTTTATAATTTCACCATTAAACCAGACTGGATACTTTCTACCAATTTGAGTTGAAAATGGGACACATGCATCAATAATTCGAAAAATAATCGTATAAAAATAATCAACAGCCATATTTACATCACTAAAACCTTTTAAAGTATTCCAGTTTTGGTCACGAAGCAAGTTATACATAGTAAAATAATTTGCCTTTTTAAAATTATACTTGGTATTCATGACCTGCTCACAAGATTTAGAAAAGCCAATATTGGCCACTGTAATCATCAAACCAGGATGATACTGATCAAGAGACACCAATGGTTCAGCATCAGTATCAACAGTCACTCCATCAAGGGAAGTTATAACAAAATCTAAAATACATCCCGATACATTTTTAATATTGTTTACCTGACTTGTGACAATATCCTTTTCAAAACTTAAGTTTAAGATATGTAATAATGGAGTCATTATTTATTGTTGAGATTGTTTTATTATTTCAACCTGTAAAAAAAATAGTTTTTTGTAAGGTTGGGTTTCTGTGCATTTCTCCTGTTGGGAGACTGAATAGCCTCTGCCATTTCAGTTCCAATATTTATGAAATAATCATTGCAATAATTTGCCATTTCAATAGAGTTGTCAAAATCTTCACCCAAGTTATTTTTTAAGTTGATATACTCTTTTGTATTTTTATTTCTCTCATACGTCGCATCCTCGACTGTTTGCTAGAAAAATACGATAATCTTTGTATTCCTTCTCAAGTTGATCGCTATAACTTTTTTTTTTTTTATTTTATCTCTAGTCCTAATAGACGTAATGATACCTCCACTTATCCAGCTTTTAATTTTTTTGTGCTTTATTTTTGTTGAATATATTTCGGTGGCATTTAACAATAAATAGTAGCTGATTCAGGATCATCCTCCCTTACAACAGGAGATCAGTCATGCTCTTGTAGTTTTTTAAATTTATTTTTATTAATCTTGGTCTTAATTAAGTTCTCATTAATGTCATTACTTTTTGTTTTATTTGGGTTTTTTTGACTAATAAGAAGCACAACGGGGCCGTGATATCTTCATCAATAATAAATGAGTTGTGTGAAACATGGAAAGAAACATTTTTATTTTATTTAACATTTTATAGCCACTATCTTTAAGCCCATATATTATATCAGTCAAGGCCATAACTAGGTGATATTCTACTATAGCCAAGGTTTCTTTTTTGCGCCTCCTATAGAAATGCGCTGCAGTAGGGAGAGGGATACTTTAACATTTTTTTAAAGAACACACAAAATTTATACGTATAACTTTTTTTATTTAAAACTATTAAGCTTTACTCAATAATAAGAGGAGATTATATATGTATTGTATAACTATTGTAAAACTAAAAGAAAAAAAAAATGGAAATATTGGAAATGTGTAGGTATAAATAAAATACTTGCAAATAGACTACGCTCTACTTAAATATTTGATTAGGAAGATAATTTTACAAAGTTTTCTGGCTTTTTGTGTTGCGAAATCTTATATAAATTTATCAAAATAAATGGATTCTGCAATAAGCCTTTCTATGGATAATATGGCAGTATTAGATAATCTTTCTTGGGACATGGTCGATCTTAAATAATTTTTTATAAGTTTCAATTTTGAAAAAGATCTTTCACAAGAAGCACTGGTGACTGGAATTGTAAGATAAATTTGTAATGCTGTAGCAAAATTGGGATACTCTGCCAGTAGCTCAAATTTCTGTAGGTTTTGGTACATTTCCAATGCAGATGTGACACTGGAAATCAAAAAGTTCTTGCGCTTCAAATTTAGAACTTTCTGCTTTCTGAATAAATTCGTTAGAATTGAAGTCGTTTGGATATTTAGCACACAAATCTTTAGTGAATTTTTCAGTATCAGAAAGACTCATTTTGGAAAGAATTGCTCCATTAATAAAACTGAAATCACTGCAAATCTCATGTAAACCTTTATATCTGTTACCTAACTGCATTATTATTGAATCGATGACTTGAAATAAAAGTTGTTTTTGGGTCTAAATAATAAAAATTATTAGCAAGCTCACCGCTCTTTTTTTTTTAATTTTTCTTTTTCGAACTTCCGTGTATTCAGTTGAAATATTGCAATTTTGACAAATCTGCAAAGCATTTTTTTCAGATTTTACAAAATAACTATTTGCTTTGATTTCTTCCAATAACCATTTAATGTGTTTGCATGCTGTATCTAATGTTAACTCCTTTCTCTGAAGTAAGAGAGTCGAAATTTTTAAGATTTTTTAAAAAATTTTTGCCACCAGAATATATTAAAACATGTCATCTCTTCTAAAAGATCCAAAACCAATTTAAATTGAGTGATAAGTGCGTTCAACGCTAATGTCTTGGACCACCACCTTGCATCGCTAAAGCCTTTACTTAATTTACTCCAGCGTACCGTGGAATGCGCAAAAAAGTTAAATGAATTTTGAATAATTCCAAAAAAGGTTATTATTTCGGGACTAACTGAAGCACTGTGTAATGCCACTAAATTTAAGCTACGTGCAGAGCATGGGACGAATCTTGCAGTAGGATTTTCTTGCAATATCCTAGCTTGTACGCCTTGATATTGACCTGCCATATTAGAGCCATTGTCATAGGCCTGTTCCCTAATATTTTGAATATAAAGATCTAATTTCTTCAATACTATTTCAAGGATATTGGCCAATGCATAACCAGTTCTTTCTCTACATATCTTACTACTAATGACAATTTTATTGTTCTGATTTCGATACATCAGGAGTTGTATTCAAAATAACCGTAAAATATTTTGCATGTTTTATTCTTGTGACAATTTCATTTTTAACAGCATTACCAGCTATTGCAATAAGTTCGTCTTGGATCTTTGGCGAAAAGTATTTTTTTTTGATTTTCGGAGTCTATACCGGGTGTTGCATCGTCGAGCGGGACATAGGAAATCCCATGTAATTTTAAGTGGGGTCAATTATTGGCTTCCCTAATTATTTAAGAGAAAAATTCTATTTAGGTTTATTAAAGAGCACTAAAACCCACATTCAAAAGAATAACTTTAGATATTTTTGATGAGCCCGTTTACGGGTTATCGCCGATTTCTTTTTAACTATTTCTCCTTTTTATGGCCCCGTATTTGCGGGCACCAGTCAAGGTAAAAGATGACTGTCAAATAAAGTTGTCATTTTAAAATGTGTGCTTTATTGTTATAAAAACTCGTACATCGAAAATATTAAAGGTGTATTTATGAGTACAAATTAATCTGAATAAAACTAAAATAAAGTATCCAATTACAAGGTTAATTATGACATTTTACATGTTTCAATATTTTACTAATTAATAGGTAGGTACTATTAAATTGTTAGAACTTTAGGATTTAAGAAGATGTTCAAATATTCCTCAAAATGACAACTTTATTTGACAGTCATCTTTTACCTTGACTGGTGCCCGCAAATACGGGGTCATAAAAAGGAGAAATAGTTAAAAAGAAATCGGCGATAACCCGTAAACGGGTTCATCAAAAATATCTAAAGTTATTCTTTTGAATGTGGGTTTTAGTGCTCTTTAATAAACCTAAATAGAATTTTTCTCTAAAATAATTAGGGAAGCCAATAATTGGCCCCATTTAAAATTACATGGCATTTCCTATGTCCCGCTCGACGATGCAACACCCGGTATGCTGCTTAAGTATAGGGTCGTAATGACTTATTAACTCTAATGTTTGCAAAAATTTACCCGAATTTGGATGGCCAATTTTTTCTATAGATCCACGCAAAGCTTTGTTGTTTTTGACACAGAAATAAAATTGCATCTAAGATACATTTTAAAATATGTTTCCATCTTTCAGTTTCACACATAATCATTTTTTGAATTTCATCTGTTAAAAAATGTTTATTATTTAAATTAATTTCAAATGTTTTTAAATCAATAACACATTCTAGGAAGGGCGTTTACCCATATAGCATTGTTATGGTTACCAGTGTTACCAGGTGGATCTATTCCAGGGATGCACATACCGCGGCGCGCTGTCGATATTTTAAAAGCGATATTTATGCGGCCTGCCAACGAATTTTAAAAGTAATCTATTTGCCGCACTCCGGTCTAAGCATATTGTTACGAGACTAGAAATCTGTCGCATCAACTAGATTACTTTAAGATTCGCGAAACTCGTCGGTAGTATCCCTGAACAAAGTGGAAGGTTCTCGATGTTTGGTAACTCGTATAAATACGACACATCGCCAGCTACCGGGGCAGTTAAGTTTTAACTACGGACAAGCGAACGTTATACTGATTAAGAACTGTAATCTGTGACGAGTAAATATTTCGTCGTTCGAACCAGGCCCCAGTAAGAAACGTAGTCGTAAGGTTGAAGATGAAAATCGACAGTTTCAAGATATTTGGACCGAAAAATACTTTTTTATTTCATCGCATAACAAAATTGTCTGTTAAATATGCAAGAGTAGTGTATCTATTCCGAAGGAATATAATGTGAAAAGGCACTATGAAATCCAGCATCCTACTTTTACCAAATTAACTGGCGAAAATCGAATGCAAAGAATTTTCATTTTACAACGGGAACTAATAGGCCAGCAAGCTATGTTTACAAAACCAATTCAAGATGCTGAAACAGCTACTGAAGTTAGCTTTGAAATATCTCGAATAATAGCGAAAACTTGTCGGCCTTCTAAAGATGGTGAGTTTGTTAAGCAATGTTTATATATCGCCGCAAAAAAAATTTGTGCGGAAAATGTAAAGTAAAGTTTAAAAAAATTCAGTTAAATCGTATGACTGTTCAAAGAAGAATTACCACATTAGCAGCTAATATAGAAGAGCAATTAGCTACGAAATCGAGAAGTTTTGAGTATTTTTCTATAGCACTCGACGAATCTACAGATATAAGTTCCACTGCTCACCTCTTAATATTTTTACGAGGTGTAACGCAAAATTTTGAAGTGAGTGAATAACTGATTGGTATGAATTCTTTGACAAGTCAAATCAAGGGGAGTGACATGCTCAAAGCTATTCTGGAAAAATGTTCTATAATGGATTTAAATTTAATGAAAATATCTGGAATTACGACTGACGGAGCACCTTCAATGGTTGGAAGTACACCTGGGGTAGTAACTATGTTAAAAAAATATTTACCAACTAAAAACATAAATACCAAGGAATTAATGCAGTTTCATTGCATTATACATCAAGAGGCCCTCTGTTCAAAATTATTGGGATTTAAAAATGTGATGAAAGTTGTAGTACCTACTGTAAACTTTATAAAATCACGAGGTCTCAATCACCGACAATTCAAACAATTTCTCGAGGATATTGAAAGCGAATATGGTGACCTCCTGTTTTTCACTGAAGTAAGGTCAAGTAAGGTGGCTAAGTCGTGGGTTGACACTACAGCGGTTTCTTAACTTGATTGAAGAAATCCAATTATTTCTGGCGGAAAAGAAAAACGACGTCCCCGAACTCGACAACCCTGATTGGTTGTGTGACTTAGCGTTTCTTGTAGACATCACAAATCACTTGAATGTCTTAAATACACGACTCCAACCCAAAGATCAATTGATTTCGCAGTTATACTCTCATGTTTCGTCCTTTCAATGCAAATTGAGTCTTTTCAGGACACACATCAATTCAGCCAATTACAGCCATTTTCCGAACCACAAAAAAATTATGGAGAAAGTCAATAAAACTGACGTCAATTTCGCTCATGTCGAAAAAATTGATATTTTGATACAAGCTTTTCAAAATCGTTTTGTAGACTTCAAAAAAGTTAAACCTCTATTGGACATTTTCAGCAATCCTTTCAACATTTCACCCGAAAATGCGCCGGAATCAATGCAGCTGGAATTAATAGACATGCAAAATGATGATAGTTTACGAAACAAATTTAATGAAGGTAATTTACTCAACTTCTACCGTCGCGTTGATAAAAACGCTTATAAAGAGTTGCGAATAAATGCATTGAAATGCGCAAGCTTATTTGGATCGACATATTTGTGAACAAACGTTTTCGGTGATGAAACTAGACAAAACGAAAAACCGAAACCGTCTGACAAATGAAAATTTGGAAGCAATTTTACCTGTGGCGACAAGCAATGTGGAGCCAAATATAAAAAAAAAACTTGTTAGTTCAATGCAATGTCATGCATCAAAATAATAAAACATGAAATATTACATTGTAATGATTAGATTACCTTACGATTACATAATTACAAAAAACATTTTTGAAGGTTCTTTTATTTTTATCATTGTATTTCATACTATTTTAAAATACAATTTTTTGTGTTAATAAGTATTGTTTGTAGTGGCCCGTCCTTGGCTTATATTTTTCCCGAGTGGCCCCTGTTCCCTATAAGTCTGTGCATCCCTGATCTATTCTAATAGAAGTATCTATTCTAATAGAAGTTTTTATATTTTGGCCAGATGGATCTATTCTAATAAACATTTTTAGATTTATCATTATTCAGAATAATTTTATTTATGATTTTTGCGCCCCTTGTGGCTTGTGCCCATAAGCATGGGCCTACTCTGCCTATACCTAGTTACGGCCCTGATATCAGTACAACTTTATCAATAAAATATAATATTCCAAGGAAATCATTATTGTTGAAACAATTGCACTCATGGAATTTATGCTGCTGTTACTACTAACAGCACATTGATTTGGCCGGCCTTAAGCTCTTAACATTTGAAGGTATTGTTGTGTATTAATAATTATTGTTTCTTTATTTTAGATATTTCAAAGTTTTTTATTGGTTTCCCAAAAGGTCATTGACCCTGGCCCTTTAGCCTATCTTATTTACAATTATTTTACAATCCTTACCTTACTTCTTGGTTCCCTAAAGAGGGTAACAAGTATCAAATCAAAAAATGCTTTATTGAAAAAGAACAGAAATTCTCATTTACAAAGCTTTCAAATAATAGTTAAAACTATGTGTATATAGAAAAAAAATAGCATACAAGCAAGTCATGAAGGGGAATGGGACTATTCAGCGCAGCCTTTTCAGCACTGCCGTTTCTGCGCCGCCGTTTCACCACCAGGACGTTTCAGCGTTGCCCTTTTTAGCGCCGTTCATTTCAGCGCCAAAATTTTTTAATATTTTTAAAGTTTAATAATTTTATGATAATAATTACGGATTATTATTATAATTATTATTACAAAGTTCCCTTTGTTATATTATGAGAGTAACTACATACTTAATAGTCAGTTAAAAAATAAAGAGAAAGAATTTAGTGGATAAACTGTATTATAAATTAATTAATTAATTATTATTGTTACCCTTAATTGTATATATATTAAAAATGTTATTAGTTTGTAGTACCAATATTGTATCTTTTTGTAGTTTTATTTAATAAATTCTATTTATTAAACAAATTTTAGTTATTGCTTTTTTTTTAGTTTGTATTACCAATATTTTATCTATTTTTAATTTTATTTAATAAATTCTATTTAGATCATTTTTATTATAAATATTTAATTATAAAATCTTGAGAAATAATTTAGCGCTGAAATGGGCCGGCGCTGAAATGTCCTAGCGATGAAACGGCGGCGCTGAAACGGCGGCTCTAAAACGGCGGCGCTGAAACGCCTGCGCTGAATAGTCCTAGACCCTCATGAAGATATACTCCAGGAACTGGAAAATCAAAATTTGGCAAAAGTGATTGAAAATAGTGAAACTTTAAAGAGTTTTTTGTTGTTTTTTAACTCATTGGAGCTATCGGAATGCTGGTAGAAAGTTACATTGTTTAAGTTAAAATATTCTCCTGGGCCTGTAATAACATTCGGTAATCATAAATTTTGATTTAAAGGTAGAAACATGTTTGTATGGCTGCAATATAACAAATATTCCAAAATGTCACTAAACCTAATTTAAAGGCACCTCTTAGGTCGCTGTCATGAAAACACCTTGACTTAATTGGTGGGTATTAGGTAGGAATAATTATAATTAGGAAGTTTTTCATTTTGAGCTGTCATTTTCTCGGAAACGCTTGCAGATAGCTGAAAATTTGAAATACAAAGATTCAGAGTTTTCCCAGTAGAATTTAAATATGCAATCATGTAGGGTGTTCCATTTAAAAAAAGTAAGTTGGTCTCTATTGCAAACCAGAAATGACAGAAAAAATTCATGCAGGTGGAAATGTGGGGAATAATTTACTGAACAACTTTCATAAAGGTCACTTTTTCGTATACGAGGTAATTTAAAAGTTACAGGCATTATGCGCGACTTTTTTGCTACTCTGTATAGATGATAACGTTAAGGGTTTTTACCCCTAATAAAAGTCAAAAATATTCAAATTGATTATTTATTCAATATCGTCTCACAAAAGCAATTGCGCGCTTGAACAACTTTTTCAGGCTTCTTGCGCTTTTTCTGCCTCACCCGTCATGACCGAGCATGTGCGGCGTTTCTGTTACGGCGAGGAAAGACCGCTAACACAGATATTGAACCGTTTGACAGTTGATAATAGCTTCGTTCGTACAAGCAAATTGCTAACAGATTGCCAACTTTTCTATGCGCATGCGCAGTTTGTGATCGATTGTGAACTGGTTGGAAATTTTGCGCTCTGCGAACGTACCAAGAGCAACTGACAGATTACAGATTAACTGGCTGATGACAGAAAATTAACCTATAAATATTTTAAATAAAAACAATAAAAAGAGTGCACTAAGAACAACAAAATTTGCAAAATGCAAGTGTGTTCATGTTCATATCTCTCAGCTATGTCATTGGCCACCCTCTTGCTTACCCTAAACTGTTCCAGAAATTTAGTGTCATTATATTGTTGAACAGTTTCCTCCAAAAATTGTCTTTTTTTGGTCTTCCATGAACGTGTGCATAATATAACTCATCATCACTAGACTAACTAAATTCATTGCCTTGAAACATCTTTTGAGGTTAATTTTGATTTTTGATTTATCAAATACGCCAAACTGCGCAAGTCCTCAACTAAAAATCCGCTCGCAGTCAGCGAATTATTCTGACGGTTGAAAACCCATCCATAACCAACAATCGGGCCTGTGCGAACATGGGATTTTCTATCAGCGGTTTGCGATCTGCCATGTGCGAACGCTTTTAAACAAACGCGCATGCGCTAACAGTTTGCCGACGGTTTCTGACCTCTGTACTCTGTACGAACGAAGCTATAAATTTTTAATAAATTTTTTTCTGTGTTAGGTTAATTTGCAGTAATTATCAAATTATGATTTAGGTCTAATGCAACATCTTGACTATAATGGACGCAAATCACTCAGCATTTACATACTGAACAACGCTTTAGAAAACGAAACAGTTATTCCATCCCCTGATGAAACTGAGCAGGCTCTCACTTTACTTGGTACCTTGGTTGGCGAGAAAAATGAGAGTGCCGTCGGTGAAATAGACATGGAAGAGCTGGCTGAAGAACAGTGTTTGTTGGCTCGATTTGTTCATCAAATACGATCTAATGTAGCGGATGAACAGTATCTTATCTTGACGGTTGCAAGAAAGGTAAGATTGAATTGGTTTGTTTATTTCCAAAAAATTATTTTTTTGTTCATTTTCAGAAAATTGTATTCATGATTTATTTTTATTTATTTATTTTTTTATTTACGTAACAACATTTTCAAGATATAATTAAAGGATTTACAAATTACAAAATTAAATAAACTAACCTAACCTAACCTTTTGGCAAGAATTTTTAACTTATCATCAGACTGATTAAAGAAATGTAAGGAACCATAAAATTAATTGACATTTGTCGACATCCTGTTTATAAGACTATGTGCCAGATAATTCGTTCTGCTAAATGGAACATGCACGAGGGAAGGATTACGAGTCTGGTAACTAGGAACATGAATGTGAAAAGTTTCTAAACATTCAGGGCTCTTAATAATATTATTCAATATTTTGAAGGCAAACCAGACGTAGTACTTCCTTCGGCGGAGAAGCGTTGTCAGATTTAGGTAAGTCATAACCTGGTCGTCGGTTAAGTTGATTCCAGAGTTAAAAAGAATATGCCTGGAAAACTTGATAAACTTTTTCTCAATATTTTTCAGCCTATTGATATGAATATCATAGTACGACGACCAAACTATGCTTGAGCACTCCAAGATGGATCTGACAAAGGAAATATATAATGTTTTTACAACTGTTAGATTTTTGAAGTCCCCACATGATCTCTTAATAAACCCCAGCATCCTGTTCGCCTTAGACGTTATTTTATCAAAGTGTTCGGAAAATGTTAACTGTGTATCCAAGTACACGCCAAGATCTTTAACCACGGTCGCCTCTTTTAGAGCAACACTGATGAGGAAACAATTTTCTCGATCTGCTGAACCTCATAAAGCAACATTTATCGATATTCAGTGACATGCCATTGAGTTGACACCAGGAAAACACAGTGCTGATATCGTTTTGCAACGAGATGACATCTTGAGGAGATGTTACTTGGGTGAAAATTTTCAAATCATCGGCAAATAGTAAGTGGTCAGAGGTCAACATACTACCCAAGTCATTAATAAAAAGATTAAATAGGAGGTGCCCCAGATGAGATCCCTGGGGAACTCCCGGGGTAACTTTAAATGGCTCCGATAGATAATCGTCGATAGCTCTCTATCAGAGAGGTATGATTGCAGCCAAGAGAATAATATGCCGGTAATCCCGTATTTGGACAGCTTAGAAGGCAGAATGGTATGATTTACCTTGTGGAAAGCTTTGCTAAAGTTTGTATAGATAGCGTGGATCTCAGCACCCTTATCAAAAGCATTATTGATACGATTAATAAAAAGAAACAAATTTGTATCAACAGAGCGACCAGAGGTAAATCCATGCTGATTACTCAGCACTATTTGCTGGATAGCATTGGTTAGAACAGTTTCAATGCAGTGCTCAAATAGTATAGGTATAGCTGAAAGAATACTGATTGGTTGGTAGTTCTTAACGTCATTTTTATTGCCTGATTTATGAGTGGGACAGACATATGACAATTTCCAGACACTGGGAAAGATTCCAGAAGTAAGAAATTTTGAAAAGATATGATACAATGGAAGGTAGAGAGAGTGCAAACAATATTTTAAAACCCTATTAGGAATGCCGTCCGGGCCTGCACCCTTATTAACATCAAGTTCAGCTAAGGCTTTTTGAATGCTAGCAGCACCTATGCTGATACTAGTGATAATTTCGAACTTCTCAGTGGAAACAGGATTAGTAGCTGTACTGTTATTGGGATTGAAGACTGATAAAAAGTATTGAGCAGAAAGGTTAGCAATATCAGCACCATTATCGGCTGTTCATATCAAGGTGCATTTCCTTAGGGAAGGCACCCTGATTGGATTTAGAGTGAATGAAGTTTCAAAAGAAATTAGAATTGGTATTTATATTGATGATAGAAGTCAACAAACGTGTTCCCCAACGAGTATAATCTCCAAAGATTCAAGACCAACGTGAATCGTTTCCTGCGCACACGCACCGCTCCTAGAGCGCCATAAAGGATTTATCCTGTAGTGCTGTGTCTTATCATAAAAAAAAAACCTTTTTTTTTATCACCCTGTTATGTATTACAAAAGTTCAGTAGCATATGGATTATCATATGGATATGATATTGTTATATTATGGTTTTTATTTTAGATTTTGGGAACTGGAGGACCTCTTCGAATAAAATACACTCTGCCCCCATTGATATTCCAAGCTTATCAGTTAGCCTATAAATACAAGAATCTTAAAGAAGAGAAATGGGACAAAAAGTGCACAAAGATTTTTCAATTTTGCCATCAAACTATTACAGCCCTGGTGAAAGCAGAGTTGGCTGAGTTGCCATTGAGACTGTTTTTACAAGGAGCATTGGCCATTGATCAAATAGGTAAGTTGTAATTAATTACAGTTTATTTTTGTCAAGTATCCCATTACAGCCGATTGGTATGGGTAGAGGTTACAATATCTAAATGGGTCATTATCAAAAAAAGAGGGAAAGTTACTGTCTGTGATCCCCCATTAGTATTATCAAGTATTCAGTATTGTATTAATTTTTAGAGTAAAGTAATTTACTTTACATATATGTACAAATAGTGATTTTAGAAAAAAGTCAAAACAAAAGAAAAAAAAGAAAAGATTAACAAAAAAATACCATTACCATGTCGAGGTTATACCCTAATTGCTTGAAAAGTGTTGAAGTACTGTGACTAACAGATAGTAAGGTTTGCTTTTGCAATCGGTTGACTATCTTTTGTTGAATTCTGCAATCAATTAATTTTTTTGGTATTTCAGAAAAGGGATCTTCCTTGTCTTCTAAGTCAGGCTTAATGCCTTTAACTTCTATTCAATGATCTGTAGCGTTATGGGCCGAACTTCACATAAAAATTTGGTTTGGGCAATGCCCTAAGTATTGTTGTTTGAGAGTGCGTTAATTTTGCTTAATGTTATCACACTATTTCTTCTCGAAATTGGTTTCCTTGTTTAAAATATTATTATATTTCGTCGAGCCCTCCAGCTCAGTGCCTCTCAACTATAACTGGAGGTAGCCAATTCTTAGGGTACTTATAAGTGGAGCCTGGCGGAGAATGTATGTGTGTTTGTCTAATAAGTGGGTTAGTGGTAATGTCCGTTCGTCTGTAGTAGTTTGTAATAATTTTATTGTAAAATTCTATTAAAGTTGGAATCTCAAAATCTCTATGTAACACCCTATTCACAGCATACCTCGGAGCGTCCACAATGATTTTTAAAGCTTTGTTCTGAAATATCTGGAATCTGTTATGCTCAGTCCTGCTTATCATGCACCATGTTGGCACACCATAAGTCAGGACCGGCCTGACCAAAGTCTTGTATAAGTTTACTTTAGTTCTATATCCTATTTTACTCTTTTTATTTAAAAGACAGTAAATAGAAGTTATCCAAAATCTGTAACGTAAAGTTAATGCTCATTACCATGTCTTTCGTAATTTTGCATAGTCTGGTAACAATGAAAAGTGTTTGTGAAATGTATTGGATTCTGAGGACTCCCCTACAGACGTAGTTTATTTGGCAAGTCCCTAATCTGAGATTAGTTTTTGCCTAGCCGCGGAGTGAGTAGGTTTGTCGTCCAGATCACAGAGTGTAACCAAGTTGACGACATTACCGTGTCTTAAAATTTGTTGTGTTGTATGTTTTGGGAAGACCTATAACATTTTAGTGTTATAATACACCAAGGTAAGAAAAAATACATAACCTAATTACCATGTAATAGTATATTTTTTTTTTGATGTTTTGCTCCTTACCGTGTCAAAAATTCCTGACATTACCATGTCTTTTCAGTGACATGCTAATGCTGTTACGACACGGTAATGTTAAAAAGTCACTATTCTTACGTGTTTTCTTAACGGTAGATGCCTAATTCGAGAAAAAAAGTCAGTTATTAAAAAGATCATTGAAACGAAATAAAGAAGATGTTTTGCAGGAAAATCGAGAAAGAGAAAGAGCTAGAAGGCAAAAGATAAAAACAATCCAGAAGAATATAAAAAGCAAAAGCAAAAAGGAAAAATTAAACTTATGAGATAAACGGCAAAAAAGGAAAACAAGGATAAACATAATAAATCTCGCCACTGCCATGTTAAACGAATCTTGAGGAGTCTTGACACTAAAAACGCCAAATTGTGCTATTTAATTCAGCGCTCGTTGGGGCATGTAGCCCAGAGAATAGCTGTTTTAGCATAATTTGGTTAATCCTTATTGTATAAGGTCTCAGCAAGTGGCTTGAGAACAAAGTTCTCACATGTATACATATTTATATGTCATACTAAAAACGCTTCTGGTCCTGACGATATTCCAGTCATTGTAATAAGACATGCGCTGACGAACTGACACCGGTATTTTGTAGGCTTTTTAACTTATCCTACAAAAAAGGAATATTTCCTTCTTGCTGGAAAACTACGCGAGTCCAGCCCATACCCAAAAAAGGCAAGAAGACCTTGCCAAGCAACTATCGTCCAGTCGCATTGCTTTCAGTTATATCAAAAGTTATGGAGAAAGCTATAAACGAAAAATTATTAAAATACCTAGAAGGATTCAACATTATTAGTGACCGCCAGTATGGATTCCGTAAGTCCAGATCAACAGGAGACCTTCTCGCTTATGTTGCTCACGTTTGGAACGACACAATACAACATCATGGAGAGTCCCGGGCGGTAGCACTGGACATTTCCAAGGCTTTTGACCGAGTATGGCATGAGGGGCTCCTAACTAAAGTGAGAGCATACGAAATGCCGGTTCAATTTTGTTCATGGCTGTCAAGCTTTCTTAAAGACCATTCTCTGCGAGTGGCGATAGCGGATTTCTTTCAGACGCATTTAACATCAACGCCGGAGTCCCTCAAGGTTCTATATTGTCGCCCACCCTCTTTTTACTATATATTAACGATCTTTTGGAAAAAAACTAAAAATCCTATATATAGCTTCACTGATGACAGCACACTTGTTTCACCTTTTACTTTGGATGCTCGGACATCGGCTGCCAATGCACATCTTTATAGGCAGCAAGAGGTCTCACATCTCAACAAAGACCTGGAAGAAATTCTGTCTTGGGGTGACAGTAACCAAGTAGAATTTAACGCTAAAAAGACCCAGGCGGCAGTTTTTTTCCAAAAAAGTTAATGTTGGAGAACCGGATATAGTTATGGCGAGACACTCGATTCCCTTGGCTTCATCAATTCATTTATTGGGCGTAAATTTGGATAGTCATATGTCTTGGCATAGTCACGTTACGGCCATTGCTTAGGCAGCCTCGCAGAAGCTTGGAGTACTTTTCCGAACTAAGAACCTCTATACACCCCCAACAACTTTTGATGCTCTATAAAGCCCAAATTCGACCATCGCTGGAGTACTGTTCGCATATTTGGGGCTCTGCTCCTAAACATACCCTGAGATTGCTAGATTCCATTCAAAGAAGAGCCATTCGGTTGATCGGTGACCATAGTCTGACAAACAACCTGGAAAGCCTTGAACATCGAAGGCGGGTTGGCGACTTGAGTCTATTTTACAAATATTTTCATGGCAAGTGCTCAACTCAGGTTGCCCGCTTGATACCACCCAGAGCGGTGCATGGTAGAAATACACGACGAGCCACTGCAGCCCACCAGTACGTGGTTCAGCTTAGTATCCCTCGAACGACACTGTTTCAAAATTC
The DNA here is from genome assembly GCA_963920685.1 of Polydrusus tereticollis. Lineage (NCBI taxonomy): Eukaryota > Metazoa > Arthropoda > Insecta > Coleoptera > Curculionidae > Polydrusus > Polydrusus tereticollis. The sequence continues at coordinate 106,970,284 of OY987326.1, read as the reverse complement.
TTTCATCTGGAGAACGTCATCACTCTGGAACGACCTCCCTGAGATCGTGTTCCCCAACGAGCATAATCTCCAAAGATTCAAGACCAACGTGAATCGTTTCCTGCGCACACGCACCGCTCCCAGAGCGCCATAAAGGATTTATCCTACAGTGCTGTGCCTTATCATAAAAAATAAAATCATATAGAGAGAAAAAAAGGAAGTCCGTTAACGATTTGAATGAAGTTCAAATTTCAGAAAACGTTTTCGGACAAAATAAAAGAAACTTACACAGAAAAATAACTTGACTAAAGGTTAGGGCACACCGCGAGGCGCTTCGTCAAAACAAAGTTATTGAAAGTCAAAAGAGAGAATAGACGCCTAAGGTCGAAGAAGTTAAAAGAAAAAATTGCAGCACAATATAGAAGTCCGAATGATACTACCACGACAGAAAAATGCAGCTTGCCAGATTTAACCTCTAATACCAAAATTGACAATCATTTGTAAAATACTGGTGTAGAAGTTCCTAATACAATAAGAAAAGAGTTAGTGCTTGGAGAATATGTAAAACAGCTGTTAAGCCAAAGTTTTAAATATTTTAAGGATCATCGTCCAAGCAAATATATTTGCAAATGTGGTTGGGGGAAAGGTACTAAAAAAATATGGAGTGACACGTAAGCTGTCTATGTCAAAATATCTGGGTACATCCTTATCACATGGCAAAAGAACAGAAATCATGTCCAAAACAAAAACTATAAAAAAAGATGTTATTACGTTTTACGAGAAGGATGAAGACGGTCTGTGCGCCGGCAAGAAAGAATGCATCACATTCAAAAAGATCAAAAAACAAAAACGATATATGAATTACTGACTAAAGTGTTTTATATAAGAAATTTATAAAAGAGAAAGAAACAAAAATATCTTATACCACTTTTTGCCGTCTTAGACCTTTTTGAATAGTTCCTCCTAGACTAGGCTCTCAAGACACTTGTTTATGTGTAACACACGAAAATTTCGTTTATTTGCAGCAAAGTAATACTCAGAGAAAATTATAAATCTAAAAAATCCTGAAGAGATTATTTCGGCTGTTACGTGTAATCTAAATAGAAAAGAATGTTTAGGTCGAATTTGTCAAAATTGCGAAGAAATTCAATACCGATTAATGAATTTAATGGAAGCAACCAATGTCAGTAGCAAAAGCGGTATACAAAAAAAAAGAAACTCGTGTTAGTAGTAAAACTTGTAAGTTTATTGTCGTTCAAATAACCTTAAAATAGGACATTACAATATCATACTATGATCTTATCAGATTCCAAAATACATGGCTAATGTGTTCCGGAATTTAAAAAAATAAATGAGATGGTTTAAGTTTTTTTTGCTAGATTCCATACATTTTTCTAATTTTTTTTTGTTTTATTCGTCAAATATTAAACAATATTTTAAGTTGCGTTGAGTTTTGTGTAACTTTTAATACACAGACTTTTACCATAACTATTAATAATTGTTTGTAGTTCATTTACTTCTTCTTGTTCAAGAACACTGTGGGTATCTAAGTTTACCATGCCTTTCTTGGTTATTTTTTCCAAAAGTAACAAAACTATGGGAGGGAACATTTTACAGTTTTGATTGCCTAGTAATAGTTTATGTTTATACATTTATTTCATACTGTATTGTAAAACACACCTTTACATATTTGAATCTAGTCCAGAAAATAAGGTTTTACAGCAATAAGTCCGGCAAAATTTTTTTACCGGACTAGTCCGGTAAAATTTCTTTACCGGACTGAAATTTGTAAGTTTTAGTTTAATCAATGTCAAACACACAATGTTTACACCAGTAAATATAAGCACTTTTCAAATATACAACGCAGAATAAAACTTCATTATAATTTCAAAACATAATTATAATCTTCAACAGAACAGTATGAAATAAAATAAATATTGTACGTCATTCGTCCGGCAAATCCTTTACAGTATTCGTTTAAAAATTCCAGACTCGGCTCCTTCGTCGCCTCGTCTCGAAACATTTCACTCATACTGTAAAAGTTGATTTACCGAACTTATAACGTAAATATCTATTACATAAAAATATTTTTTAGAACTTGATATTTAATATCTGTCACAAAATATTATCCTCTTTTCCGCATTTCTAGAAAATGACCCAAATATTTCCAAAAATTCCTAAATATTAAAGGGTACAAATTTTACCAGTTTACTAAATTCGAGGAATTCTTTAACACAGATCTTAGCTGTTACTAATATGTCGGTGTGAAAGTATGTATAAATAATTTTCGGTATGTTACTTACTCATGGGTTGGCAGCCAGGGTCGGCACTACGGTACAGGTGCACATAACTTAGAGATTATTTAAAAAGACCGAAAGGGCAATAAAACCTTCAACAAAGAAAGCTATAGCTTTTAATCATCTTTCTTTCTTCTAAACAAATCATAGGCATGAAATTAGCAAGTACCATCCCTTAATTGCCTCTCTTTGTCAGGTGTGAGAAATTAAAGCGGAACAAAAAACCCTTTCCCAGGTACCCAAAAATTCAGGTACGGGCGAGGAATTTTGGGGTTTATTCGACATTCGACTTAGAATATTTGGTGCGAAATGTTTAACGCTGAGACACGGAAAATTATTTTAAACGTTTTGGAGTATTTTCAAAATGAAAAAGAAAACAGCCTTCAGCCAATTTCAGCTGTGAAATGCACTTCAGCAGCCTGTAAGATTAGTGAGAAAACTGTAGCCAGGATCCGAAAGGAATATACAACAGGAACCTCTCCCAGGGTAAGTGGTTTAAAATTTATTCACATATGAATACAGGGTGTCCCACAGTGGACGCCATCCACTGAAGTTTATGAACCAAAAAATTATGCGATTTTTATATTATATAATAATATATAAGGATTGTAATTTATTATAAGTATTTATATTCAATTATAAAGTAATAAAAGAACATGTAGTCATAATATTCAATTTCCTTTTTAGGCTAATAGAGAAAAGCGTGCCCCAAAAACAAGGGATTTAACTGAGGCAAGGAAAACTCAAATAAGGAACGTAGTTTACAATATGATTGCCGCGCATAAGTACGGCACACGGCAAAAGCTAAAAGAGGAATTGCATGCCAAACAAATTATTGACCTAAGCAACTGCACATTAGGTCATTTGCTAAAGCATTTGGGATTTAAATCTAAAAGGGACAGTTTCATGCGCTACATTATAGAAAAACCGGATATTGTTTAAAAAAGTATCAAATTTTTGAGACAATAAAAACTCCCTTAGATGTGGTTTTTATAGACGAAACATGGATATTTCAAAATGGTAGCGACATTAGAACATGGCATAATGACAACATCAAATCACTTTTAAATATAAAACAATCAGACGGCAAAAGATGTATAGTTTTGCATGCTTGCACCAAAGATGACTTTATAGATGGGGCAGACTTAGTTTTTTCTACAAAAAAAAAAGCGCTGACTATCATGACAACATGAAATCTGCATTGTTTGAAAAATGGTTGGAAGAACAGCTTTTATCTCGGCTCGAAAAACCCTCGCTTCTTGTTATGGACAATGTAAAGTATCATTCACGGCTCAGCGAAAATGTGCCAAATGCTTCAACGAAAAAAGCTGATATTATTTCCTGGCTACAAAGCAAAAATATCAATTTTATGGAAACCGCACTCAAACCCGAATTGCTACAAATAGTAAAACAATACAAAGCAAAATTAGGATTTGCCGTGGATGAATTAATTTGTACTATGGGTCAAGTTTTGAGATTGCCGCCCTACCACTGCATTTTCAACGCTATTGAATTAATTTAAATCCAAAGCAAAACATTTTTTAATAAACAAATTATTGCAAAAGACAGGAAAGATGAAAATGCCGTTTTGGATGTTTGGAAAGAGGCAAATATTATAAGGGATTATTGGCAAAAATAACACATTCTGGATGTTCAGGTTAAGCCACTGATAATTCATGTGTCAGATTTTGGTTCAGATTCTGAAAGTGACATTTCTTTATCTTCAGACTCAGGTTAACTTTTTTGTATGTTTATTTCTTCATTTTTTTTATAAAAATGTTATAAATATAAATATGAAATATACTTCTGTATTGTTCTTTTTTTTTCTTTTAATTATATTTATATTTAAAAAGTATTAATTAATGTATTTTTTAATGTATATAATTTAAGTTTTGCTTGCCCCCCCCCCCCTCACCCCAAAGACCAAATCCTAAAGCCGCCACTGAACATAAAAACTATAAAAAACAAAAATATAAAATATTACGATTACTAATAAATTAGCTCATTATAAAGCATATGTAAAATAAAACATAATTTCAATAATACTGGTTTCACTTTTAATTTTTACTTAACTTTTCTAAAATAATACATTTCGGATCTGACCCAATATCCCACCAGCATTCACAACAGATATCAATCAGTTTATATAAGGATAAAGAATACACACTCATATTACATTATGCCTCTTCCTCAGGTACACGCTTGGGTACCTGGTAAAAGATAGAACACTAAGACTTATGTGATTTATTATGTTGCTGTCTTTGAAGGGCGTCAACTGGATATTCCCTTTAATTTATTCTTGCTTTTGATTTGTATGAAAACAAAGAATGCCCTGTAGCGTTCTTTGTTGCACGTTTTATTGGGGTTTCGGTCTTTTTAAATACTCTCTACTATATTAATAAAATAAAATTAGAGTTATGTGATTCATCACAGGATTTTTTTTTTTAATATATTTTTTATTTAAAACTGGCTAACTAAAAATAACTACCATGCATGAGAAAATTTTGTGGAGTTTTTCAAACCTGTTTATAAAATTTTATTTTTTGACAAACTTGACATTCGCTCCTGGTTAATTATTATTGTATCACGAGAATAGGTTATAACGCGCTTTAGACTCAATTTAAACTCAATTTAGACTAAAGCGCGTTAAAACTTTAAACACGAAGAGCCTCGCTCATTTGACACACATTGTGGATGAAAGTGACAATAATGCATACATTTCTGGAACGGTGTTTTGCTTGATCTAACCTAAATAAATTAATAAATTTTCTCAAGTTTATCCCAAATCAAAGATAAGACGAAAATCCACATTTTAAACTTAAAATATATTGAATAAGATCAATTTTTCCTCAATTTCAACTATTTTCATGTCATTTTGAGGTGCGTGCGTCCAAACAAGATATTTTATTTAAGTTTTAAAACGCTTACCTGAGGTCTTAATCCTAAACAAGCCTACAAACCAGACCGAAGGTCTTCTTTCAAGAATAATAACAAACAACTGAGAATCATTAAGTATAAAAACTAGCTAACTAACCTCACTTTAATGATCTCTTCCAACCCGACCAAAAACCTTACCTCGCACCGTCCCCAAACCTAAAGGATCATTTTAAGCCTGCCAATTAAATTTTGAACTTGTCAATCGACTATTACATTGGTAAATTAGTTATTAGTTACCGGCAAATCCAATTTTGGCGTGTTTAAAGTCTTCAAATAATTAGTGGCGTATTTTCGGATGCCTATCCTAAAGCCTGGAAACTTTACGTTTTTTCCTATGGCAGGGCAGGTTTGCCGGACGTGGTTCTGGTTACAAGGTAAAAAGTAAAACAATTAATTTGACGGCGGCGTAGCTTGCGAGTAATCCACTATAATGTCCGGGGTTACAAGGGCGTTTTAAAAAGTGGAACGGTTATTTACTGGCAGTTTGCGAGCCATTAAAAGTGCAAATATATGTGCATAAATAATATATTGGCACTGCCGACCCTAAAATGCCGCCACTGTTATTCTAACTGTAAGTTTGTAGGTTTTAACATTTTACTTTTTTGATATTTATTTATAATTCTTTTTGGACGTTTGTGAAATTTGTAGTGATTTTTGACACAAATATCTATTTATCTTTCTCCCAGTGCAAGGGGCTCTTAGTTTCTGGATTTTTTTGATCATTGGTATGAGGATTTAACTGATTATGTATACCCAGTCATAATAATGGGGAATTTTAAAGTACGACACACGATAAATGGTTATGACTAACTAACGCCTTTATACTTTATACCTGCGTGTCCTTCTATGTTGTATAAAACCGTATAAGTAAAATGAGTCATCTCGATAGTTTGAATCTGTACTATTACTATCACCCACTGATATAATTAAAGGTTTTACGTTTTCCCAAAATTTTTTATAATTATTTTCGAGTTCAAGTACATGACTAACGCACGCTCTCCAACTGCTCTCTGGTATTAATTCACACTGAGATTTAATTACTTCCTTGTATCGATTAGTGCTTCTGAGTATAGGCAGGGCCTTTTACTCTCATTTGTTTGTGGTGACGCTTCCGCTTTAATTAAATGAAATTAGTTTGAGAGTCTGTCGATGATTTCGTTTTTACTTCTCATAAGAAAAGGCATATTTACGGTATAAGCCAGTCGCGTGGCAATTTGTATGTGCGAGGTAAGGGGGAGCGTGTATGGGATTGTGTGATTAGGCCGTTGTTTGAGAGGTCTGTGGTTTTATAGTAGGTTGTAAGGAGTTTGTGTAGGTGAGATTGTATGGTGTCTATTTTTAGGTCTCTGTGCAAAAGTCTTGTTGGGGTGAAAAAGGGCGCATTGGTGATCAGTCTCAGAATTTTGTTTTGGAAAATTTGATATTTTTTGTGATTAGTCACAGACATCGTGCACCACGTGGGTGCGCCATATAAAAGAACAGGCCTGATCATAGTTTTGTATAGATTAAGTTTAGTTTTTAGCTTAATTTGCTGTTTCTATTAAGAAGGGGGTACAGCGCAGCCGTTTGTGCGTTCGCCTTTTTGAGTCTATGGGTGGCATTGAGACTCCAGTTCATCTTTCTGTCAAAATGTAAGCCTAGATATTTAATATTGTCGCTCCATTTTATGGGTGTGTTTTTGACTCTGACCCTAGTATTTGGGTTTGGGAGGTTTGTTCTAGCCTTTGACAGAAATATGGCCTGATTTTTGGCGTCGTTTAGCAGAATTCTCCCATTGTCCAACCATTTGTAAGGGGCAGTAACCTGGCTCCGCTTATTTTCTCAATATTTATTAATGACATTACAACAAACATAACGAGTGAGAGGCTGCTCTTTGCCGATGACTTCAAGATATTTCGCCAATATTCAGATCCCAGGGACTGCATTGAACTTCAAAAGGATTTAGACACGATATGCGAGTGGTGTATGAGGAACAAACTACCCCTAAACATAGGTAAATGTAAACAGGTAACATTTTCTTTAAAACCCGATGACTTTAACTTCCACTATAGATTAGATGGGATGGATTTGGAGAGGTGTGATGGTATTAAGGATTTGGGTGTATATATGGATAAAAAAATGTCGTTTTCCCAACACATTCAAGACACAACCCAATCAGCTTTAAGAGCTCTAGGTTTTCTAATGCGCTCCGCTAAATCATTTCACGATGTGACCGGTTTAAAAGTTTTATACACTGCCCTTGTAAAATCGAAATTGGATTATGCATCTTTAATATGGTCTCCAAATTACAAAATCCATATAGACAAATTGGAGTATGTACAGAGAAGATTCTTGAAGTTTCTGTGCCTCAAGATAGATGGTTACTACCCAGTCAGGGGTTTTAACCACGTCACTCTGCTCGAGCGCTTTGATATGAGTTCCTTGGAGGATAATCGAAAATATTTCTCTTTGATATTTCTATTTAAGCTAACTAATAATCTAATAAACTGCCCTAAATTACTTCAGCAGATTAATTTTAATATTCCGGCATATCGCTCTAGACAGCATGATCTGATCTGATTAATGTACCATATACAAATGTTGAAAAAAAAGCACCATTATATCAGGCTTGTAACAACTTCAACAACATTGGGGCTGGTTCAGATCTTGATATCTTTGGCAATACCCTCGATACATTTAAGAAAACAGCAGCACGCCTTACTTTGCGTCTAGTTGTTTAATTTCCACTTATTGTTACTACTATACTGATTTACAAAATGTTAACATTGTCAAACCATTACAGAAATTTCTTGTTTTTCCTTTTTTAAAACTAGTCTATATATACACACATTTATAATGAATGAAATTGTCATGTACTAATAATGCTCAGTTTGTTGAGTATTTAGTTTTAAGTAGATACCTTTTGGTTTAGTTTGATTAGTTTGATTCTTAGCTTAATTTAGGTATATTAATTACTTTAATACTATGTTGTGGCATTTACTGATAAATTATCTTATCATTAGGTAGGTTTCCTACCTGTTGGATAATAAACGATAAATAAATAAATAAATAAATTTGTCTACGAGATTGACACTATTTGTTCGTCTGAGGATTGACATGATGTTGTAATTTTTTGATTAACTGGTGGCGGCCTTCTGGCGGATGCGGTTATCGCTGTGTCATCGGCGAATAGGTAAGTTTGCGTTTGAGCGGTTTTGGGAAAATCGCTCGTAAATATGTTATATAAGATTGGAGCGGTTGGGGAGCCTTGCGGGACCCCTGCCGTTATTTCTTTTGTTGATGAAACTTCATTCCCCGATGACACAGCGAATGTTCCGTTTTCCAGGAATGATATTATTGTTTTAACGAGATATACAGGTAGGCTCGATTTTATTAGTTTTAGGATCAAGCCATCGTGCCAGACCCTGTCTAATGCTTTACTGATGTCGAACGGGATCACGCCCACCCCGAATTTTTTATTGATTTGTGTCATCACGTTCGACGCTAACCTGGTTGTTTGGCGCACCGTGCAATGAGCAGGCCGGAGACCGAACTGCTCTGGTGGTAAAAATGTTGTGGAGAAATACAAAGTCGTTTATACGGCTCTGTATTATTTTCTCCACAACCTTGCCTAAACAAGAAAGCAAACGTATTGGTCTGTAGCTATTGATTAGTGTAGTGCATAGACCTTTTTTGGGTAGTAAGGGGGGAAAGTGACCCTTTTCGAGGATAGTTTGTGCGATTTTGACTAGCTCCTGCGTCGAATTTACTGGCATGTTTTTTATCGCGATGTTTCGCATGCCGTCAAAGCCCGGCGCTTTTTGACATTTGCATTCCTGATGATGTCACTAACTTCGTTTAATGAAACGTTGTGGATATTTACGAAGGGTAGTGGCAAATTTTTGTATAGGTGCGCTACTCTAGCAATCCGCGCTTCTCTTTGTTTGTCCGACATTGGGTTGGGACTAAATTGATTTTTTAGAGAGTTTGCGAACTTCTTGACTATCTGCTTCCTGTCCACGATTATTTGACCATTTTCCGCGTCCTTTATGTAGAAGGCAGGTTTTCTGCCTCCCTTTATTAGTGCTTTTGTAAACTTATAGATAGAGTTGTCCACTACATTCAGCTCTCTGTTTTTTTGGTCCCATCTGTCGGATTCAAGTTTTTTAATTGCGATTTTGATCTCTTGTGTTTGAACATTAGCGAGAGCTTTAATGCGCGGATCACCAGTGCGGTATGCCCGTTTCAGTGTATTGTTTTTGCTTCTGATTTTTTGTTTAAGATCATCAGGAAAGGCGCCGTACTTCGAAAACCTCGACACCTTTGTATTGGAAGAGGTAGCTATGGCCATGTTTATGTTATGTGTTAGCTGTTCAATATTTTTTGTGATGTCTTCCGTTGTTTGAATGGGGGGCAGTGGTTCGTTATTTTGCAATGTTCTTTTAAAAGTGGTCCAATTAGTTGTTAAAAGACACAAACTTAAAATAAGTTCGTGTATAGAGTTGTCCCTTATCCTTTCCGACAGACCCAATCCTTGGACGCGTTTCGCCGTTTACGGCTCCTCAGCAAGGCTCCGGGTCTGACGGAAAGGTAAGGGACCACAAAGTGCTTTAACACAGAAATGCAAGTTTACGAATGAGAATTGCAGCACGTGGCTACATCTCGTGGCAACCACACGTATCAACCCAACCAGGACAGCGAGAATCCATATAGGTTCAAACGCTGGCAAGGCGGCCCATTGCGGGCAAACTACGTTGGGTGTCGCTGGAAGCCAGTGTATCGGTTCAGCCTACCGAAAGCATGTAAATTAAAAGACACAAACTTAAAATAAGTTCGTGTATAGAGTTGTCCTTGTGAGTAGAGTTTGCCCGCAATGGGCCGCCTTGCCAGCGTTTGAACCTATATGGATTCTGGCTGTGAGAGCTTGTCAGTGTTTCAATACAAAAATGTCGAGAATCTCCGGAAGCCCGTGTGGTGCTAGGTGCGTGTAGGCCTCCGGCGGCAGGACAAAATAATTGAAGTTCAGCGATTTGTTATATAGGGTGAGACCTCGCAAATTTTGGTTTCTGCAACCTCATATTTTGTGTTTTGCGTTGAGGTCTCCACCTATAATAGTTGTGGTATTGTTATCAAAAATCTTCTCTAGACACTTGCCATCAAAGTTCACGGAGGGGCTGCAATATACTGAACCTAAGTAGACCCATTTGTTCTTTGTTTTTATTCTGATATATGTACCTTCAATGTGTGGGCAACCCAGGGGACCGGGCACGACTTGCGCGACGATATTCTTCTTGGTCAGGATCATGGTACCTCCCATTGGTCTTAACAATCTGTCATTTCTATGTACAGGGTTATCCAACCAAGACTAGACAAGGCGATTTTTTGACTTTTCCTGTATTTTTATAAAAAAACTGAAATAGCCATCTTAAGTTATTTTCTCCCGCGAATTCGAATATCTCCAGCAAAAAACAATTGAACATCAAACAAAAGTACTAGGGGTCACTTTGATATTTTTTTAAATGGGATGCCGTATTTTTAATGAGCTTATCCGATTTCTCATATAAATTTTGATCTAAAATGTAAAAAAAAAAAAAATCTTACGGTAGACGAACATTTTCCGAATTTAAAACTGAAGAAAAAAGGCGTTTTTGAATTAAAAATCCAACATTTTAGATCAAAATTTATATGAGAAATCGGATAAGCTCATTAAAAATACGGCATCCCATTTTAAAAAAATATCAAAGTGACCCCTAGTACTTTTGTTTGATGTTCAATTGTTTTTTGCTGAAGATATTCGAATTCGCGGGAGAAAATGACTTAAGATGGCTATTTCAGTTTTTTTATAAAAGTACAGGAAAAGTCAAAAAATCGCCTTGTCCAGTCTTGGTTGAATAACCCTGTACATTATAGTTTGGGACCGTGAAGCGATCGTTTTTGAATTAGGTTTTCTGAATAAGAAGAATAACGATGCCATGTCTTTCAACAAAATCGATAACTTCGAGTTTTTTACCTTTTAATCCGTTGATATTGATCGTCGTCATTTTAAAATAAGAAACTTCGTGTTGCATTATCACTTATTGGCTTTCATAAAGCTAGATAGCATGTTTAGGGCTTGCGATTGCATAACTTTAGGGAATTCGGCTAGGAAAGACTGCATGGTTTTTTGGAGGGATGCCTCCAATACCTCTGACATTGGCCGGTTTTGTGAGCTTAGGTTAGCATTATTCTGAGTGCCCCATTGAAAGTTGTTAGGGCAAATGATCTTTGTTTTGTTGTTTTTAAAATGTTGCGGGTATTTAGAGCAGTCTTTAGAGGCCGCGGGGTTATTTTCTCCGAAGTTGGCGCATTTTATATGCTCTTGTTGCCCCTTATGGGGGCATTCGCTTGAGAAATGATTTTGTGCGCATCTAAAACATTTGATTTTTGCGGCACATCTGAATTGCGAATGTCCGTATAATTGACATCGATGGCACTGTGTTTTGTGTCGTGTCGATTTTTGTGCTTCGACTTTGATTTTTAAGCTGTCTAGAGATGTGACTCTATAAATTCTCGTTTCATTATTAGGTAGAAAAGCCAATGCCATAGGTAGTGGTTCTCCGGTTTTTCTGAACCATCTAGTGACTCGAGATGGCCTCTAACTCCTCTTTAATTTTTTGCTCGCTCCACGTTTCTATGACGCCTCTGAGAATGACATGTATTTGCTTCTCTTCTTCGAGCAGGAAAGAGTGATGCTCTAGTTAATTTGTCTCGAAAAATTTTAGGATTTTCCTGAATTCGAGAGGAGTCGGAGGATGGAGCTTTAGGCCTTTGCTAATTGTGACCGCGTTACCAAAATCTATTTTCTGTTCATTCTGTAATTTCATTGTATTTTTGTTTTTCACGTAAAATTATGGGAGGGACTCTGATCTTCTTTGGGGTATCGTCGGTTGTATTGTCTTGTTTGTTATTTGTTTTGTTCTGTTTGTAGCTAAGGGATTGCTGGGGTTTTAAGTTGCTTTGTATTACTTGCTTGTTTTGGGATTTTTGATTGAAATGTTCTTGTAGTTTTTTATTGTTTGTCTTGGGAAGCTTGGGGAATGAGGCATTGTCTGTCTGTTCGTTTGCTTTTTGTTTTTTATTAGTGTTTTTGCGTTTTCTGCGACTTTGAGTTTGAAAGTCCTCTTTGTCAGAGTAGGCATCGTCAGTGTCCATGTCGGAGTCACTGGGTATGTTAGCTGACTGGGGCGAAATGTCTGAGGTTGGCGGGTTGAAGGGGGGCTGGTTATGTGTGCTTTGCGACTGACTTACCGATTTTAGTTCATCCAGTTGTTGCTTTTGAGCTGCGATGGTGTTTAGCAGCTTTTCGATTAGCTCCGTCTTTCATTTGTTCTCCTCTAGGATTACTTCGATTTTATTCTGCCATTGCAGATGTCTTTCTTGGTTGCAGCGCGCTAATTGAGAGTTGAAACTTTTTCTCAAGGATTTGCTTGCGTCGTTCAATTTCCTTCGAGAATTCGTCTTAAGTTGCGACTAATTTGTTGCAATGCCACCGAGATCGGGTGGCCGATCACCCTCGACCTTATTCATCGCGTTTCCGCACTTTCTTGAGCAGAGCTCGCCTGGACGATTTTTTGCACTAGCACCGCTTTAATAAAAGCAGTGCAAGGCAACCAATTTCTTTTAAAAGTAAGCGAAAGTTTGCTCTCGCAATGAGAGTTTAAAAGCAATCAAACTTGATTTTGAATTGACACTTTTTTTGACGAGTTTTAATATTTATTGGACAACACGTCTGTTCTCTCCGAATGGTGGATGATAACTTCTTTTAATTACTTCAATTACATTAGCGAACATTTTTGGGTTTATATTATTGCGTCTAACTTTGTTCTTTAATTCGGACCATATCATTTCTATAGGATTCAAATCGCAATGGTAGAAAGCAATCCAAGGGAGGGCGCCCATCAAAGATGCGCACTTCAAGTGAAGAGACATGAGGTGCGCATGAGGTTGGTATGAAGTGCAGAATACCATGTTTTTATATGCAATGACGCATATAGAAGCCGCGTGGCGGCCGTGAGAGAGAAGTGAGTCGCCTCACTATGCAGTGCCGCACAGCGTGCGTGCTAAAAAATAGGACCTGTTCTATTTTCACTTGACGCGCGCCGAATTATAGCTTTTCAGGTTATATCTTGCAGTGTTCCGTATTGATTGACATTGACATTTCCAAGGTGGTTTACCCTTCGATGATTATTTTAGTGTTTACAATTTTAATAAAAATGTGAAGATCAACAAATTAATATTGAATCGTACAGCATGTATAATCATGTAGAATGCTAAAACATCTTTATCATCGGACGATGACATTTTGATAATGGCAATTAACCTTTACTCCTCTACGCACTGCATGCAATTCGTACACTGATTTGATATGCGCGTACTTCAAGCACACATGAGGTGCGTATCAGGTGTGCTTCACGCACACTGCATCTCAAGCGATTCACTGCTTTGGTGGGCGCTCTCCCTTGGTGGTATGTTACCGGATGCTTTTATAGCCTCATCTACGCATTATATTTTATCATGCGATTTGGTTTTTAATACCTCAACTAGTTTTTTTTTTTGTATAATTATCTTCAAAATAGAATTCATTTTGGCTAAGGAACTCTTCCAGTACCTCTTTTTTGGTGCTTATGGTTGGTATTTTCAAATGATTTAATAATAATTCGACAACTTCTAATGTGTGGTTGCCACGAGATGTAGCCACGTGCTGCAACTCTCTTCTGTATATTTGCATTTTTGTGTTAAATCACTTTAAGGTCCCTTACCTTTTCGTCAGACCTGGAGCCTTGCTGAAGAGCCGTAAACGGCGAAACGCGTCCAAGGATTGGGTCTGACGGAAAGGATAAGGGACAACTCTGTACACGAACTTATTTTAAGTTTCTTGTTTTTCAATATTCAGGTATGCTGAACCGATACATTGGCTTCCATCGACACCAAACGTAGTTTGCCCGCGATGGGCCGCCTTGCCAGCGTTTCAACCTATATGGATTCTCGCTGTCCTGGTTGGGTTGATACGTGTGGTTGCCACGAAATGTAGTCACGTGCTGCAACTCTTATCTGTATATTTGCATTTCTGTGTTACTTTGAGGTCCTTTATCTTTTCGGCAGACCTGGAGCCTTGCTGAAGAGCCGTAAACGGCGAAACGCGTCTAAGGATTGGGTCTGACGGAAAGGATAAGGGCAGTGTTGCCAATCGGTGCATAATTGTGCGATTTTCGCATCTTTCACCTGCTTGCGCATATTTTTTGCACCCTAATGCAATTCGCATAATTTGATAATAAAATTGATAATGTTAAAATATTACAGCTTACATATTTTAGGACTTCAATAACGTTTGAACCAAGTGATCCCCAAGGCAAAATGCGCTAACGTCATGGTAGTTGGCACGTCAATCAGTTCTATGATTAAACAGTCAAACACACAAGTTAACTTTTAACGTACCGTTTCTATTACAACAACCGAAAAAAGCCTACTTGTCAATTTTTCACTGTGGTTGAAAAACAGGTAATTTTGAAGTCTAGAGTTAACTTGTGTGTTTGATATATTAGATATATACCGCTTGACCTTCGTTAGCAAGTTTTAGGTTTGGGAAATTAAAATCCGTTTCTTTTTTGTAATAAACATTTTATTCAGAAACATTTTCTTGCGCGGCATGTGACCTGCATAAAAATAAAGGTAAAGTAGAAATTTGTGGTCCTTTGGAATTCCAATTTGTTAAATTTATAAAATTCATCTTGGTGCATAAAATCGCATATTTTGCATCCAGCCGTCGCACAATTTAATATTTTGGTGTTGGCAACATTGGATAAGGGACAACTCTGTACACGAAATTTCTAATGTGTCGACAGGTATAATTAATTATACATGAAATACGTACATTATCAAAATAAAAATAAAATACCTCTCTGCTACTCAGAAACGCTTGCAAATCAGCACTTAATTACTTTATGAGGGGTAAGGTCACCCGACCGTTATAAAGCAGGTAAAATCATGACCATTAATCTTGTGTCGGACTATAACATTAACTGGATATTACAGACTGGCTATTCAGCAATGCTAAAAAAATTGTTCAGTGATTCTGATTTCCAACAAATAGTTAAGAATGATGTGGATCCCACTGGGGGGAAGTATAATCAATCTAGTTTTTAACAGGAAGGATGCTCTTAAATGTTTGGTATGGAAGACACCTCCGTATCAGTGATAATATAATAATAAAATATTAGCATCAATTATTATTTTAAGAACAATTTAATTGTAAACGCACGGAGTAGGGTTGATTATAAAAAAGAGTAAATTAAAGATTGTCATGTGTTGAGTGGAATTATAGACAGAGGGGTGATATAATGAATAGGCATACAGAGTGTTTCATTAATATTGCGAAAAATCTAGGGGTTTTTTAAAATGCGAAATTTGATGTTGGTATGACTCCCACTTGTAGAGTGCGTCATCTACATGTCTTTGCTCTTTTGAATTGTTTTTTATACGTGCATGTATTACATTTCTAAGTAAAAAAATTAATTTCTCTATCATTTTTACGTGAAAAGGGGGTACTTGGTGGAAGTTGCTACGAGCAACGGTTCCCGAGCAAAAGAATAATAAAAAAATAAATGACATTTATTTGCATATTGCTATGCCCATATCAGAGGTTAATAAAATTGCATTGACCTTTTAAACAAAGCCGAAATGAGAAAATTATCAAGGTACTTCACCTTAGCCATTAATAACTTCCTACATAACAGTGTTATCAAAAGAGAAAACGGCAGTGGCGTACAATTTTTTTGTTCTGCCTAAAAATTGTAACACCCTGTATCTCCGAAACGAAGCATTTCCGGACGTAGGTTTATAGGAACTCTTTTTCATATTTTTAAGCAGGGAAATTCCACCTGAATTTTTTCCTAATATTAATGCAACACCCTGTATAACAATATAGTGGTGGTATGTTTTGAATCAGGTGGTCCTTCAGCCTTCTTTATATAATATACAATAAATCTCCTTTATATACAGTGTGTCCACGGATAGAGTTTGGAAGAGGAAAAACTTTTTTATTTGTGGGTTTAGAAGAAAAAGTTATTCTTTATAAAAACGTCTGCTTGTGTTGAAACTCCAATTTCGAATACCAAATTTACGATTAGTATACAGGGTACATCAAAAATAACATTTTTAATTATTTTGTATTCGATTTTTTTTTGAAATTATATGAAAATATTTTCAAAACCGTGAATTATTACACCAATTGTGCGAAAAAGTCTAATAAACATTTTTCTCAAAGTGGTTAATTTCAAAGCTACTATTAAAATAATAAAATATCAAGTAGCCTGTTCTAAATAAATTAAATGTTTTAGTTACTTTGCATATATTTGTGTCATAATTTTCTCATAAATCTGCATAATAGTGAAATTAGAAAATGCTAACGTTAGAACAAAGAATTTATATTGTGCGAAGCTATGGTTTAGGACATGAAAAAAACTATATGGCAGTTCTTCGAGAATTCCATGAGATATGGCCTGCTGTTTCTCTCACGGACAAGGGTTTAAAAAAAATTGTAATAAAATTCATGAGAACTGGTAGTGTTTTAAATAAAAAAAGGGAGAAAAAAATGTATGATGAAGATGATGATGTAACTGTAATGACAATGGATTCAGTTAGAAATTTTCCCAAACTGTCTTTAAGAAAAAGATCTTCTCAAATTGGTCATGTGAGTAAATCTCTAGTAAAAAAAATATTAAAATTCAATAAAATTCGTCCGTACAAACCTAAATTTAATCATTTTCTGGAAGAAAATGACGACATGAAGCGTTTGGATTTTCGTTTGCTGATAGGGGAACATTATCCTTAGACAAAGAAGTTTTGTTAATAATATTGTTTTCTCGGCCTAGGCAACGTTTACCACAAGCGGGGTAGTTAGTTCGCAAAACTGTCGCTATTGGAGCCGCGACAATCCTAATTTTCGTATCCGCTCTAGAAGACAGTATTCACAAAAAGTTAACGTGTGGTGTGCTATTACTTACAATGGAATCATTGGACCATATTTTATTGAAAACAATTTAAATCCACTTATTTGCATCTTCTGAACACTTTTTTTTATGATCATTTGCAAGATATACCTTTAGCTGATCGAATAAAATTAGATTTCCGACAAGACGGCTGTCCCGCTCATTCCACGATAATTGTTCGTGATTCGCTAAATCATCAGTTTGGGAACAAATGGTTTGGAAGGTATGGTCCAAATGAGTGGCCACCTAGGAGTCCCGATCTCACAATTATGGACTTTCATTTGTGGGGATATCTGAAGCAACATGTGTATAAAACCAATTTCAATAATAACCTAGATCTCTTGAAAGAAAAAATAAGAGAAGTCATTGCAAATATCCCAATACAGCAAATTAGGAATTGTTATCGGGAATTCAGATATCGAGTTGAACTATGCGCTGAACTCGGTGGTACCACGTTCGAATAGAACGTTATTTATTTTAATATTTTATAATTTATGATTAAATAAAATGAAAAAATACCTATGACATGTAATATTAAAAATACAAATAAGAAATAGTTTTCTTACAACAAAATCGTTATTCGGCCAGATATAAAATTATATTCTAAGTAGGAAAGCAACAATAGTTTACGTAAATTTATTTTAAACGAAATCCAAAAAACTAAAAATGTTGTTTCTGGCTAACCCTGTATAGTAATCATAAATTTGGTATTCGAAATTGTAGTTTTAACACAAGCAGACGTTTTTATAAAGAGTGACTTTTTCTTCTAAGTCTACAAAAAAAAAAACGTTTTAAAACATGGTTAGTCACAAACAACATTTTTAGTTTTTTGGATTTCGTTTAAATGATGAAATTAACCACTTTGAGAAAAATGTTTATTAGACTTTTTTGCACAATTGGTGTAATAAATCACGGGTTTGAAAATATTTTCATATAATTTCAAAAAAAAATCGAAATCAAAATTATTAAATATGTTATTTTTGATGTACCCTGTATACTAATCGTAAATTTGGTATTCGAAATTGTAGTTTCAACACAAGCAGAGGTTTTTATAAAGAATAACTTTTTCTTCTAAACCCACAAATAAAAAAGTTTTTTCTCTTCCGAACTCTATCCGTGGACACACTGTATATACAATAGAGAAGGAAGGAACGATATTTGTTTAAATTCCTAGTTAAGTAATTGAGACACTAACAGAGAAGAATATAGAAAAAACACAAACAGGGTTAAAATTTAAAATGGTAATTAAAGAGGAAAATAAACAATACCATGAGGCTAAAATTAGTTT
Source organism: Polydrusus tereticollis (assembly GCA_963920685.1). Taxonomy (NCBI): domain Eukaryota; kingdom Metazoa; phylum Arthropoda; class Insecta; order Coleoptera; family Curculionidae; genus Polydrusus; species Polydrusus tereticollis. Next base: position 106,951,778 of record OY987326.1, on the reverse strand, counting down.
GGCGAAAAATAATCCTAAAAAAATGTGTCAACTTTTGGTTAATTGGTTACCATTCTACATCGTAATCGACGTCGGTGGTTGTAGTTCCATCAGCAAATTGTATTAACTTGCCTTGCGTTGGTTAGGTTGGCAATCCATGTTTACATTAAATTTTTGTCTCATTTTAAGTCGACTAATCTATCCTTACCACTATTTCCAAATTGTATATGGGTGCTGACAAAGTTTTACTGTTGATTTATTAAAGTTTTGCTTAGCTTAACTAGTTAAATATTGTAGGTTTTGAGAATCACGAAACTGTGGCTTACGAATTCATGTCGCAAGCGTTTTCTTTATACGAGGATGAAATATCTGACTCCAAAGCTCAATTGGCGGCGATTACTTTGATTGTCGGAACCCTGGAACAAATCAGTTGCTTCTCAGAGGAGAATTCTGATCCCCTTCGTACCCAATGTGCATTAGGTATGTTAATCTTCTGTAAAAATATTTTTGTGTCCATTTGATAACAGTAAGTAGTCATTAATCCATATTTTCTTGATTGGTCCCACTCAAATATTTCATGTTTCATCTATAAAAAATTAATTTATAATTCCTGCATATATAGCCTCTTAAACAATTTTAGCTGCAAGTAAGCTTTTAAAGAAACCCGATCAATGCAGAGGGGTCGCCACATGTAGTCACTTATTTTGGAGTGGCAAAAGTCTGGCAAGCAACAGAGAGGAAACTCACGATGGCAAAAGGTAAACATATAATATTATCTTTAGCATCAATGAATTACTGCTTGAAAATGGTTTCTTGTACAAAGATTTTCTATTAGAATTGAATGAAAATTGCGTCACATAAAGGTAAATAAACTACAAGAACACTACTTGTTAATAAATTGTTTAGAACTTACAAAAACTTAAAATCTTTAAAAAAACGTATGTATTGCAACACATAAAAATCAATATCCATTAAAATCATTATATTGCACAAATTCTTCAGTCCTATAGGGTTCTATGTTTAAAATGAAATTCAAGATTTCTCGTTTAATTTCTTAATAATTTTATTGAATTTGAATTTATAGATTCTTGACAGGACTGCATAAATTCATTTTAAAACCTAAAAATTATTTCTACTTTTTTCTCATGCACAAGCACACATCTACTTGAGTGATATGTATTTTAACCTTGCTGCGGTTTGGCTGGTTGAATACTTTAATAGTGGACTGTATTGTGCTTTTTTGAATAAAATCTTATAGCAAAATTAAAATATGGTTTAAGTAAAAGACCGGAAACTCCACTCACCTTATAACGGACAAATGTGGTCTCCCATAGGTCCTTATATTCATCCACCTATGTCACTGGAAATGAGTTAGTAGTTTTTCTTTGTTTTTGCAAAGCAGTATTTACACAACCGTAAATTACACACTCTACCCGTTTGGTACAGCTTATGGAGTTTCTTTCGATATGCGTGGTATAAAATTAAGATAAAATCGGACTTCTAGCATAGGAGACGTTTATAAAACATTTTCTATGTGTATGTTTTTTGCAGATGCCTTTATTCCCTTTGTTATCCAAGGCTTTTTATTTTCCATTCTAATAGTGGTAATGTGAAATGCAAGATTAAAATTATTTAGGAGCACAACTAACCTCTAATAAACCTCATTTATTGAGTTGATAAAGTAGTGCTTGCTGCATTTTTAAAATATGAAAGGGATACATCAAATATGGCATCGTTCTTTCCGACGGCTTTCAGAGAAAGTGAAAAAATACAGTTTTTATTTTGGAAAATAAAGTTCTTAAAGGTTCTGACAAAACTGTAAGTCTGACAACGTCGCCACGAACATTATTAAATGTTATACCAAAGAGTATCCCTAGTTGGGCTACTCTTTGGTTATACCTACACCACCCAAATTGCGTGCGTAATTTTTAATTGACTAGTATGTGTCGGCCAAGTCCACACTTTTGCCCATTTCTGTATGTAGTTGATGGTGTTTATAGTTTTTTCCTCGAACTTTTTTTATTTGAAATGAAACACCTGGTACATTATGGCATTTTGGAATTCCTCCTTACTTCTAGATAATAGCAATGCCTTTATTTCAACTACAGTAAAATCTCTGTTTGCGACCGCCTCTATAAAGTGACCACCTTCGTTAAACGACCGGTTATGAATTCCCCATATTTAAAAATGGAAATCCCATTATTTTATACTCCTCTTTACCGACCCATCTGTTAAACGACCGCAGGCACTCATCATCGGAATTTTTAGTAAAGATTAATGCTAAAAACACCCTCCATTAGGGACAGTAAAACCCGACCCGACAATTCTTAAGAAATTTAGATACATACACTAATTATTTTATTGCAGGCGGATCCATTAATTTGCTTTAAAGGCTGATAGGTTGTTAACATTGGTTTTGTTGTGTTTTGGGATTAACGTAAATATCTGAATATGGCGGGAAAAAGGAAATGTCTTTCTTTAAACGAGAAAATTGAAATAACCGAGGAAAGTGAAAAAACTGGTTTAAGTACCAGGAATTTGGCTGAAAAATAAAAGTGGGTAAGACTTAAATGACTATCTTGCTTCAAAATAAAGCAGAAGTTAGAAATTTGTTTCAAGAAGGTGGCAACGGTGAACCAAAAAGAATATTTCCCTCATATATAAAAAATCTCATAAGAAGTGTGGTCTTTCGCAAGAATTACAGCGATAATTCCACAGTAGAAGCGATAATCCCCCAGTAGGTATATTTTTAATAAATTTGTTACTTATTACGTAATTTATTGTACAATATTGTTTTTTTTTTAATATGAAATACAATTTTTCGGGAAATATTCCACCGAATACCACTCGTGCATCAAAAATAACCAGATAATTCTGCTTTCAAGCGTGTTGTAGTATTATAACTGCATTCGGTTATTTTCATTTTTGATTAAATCTCGAAAAAGCCCTCCTTCTTCGAAGTCAGGCTCTTTCGGATTTAATCAAAAATGAAAATAAACTCATTCAGTTACAATACAACACGCTTTCAATCAGAATTATCAGTAATTTTGATGCACTAGTGGTATTATACCTGAAAATTTCCCAAAACCGAAGGACTGGCAGTGGACCAAGTTGTTTTTAACTGGTTTTGTAAGGCGCGAAACAAGCACTTACCAATATCCGGACCCATAACTCAAGCAAAAGCCCTCGAATCTGCTCAATATCTAGAACTAGGTAAGTTCAAGGCATCAAATGTATGGTTAGAAAAATTCCGTCGTCGGCACGATATTACCTTCAAGACAATATGTGGCGAATCGGCCGATATCAATGAAGACGTAAGCGCTTGGAAAGAAAGGCTTTTGATCATTTTAAAGGATTATGCCCCAACGGACGTATTTAGTGCAGATAAGACAGGTCTCTACTATCGTGCATTGCCAACAAAAACATATGCATTGAAAGGTGACAAGTGTACTGGAAAAAAAACAGCAAAATAAACCATTCTGTTCTGTGCAAATATGAAAGGTGAGAAGGAACAACCACTTATAATAGGCAAAAGCAAAAATCCTCGATGTTTTAAGGGAGCACATATCGATAAGTTACCTCCTCTCCAATGGGTCTCGAACAAAAAAGCGTGGATGACAGCAGACATCATGACAACATGGCTTTACAGATTTGATACCAAGATGAAGAAGCACAATAGAATAATGGTATTGTTTCGGAATAATGCAACGTCTCATCCCAAAATTATACTGGATAATGTGAAACTTATTTTTCTTCCACCCAATACTACTTCACATTGCCAACCTTTAGAGCAAAGCATTATTCAGAATTTTAAAATGCTCTACAGAAGCTACCTTATTAAGAGGCTTTCACCATGTATGGACAGTGGTGGTACTCTTCAAGAAATCAATAATAATATCATAACCAACGCCTTGATATGGGGTTCGGTGGCCTGGCGCAATTTGTCGCCAGTGACAATAAAAAAATGCTTTATGAAAGCCGGATTTATGTGTAATACTTTAATACAGATAATATTGACGAAATTAAAAAGATAGATAAGAAGAAGATAATATTCCGCTCGCACAACTGTTTCCTAACATTAAGGATATATTTGTGAACTTGAAACATTCTGCCTCTATTGATAACGATTTGCCAACAAAAAGTGCAGAATTGACTATCATCGAGTGTATTGAAGAGATCCAAGAAACGGATAAAACTATTCCCAACTCTGAGACAGAGTAAGAGGAACCTGAATTTGCCCCAGTGTCGAAAATATCAAGCCTATCTGAAGCCTGCGCAAGTTTTAGGAAACTTCTTTTAATAATGTTAACAGTTTTGACAAGTCTACAAATATTTCTCAATTGCTATTAAAATGTGAATCTGAATTTTATAAAAATAAAATAAATAATGCATTATATACATATTGATAAATTAGCTTCATCTCATTTAATTTTAGTTCTGATAAATTTATACAAAAATATTTAAAATTATTTACATATGTAGATACTTATTAATAAACAAACACTGTAAAATGCAGACGAGTTGTTTCAATTTTTCTCTATTAACCGACCAACATTTGATTCCCCGAGGGTGGTCGCTATTGAGAGATTTTACTGTTTCAACTTTTTGTTGCTCATACAATCACCATATTACTGAAAGTAATTATTAAGTACAGGGTTATTGGCTACATTTTGACCAATAGGTAACTTTTTTATTTAAAGTTTTTGATATATGGTTTAAATATAACATTAATAGGTCCTTTTGAGAAGCGCCAGTAAAAAGTTGGTTTCGGATATACAGGGTTCCCCATTACGAAATGTCAGAACAATGTTATTTTTTTTAAACGGAACACCCTGTATATTATTGAATTTTTAGATTCTCCAGACAATTCTAAGTATATTTCGTGTATAATATCCTATACGTATCTTCAACAGTTTCCGAGATATTCATAATTGAAAATCGGATTTTCTTTTATTATTTATTTCAATTTAATTAAATTAAACAACAAAGCCTACTAAAACAATGAATAAAAAGTTAAACGAATCGGCGAAATAAAATAATTGAAAAGTAAAGAAATGAACTAATTCGTTAATAAATGCTCAAAAGGGCCTCCATTTTCTTGAACGCAATGTCGGTAACATTTTTCTAAGTTCTTTACTGCATCGCTTACCATAAGTGGATCGTTTTTTATAGCATTAATTGAGATCATAAGTGCGTCCTGCAAGACTTCAATGTTTGGAAATATAGGATTGTTGTCAAAGAGACTGCCCTTAATCGTACTCCAAAAAAAACTTTCCATTAAAGTAAGGTCTGGACTGTTTGGCGGCCGTTTGATGTTTCCATATCTTCCTATCCATCTAGGATATTTACGGTTCAAATAATTTGTTACATTTTGAATGTTATGTGGAGGAGCCCCATCCTGTTGCCAAATCAACCTGTTCACGTAAACTAAAGGGATCTCTTCCAGATATTCTTCAATTTCGTTGTTTAGGAATTGAAGGTATCTTTATCCCGTTAAGCCCCCTTCATATAGTAAAGGCCCCAAAATAATATTATTTGTAATACCACACCAAACGTTAATGGATCTTCGACCCGACGACTTTATAATTTTTGTTTGATGCGGATTCGTTTGGGACCAATTGTGGCAATTTCTTCTGTTAAAGATCCCACTTGTTGATACATTCGATTCATCGGTCCATGCAATTTCGAGAAAAAAATTTGGATTTCGTTCCAGCTCCCGCAGCATAATTTGGCAAAATTGTAGTCTTTCCCGCTTATTATCTTCGCTTAAAAACTGAACCTTGGTGAATTTAAAAGGTCTCAATTTATATTTTTTCAGCGTATTTTGTATTTTCCAGTATTTTATATCCAAAGTTTTAACAGCAGTGGGAATGGAATGTGTTGGATTTTCTAAAAAATAATAAATAATAACAAAGAAAAATAAAGATATCAAGTTAAAATTTTACCTTGGAAATATAATAAGACATTAAGCTCTGCATTTTCATCCACACCACGATAAGCCTTCTTTCTCTGCAATGTTTTAAAGTCTTGAAGCTGCTTAAATACATTAAGCAAAAGTGTTTTCAGTTGGTGTTTGACGGTTTCTGTATTCTCTTTGGTATCTTTGTTTTGCCAAACGCTTATTTTTATTACACTTTATGTAAAACTGTAAAATATCAAATTTTTCTTGTTCTGTATAGCCCATCTTTATACAGAATTATGATTGCGAAAAGTCAAAACTTTTAGAAAAAATGACAGTTAATTCTGTTTCTGTCATAATATGATTCCTAGGTGATATAATAAAAACAATAATAATAGCCCAATTTAAAAGTCCGAAAATCCGATTTTCAATCATGAATATCTCGGAAACTGTTAATAGGTAAAGGATATTATACACGAAATATACTTAGAATTGTCTGGAGAATCTAAAAATTCAATAATATACAGGGTGTTCCGTTTAAAAAAAGTAACATTGTTCTGACATTTCGTAATGGGGAACCCTGTATATCCGAAACCAACTTTTACTGGCGCTTCTCAAAAGGACCTATTAATATTATATTTAAACCATATATCAAAAACTTTAAATAAAAAAGTTACCTATTGGTCAAAATGTGGCCAATAACCCTGTACAATTGCCAAAATGTATAACATATTCCGTTCCAAGGGTCTTATAATGATAGGCTTTTCTTTTCTTAATTTCATATGGCCTTTTCTTTTTGTTTTCCTGTTGGCTTTCTGGGCCAGCTTTTGCTCCGCGTCCAGGCACAACCTCCACTTCTTGGCATAGGCCGTCGTTTTGGTCTGTGTCTGCCAAAAATATTTAAAGAATGCGTAGACAAAGATAGCACTCCCATGGATTGTCCCTGTTGGAGTAGCTTAACCTATGGCTTCGCTTCCCCCTTACGAATACCGCGTAGCTACAGACTGAAGCGACGTTCTTTGCTTTTTCTTTCTCCTCGCTTCTAAGATTAACATCAATTGACTCCCATTTGTTTCATGCCTCCTTCTTTTACATTTTTGACAGTAGTGTCACCTGTTGTATAACCGGACAACACACACAACTTTGTCGAGATTTGTGTCTAACCTTGTATATAATAATATGCTAGTTCCTTGACTTTTAAATTGCCCTGAGAGAAACATTTTGTAACATCTTAATTTTTTTAGAGTTGTGGAATGTCTCAAAAAAGGTTTAAGAATAGCCAAACAATGTATGGATGTAAGTGTACAAGTGCAATTGTTTGTGGAGTTGCTAAACCACTATATTTACTTTTTTGAAAAGGGAAATGACCAAGTTAACATAGAGATTTTGAATCAGGTAAGTGTTACCCGATTTTTTTTAACAATAACAAAGAGCTACCTAATCTAAATAAATCCTTACACGAAAAAAATATATTTTGTCCAATACAGATTAATTATAGGTCATCAAAAAAGTTAAAGAAGAATTGCCAAATTTGGAAAGTTCAGACGAAACTGATCAAATTACAAAGCATTTCAACAACTCATTGGAACACATTAAAGCCCGTTTGGAATCTCCAGATGATGGCCTTATTTATAAAGGCGTAGATATTTAGGAAATTAAGAAATATAGTTTAAATACAAAAGTTATAGAAATAGAATGCATATTTAAGTGGCGTTTAGTTCACTATATTTATAGTTATATAAAACCTATGGATAGGTTGGTTAATTGTAATTTTGATCAATTTGGATTTTATTATGTAAAATTTTCTTTATTTTTGTAGGGCTTACCAATTAAAGCGATAAGGAAAGTTAAGATATTTATACACATAAATAATGCAAGGTTTAAGCTTAAAAAATATGATATACCCCTGTAAACTTGTGAATATTTTATATAAATTGTGAAAAAGTGTATTTTAAAGAATGTCTGGCGGAGGTAAGCATGTTTATTCTTTCCCAAGCCAGACAGTTCCACATTATTAATTATAAAATCTCTTTTAAAATTTAGTATACATTTTCCAACCATATTTTCTTGCAAATTTTTTAGGGGGGATTACAGTTTTTTCGAGCCAGAAAAACGGTCCTTTTTAAGAATATTATATATTAGGAAAACTAATGAACCAACTATTCCAAATTTTTTTGATAATATTTTTTATAAGTGAATAGTGGAAGTACCAAAGGCACTAAATGCCAAACCCATTAATTTCAGATAATTGAGAAAAACAATTTCACAAAGTGTATTTTTATTCAATACTTCAACAATATTTACTAGTTCCTAAGTAGTGAGAATAATAACGTTTTTAATATAAATCAAAAATGTTAATTCCAACAACAACATTTCTATGACTTTCTTTAACAAAAACTGAAAGGCATAAGTACCAAAATGTGTACCTTTTAAAAGTAATAAGTAATATCAATCGTTTTGGTAGAAGTGCCATATTATTTTAAAGGTTATAAGTGCTATTTACAGCATTGGTGAAGAACTATAGGAACATATCAACATTTTTTACCAAGTATCGGTAGTTTTCGATAGTAGACTTTAGCGCACATCGCTAGGTCAAAGTTAGGTGATGCCGGTATTACACAATTATTACACTGAGAATTCATTCATAAAGTTCTTCGCGATTGTCTTCACGAATTTGTGTTTACTTTACACTGATCACGACCGTCGCGTCTGCGGCATGAAGATTTTGGCAATTTATATGTCAATAAACCATTAAATCAACAAATAAATGAAAATAGTTTAGAACTCGTACTTTATCTATACAAAAATACAATAAAAAATTAAAGAAAGTAAAGCCCAAAGAAATAAGTATCAACGGAAACTTGGAAAATACACACGAATGCGGAAAAAAATACCTACCTACCCACTTATTTTTGAAAGGTTGTTTTGTCATCTGGATATGAACCAAAAGTCTACGGAAAAATAGAAACATGCGCCATTTTGTAAAGAAATTCACGAAGAACTTCGCGAATTTATTTCAAGTCAAACTTACCGTTTTACGTCAGATATCTTCGCGAAGAAATTCTCATCAGGGAAATACTAGCATTATGCCCGATATTATAGGTTACTGTTAACTTTAACCTTTACCAGTTATTTGCCAATCGAGCTGAACCTGGAACCGTGCAAGTAATTCGCACATATAATCAAAGAGTTGGGGTTATCTTTGCTGTAATATCCGGCATTAAGTGTTAATTTTAACATACTTTTCGAACAACCCTGGTAACGATGGTTCAAATAGACTACTGTGTTACAAGGGGTAGTCGAAAAAAATGATTTTGGTTGGGTTACTTTTTTTAGATTTTACGAGGGTACCAGACCTATTTTAGCCTTCATATTTAGGTGCTAATGGTATTACATTAATTATATTATACATGTTTTGTGCCTCGGTGTATTAAATTTCTAATATATCCTTATTCCAAAGCATGTTTCTCCAATAGACTAGAATATATTACTATATAAAAAAATCACAATGAATTTTTTAGTCGTTGCCTTGATATATTTTCTGTCTTTGTCTGAGACAGACAGAAGATGATCCGGATCGTAGACTAGAGTTTTGTGAATTAATGGGTGCAAGATTGAACCGTTACCCAAATTACCTTAAATGTATTTGAATTTAAAAAAATAGTCCATACTTTTAGTGGAGTTAATGTAATGTAAATAAAACAATGCAGTCTTCCTCCGCAGTTTAATGATTACGGTAAATAAAAGGCTCCCTACATGTTTCGAGTGCTCAAGCACTCATCATCAGGGGATACTAGAAAGGATAGTACGAAGTTAAAAACGACCAATGAATATAAAGCAAAGTTTAAGATGGACTTACCTAACATAGAGTTTAGTAGAAAAGTACGTCGTCTCACTAATGAGTACAACTCGTATAAAATATGTAAAGGTTAAAAACTTGGTGTATGAAATGGTTAATTATATCCAAATATAACCTATTAGTGACAGCAAAAGACCCAACTGAACAATAATACAGATTTTCAAACTAAAACAAGATTCTTAGGCGGTCATAATAATATAGATGAATTTCTAGACTGGACAGAGCAAATAGAATCGCTGGGGAAAAAATTAAATAGGATAAGTTATGGTACGTATCGCCTGGTGCTGGTGCCCTGAGCATTCTATATTTTGCCAACTTTGAGACTGCAACAAGATATGGGATTATATTTTGGGGTGAAAGCTCAATAATTCAAGATATTTTTGTTATACAGAAACGATTAATGAGAATAATGTACAAAATGTCATGTAGGGAAAGTTGTAGAAATGTTTTTAAAGATAAATTTATTTTAACAATATATATTTAATACTACATATTATGTTCTTTTTTAAGGATAGACGGGGGCTGCGTATGGGGAGTGGTCTTCATTATAGCACTCGCAGAACTGACGTCAATTATCCTGCGCATCCCCTGTTCATCTTTAAAAGGGGACCTTTTTATGGAGGGGTTCGCTTTTTTAATATACTGCCTAAAGCCCTTTAAAGTGAACTAATGTGAATTTTCTTTACAAGGATCCTCCATCCTTTTGCCTTTTTGCTTCTGTTTTTTTCTGGTCAGCATCACGTCGTTAAAATACCTCTTTCTTTTATTTTTTTGGTAAGGGTATTTTCACTACTTACTGAGGTTGTTTTGCATCAGACAGACTTTCATCATCAGATGATGATCCTTTTTTTTTAATGCGTTTCTTTGTAGGTTTTGTCTAATTTTTTCTCGCTTTTTTCTACCATGTTACCGCAATAAATAATATCGCTATTTAATTTCTTTCTTCTCTTTTTTTTCCTAATCAACAGATTAATACAAATGTCAAGAATCCTCGTCATTGGGACTATCAAGACATCCTTCATAGTGCGGGTATCATCACTAGGATTCGTTTAAACCTTGTAGTCCCAAAACTGTTAGCTATCCGGACCTTTTTCGTGGTCCTAAAACTTCTAATGGTTTAAAATGGGCGACGTCCAATACAATTTTGAGACTAAAGTTTCATTTATAGTAAAAGTACCCATGTAATAATGTAATACGATGATAAAACGAGTATGTAGCATAAAACGAGCGCCGGAAAATCTCGCTTTTCGCCGATAAATAGGCATTTGACGCCTGCAATTGTGATCAATGTCTTTGCAGATTCCCTCCGGCTTTTGAAATGAAGATGGTGGTTTATGCTACATTCTCATTTTTCTTATTATATCATATTTTTATTTTATACTTATAAAACAAAATTTGTTTATTCTATAAATGTTGTTATAACTTGCTCAAAGTCAAAATATGCTTTATTGTCTGAAAGAAATATCTTCATCTACAGAAATTTTAATCTACAATAAAATTGACATGAATTTCCCCAAAAGCAAATTTCATATGTCAAAAGGGATTATATTAAAGCAAAATAAACATTTCGAATAATGTATCATTTACTTCATGAGAAAGTACTCTCGGGGCATAACAACCTGAAGCTAGTTTTCTACATGACTTTTCCAGATGTTCGTTAAAAGAAAGATTTTGAGTAATGTAAATTCCTAAACATTTTAGAAATGTAATGTACTGTTGTTAATTATTAGATTGTCGAAAATAATATTATTAAGTGAACATTTAAAAGTTAATGTTGATTTTAGTGATATTAAAAGAAAGTTTTGTAATTGTCAAACTAGTGTTTGGGTAATTTTTATGTTCTCTGATTTTAAATTCACCTACATCTTAGAAAACGCGCATAAAAAAGGAGTACTTTATTACTTGAAATGATTTTACCCTCAGAAAAAGCATTTGCGTTCATAATATGGTATTTTTTTATATTTTGGGACAATCAATTTTTGTTGATCCTATTTCCGAATACCCATTTCAATAAAATATCTACAGAATTTTGTTTTTGGCTTAGTGCCTTTGGTACTTCTATTTTTCGAGCATTGAACATGGCTATGAAGGATTTTATCGTGTGTGAGGTAGGTATATGTTTTATACGACAGTAAATATTTGAGTTAAAAAAACCCAAACAAACTATAATATTGTTATTAATATTTTTTATTGTCATTTTTCATTTTACAATTTTATTCTATTTAATATACAATTTTCCACACAGAAGGCTTCTTGCAATTATTTCTATATTTACAAAAATTATTAAACGTTGTCTTAGTAGGAAAACCCAATATCTCTCTTTCTTCTTGTATGCGAAACGAGAACGTACTTTCACTGGTTCCGATAAAAAATCTGGCATAAGAACAAATTATTTGGTCTATTATGGCTATGCCACCTTCAGAGTATTCTTTTTCGATGTCTTTTGAAGGTGAATATCTATAAACTTCATATTTTGGAATTAATCTTGATTGAAGTTCATCATATTCTAAAAATCATTACTGTTACAAATTGTTGAAAAGTAGTTTAATACTATACAGGGTCTCCGGTAAGTATATGGCATACGTAGCGCATAGGGGAGGTCAAATAACCCTAATTTGTCATAGAAAAAAAATTCTAAAGTGCCCCTTAACAGAGATACAGATCGAAAGAAGTCGTCCATATTCTCAAAGAGACCTGATTTTACAAATCTATGGGGTTGGTAGACACAAAGTCTCGGTCTCAGTAAAACATATATTAATTTAAAAAACAATTACACGTGTTTCGCCCAACACGGGCATCATCAGACCTAAAATTAATACAAAAACCCCAATGCACGACTCAGTCAAATTAATAAAAATGTAATCCTACCTTAGTTAAATAATTGACGGTCACCAAATGAACATATTATACAAGGAACAAACAACCACAAACATCTTTATAAACGTACAATCATTGACTGAACCCATAATAAAAAGTATACATAACAAAAAACTTTTAATCACTATCTAGAGAATTTTTCTATAAGTAAAAATAAAAAGCAAAAATACCAACATACTCCTCTCGAGAATTGAACTCGGGTAGCCCGGGTGAGAGGCCAACACTCTGTCGCCTTAGCGAAGAGAGCGCTTAGATAAACGATTCTACATTCCTGATATTAGTCGGAATGGTAGCATAAACATCATTTCTTACTCTAGATTATTAAATATAAGGGTGGGTTCAAAATTAAAAACATCGTTCACACAGACAAGAACTGGGCTCTTTTTCGCTCTTGTTATTTCCATTTTTTTTTTCATTTTTTCGCTCTTGTTATTTCCATTCTTTAAAGGAGATCCAGCCTAACACCCTTGTTACATTCGTGTGTTAGGCTGGATCTCCTTGAAAAAATTAAAAAATATTGCATACCAGTATGCATATTTGGTCAAAACAATGCATATAACTGCATATTTTAAAGGCAAACAAAGCATATATATTCGCATATTTTGGCTGAATTTAAGTGCATATATTCCGCCCTTTAATAATGACATATAAAAATGTCAGACCGCTTTCTGACGGAGTCTCGAAAATTTTCAATTTCAATCAACTTGTGCGAATCACCGATAGCGTCAGTTATTTCTCGATAGCGGATATTTTTAACCGCGTGACAGTTTATATCCGCATATCTCTAAAAGGAAATAGAGTTTTTTGGCATGGAATGAGGCTCGATTTATTAGAGAAATTGAAGGACGTTATTTGTGTTGAAGTGTTTATGTTTAAGAAAATACAATCACCAAAAAACGTTTACAACAGCCTCAGACGAACAACAGCTATAGTCAAATATAGCCAAAGAAACTTATAGCTACGCAATAGAAGTGGAATCTTTACGAGCCGCTTAAATCCGCGAGAGGCCGCTTTACAGCGTTAATAAACAGACAATTTTCCATCGGATTTGAATTGGCGCGTCTCGTGCCCAGCTTGATGGAGAGCTACGTTGCCAATAGTTGTATACTTTCTTAAAAGGTTGCAATTGAAAATAAAAGTGAGAATTATTGCATCTTTTACTAGGTAAATCTTAATAATAAGAACTAAAATTGGCTACAGTCAGGGAAACAAGACACTTAATACATCCACGCGAAACTACGTTTTAAGTTTTCTCATCGGATCTGGACGCGAGAAGGATCACTAATCTATTTCACGACATTAAAACCTGCTGTGGCGCAATGATTAGGGTGGCGTCTTACGTCTGACTTACGGAGCTCCTGTATGGTGTAGTGTTTCAAACACTCAGCAGCAACGGCTGCTGAGGTTTGACAATAAGGTCCTCCGGTGTGTGACGTCATCCGACAGATACGTCACGATCGCGGACTTGCACCATCTGGCGGCGATAAATTACATAACAGAACACATACGTGACATATCAAACGACTTTTACACATACCAACTACAGTACTCACCACTGACAAGAAATATAATAGACAGACGAGCAGACAATGACGCCAACAATAAACATAAACCGCTTTACTACAGACTACCCATCTACAATCTCCCATGCACTGGCTAATGAAAATCAAAATCGACGGTAAAAAGACAAGCAAACAAAAAATAACAGAATAATACTTTGCAGCTTCATTATTTAATAAATAAATTTTTCACATGAGTAGACGAACAGACAATAAAATTATTTTAACATGACATAATAATAAACAAAGTGCATTCCTGTGCTGGGAGCTCCCTGATTTCGCACTGAGATAGGAGAGCGCCCAGTATAGGAGTGCACACTCACAAACAATGACAACGCCAGTGGGAGGAGACTCGACACTGGGCTACACACTAGACACGCCCACCGAATAAAAGGCCTCTCTCCGCCGTGTATGGCGGTTGAATGGTCATTTCCACTGCATTGCGATTGCCTGCTGCGGGCGGGCACAAAATTTCAGTACCTGAATTAATTTTACTGGGTTTTTTTTTTTTAGCTTTTCCCAGAATGCTTGTCATTGGTTTTCCAAGTCAATTCATCGAAACTTTTTGCGAACTTAACTATTACACCCCTCGGGGTAATAAAAACTCGTTAATACCCGTTAAGGCACTGCCGGGACGCGAGTGAAATGCGCCAGAGATTTAAATATTAAGTGTGTCCTTAGGCCAAAATATCGACCGCCGAGCTTGCTCGGTTTCTTGGGCGCATTTTGGGCCGTATGCTTACGGCTCATATGCGCCCAAAACATGTTAGTTTTAGCTAGATTCTTAGACATAGGCTTAATATTATAAGAGAAATATGAAAATAAAGATTTTAAAATGGAATGGGCGTCTTTAAGATGGTCATTGTTTTGCCAGTCGCAAGTTCGATTCTACTTCCAAGTGTTTTTTTTTTAATTATTTTTTGTTGCTTTAAATATTTTGTAACTTTATTTCTAC
This sequence comes from Polydrusus tereticollis, assembly GCA_963920685.1. Taxonomy (NCBI): domain Eukaryota; kingdom Metazoa; phylum Arthropoda; class Insecta; order Coleoptera; family Curculionidae; genus Polydrusus; species Polydrusus tereticollis. Next base: position 106,936,650 of record OY987326.1, on the reverse strand, counting down.
TATAATATTGGTGGATTTATAGATTAATAGTATATTATTGACTAGCGTGCCATAGCTTTATTACTTGCGAGTGAAATGCTGTAGTTTTTCTACGATCATGAACGCAATTTGAAGAATATATTTATCACAAAAAAACTGTACCTACTTGTGAGAGTGAACAAAACAGTCCAGTTGGCAAGATAATGCCTTATAACACACGCGTGTTGAAAAGTATATTTGAAATCTAGAAGTTATTATATATTTTCTTTCCATTACACAATATTAAACATTTTAAAGATATGAAAGCTTTTGTATAAATATGTACAATGATAATGTTTAAAAAAATCATGTTAAAAAATAATGTTTACTGAGCTGTATATCCTGTACCTATCTAGAAATTAAAAGAAATTTGTACATAAGTGTTTTGGAACTTTTTTACATTCTTTGATATCCTATATCGTGTATTACTATGCACGTTTTTTAAGGTCACCCTGTATAACAGGGTACGTTAATAGGGTGTTCGCCTTTGATAGCACCCAAACTACAAGGGATACAAAAGAAGTTTTATATGAAAGCTGTTGGGTTTACCAAAAGGCATAACGCAACAATATTTAACAGGATACTGAGCGGCCAAAAGATAAATTACATACTTAAACATATATTCTTTTTACGGAAGTTTTTAAATTTTCTTGTGGCGTTGCCAAATAATTATTTTTGTTTCGGGAATTTTCAGTGGCTCGATAAAAAAATCATAACATGGGGCATTCAGGTTAGTTAAACAAAATTTTTACCATTAGTACCTTAAGATACGCGGTACATACCCATAATACTGTTTTTGAGGTTTATGATATAGGGTGTACAGGATGGTCCACGTAAGACGACGCAATACCTTTTCTCGGAAACCGTAAGGGTTATAAAAAAAAGTTAATAGAAAAATTAATTGATTGTAAAAAATTTTTTATTATTATATCTTTGTGTATACAGGGTAAGTCGCTTTTCTGAAGTTAATATCAACTTTCGATCTTTAAATAGAAAACCCTATATCTTACAATACTTTTGGATTTTACATAAAATATTAATCATTTTTTAATAATTGTACTAGAAGTCTAAACCTTATAATCTTCGGGATATCGACTTTTAAAAAAGGACATTTTTGAACTTTGACAGCTTCTAGCTCTGTAACGGTACATCTTAGACCAAACCGGCCTACATGTCCATTTTTTTATTATCTTCCTAAAACTATTAATTTCAGGTTTAACCGGAAGTTTACACTTTTGGAAATGTAATAAAAAAGTAAGATAGGGATATGTAAGCCGTTTTTACCTAAGATGTACCGTTAGAAAGCTATAGAAGCTGTCAACGTTCAAAAATGTCAGTCGATATCTCGGAAACTATTAAGTTTAGACTTATAGTGCACTTATTAAATAATAATTGTTATTTTATGTAGAATCAAAAAGTATTGTAAATTATAGGATGCTCTATTTAGAAAACCAAGGCTTGGTATCAACTCCAGCCAAACGACTTACCGTGTGTACATAAAAATATAATAAAATGAACCACCCTGTACATGGCGACTTGACAAATTCGGTAATTGAAATATTATGTGTTATTTCGATATTTTCAAATGGAACACCCTGTATTTGATTAACTGAAGGGGTTTATCTTTTAAATACGTTAATCTTTTATGAAACATGTCACTGTCTAAATCTTATAGTTTTTGAAATAATTTATCCTATGTTTGCAAAATGGGTAATGTTATTATTTTATTGAAAAGAACTAAAAGAAATTAACTAAAAAATTATCTCTTGTAGTAGGAGCCGCTTTGTACACTATTTTTCTATCACATAATCCACAAAAAAAAATGCAGCTTAATAAAGTCGGAAGAACTTGCTGCCTTTACAATGATCATTAAAACTAAAGTAATATTTCATTAAAGTGCGTTAAAACGTTGGTATTGCTGATGTCTTACTGCTCGACTGTAATGAGCTGTAAGCAATGAAGATGAACCTCACCAGTCGAATTTCTATTAAAAATTTTGGCCCAGTATTATGATTTCCTATTATGCCGGCCCATACATTAGGCGCCCTGTGTTGATAGTTAACTTCTACCTTGAAAAAGGGTTACTAGTATTATGATGATGAAAGTTATGTTTATTAACAGATCCATTTCTCTAAAATGTTATGTTTAGTGATGAGGCTCATTAACCATAACATTCTCGAAAAACTGATTTTTTGAACGAGTCGCTGAACATTTCTTAAATATCAGGAAAACGCACTTGGCAACGTCGCAAGCGAATTTAAAAATCAACAGACGAATATAAAGGCATTTCTTTACCTTACCTATTCAAATAAGTAAATAATATACAGGGCGTTTCATTAAAAAACACATTCTTATTTAATATTTTTTTAGGCCACTCAGTACCTATGCGGTATACTATATTTTTACGTTTGACATGCCTTTTGGTAAAACCAACAACTCTTATATTACATTTTTTTTTGTATCCCATTTTAATTTGGTTATACTTATCGCTTATTATTCGAATTTTGTATTCTACCTAAAATTCTAAACGTATTTCGTGTAATACACGTTATACCCTAACCAAACGAAAAACCGTTTGTTAGGGTAAATGTTAATATTATATGATTTAAAAATATATAAATATATTGAAAATTCGGTTAAGGTGTAACGCATGTTATATGAAATACGATTACAATTTTAGGTAGAATTCATAAATTTGATAATATATTTAGGAATATAACTTTATGCTATATCCTATGTATGAAGCGACTAAGGGAATTTGTGGACACCCCTGCAAAAATCATTTCAAATACCCTACACGCTAAAAATTTTTACCTAGCATAAAAAATAAAAAAATTAAGAAGGTGTGAGATTATGGTGAATCACCCTGTACCTAATTGTAAAAAACAGTATTTTAAATTTTTTATCAGAAAGTTTTTTTTTACCTATTTACCAATAATAAATATCAGGATAATTAAAAATGGCAAAACGTTTTAACTTTTTTTTCCCCTTGTTGTTTAGGACCTATAACCAAAATGGTTTAATAATTCATACTTTCCTGTCGAAACTAAATACGACTCTAATTAAAACAAATTAATTATTTCAATGTTAGGTCATTTTGTGGCAACAAGGAAGATTTCAATTTTTTTGTTCTGGTCGTTTTAGACCTATGACCAAAAACGTTTATTACGTACGTCTTGGTGCCGTAAAATGAAATAATTTCGGCAGATACAAAAAAGAGTGTAAAGACTGTTAGATTTACAAACGGATATTTTTTGAACCACCTTATAAGCAAATAAACGTACATTTTATATCCCTTTTTGTGTTGTTAATACATTTTTTCTAAATATTTTATTTTGTTTTTCCGTCACTGGACTAAATTAATAACTAGTCAGTTTTATAAGTATTAGTAGTACATATTTCAAAAATGCTAGAATTCGTCAAGAGAGTATGCCAAAAGATTTCGTATAAGTTTAAAGGTATATATTTCGTGAACACTTTGTACAAAAAAATCGATTGAAGTGGTAGTAAAATTAAAGATTACAATAAACTCCTAGATTTAATCATTTTTATATTAACCACAGCTCTTTGGTAAACCCGAAAATGAAAACATTGGTTCACGCCGGCCGCGCCGTATTGTTTTATTGGGTTTAGTAATCTCAATAACCAGTCTACAAAATTCAATTAATAATCCTAAAGACTATACATATTATATCGCACCCGGATAGACGACAACTCTGAACGTGCATTCGGCAAAGCCCGACCGCTTAACGAAGAAGGATCCCCGTTTTGAAAACCGGGATCCATCGAGAGATCGAATTATTAACATTACGTCGGTTTTCTATTGCGTAGCTATAAGTTTCTTTGATATAGCTTAAAACTTTGTATATATTTCTCCGTAAATAACAAGCACATATTTAGGATTCCAATCGGAATACTAACACCCGAGTGCGTAATACACCCTTAATATGATTACTTATCAGAAAACAGATAAGTAATGAAAATACTAACTAATATTCGTAGAAAAAAAAATTAACTATGTGTTCTTCTACCTGTTTGTACAGCGTCAGTTGCAATGAACACTTTATTAAGCTGCAACTCATTCAGCTTTTCAGATATTTGGTTTGCTACACTATCTAGGTCGGGAACATCATCTGCTCTACCTCTCAAAAAATCTCTCCTTCTGAGGTGTACCGATAAATAGGGACCACCATATGCATCCCGTTTAGGCTAAAATAAAACTTATTACGTTATGTTCTGTGCTTATTACGGACCTGTCTGTTTATTTATACAACCCATAATACACTGATGTCATATCCAATCATTTTTACATTTAACCTCAAAATATATTCTTTTTTGAAAAACATGAAAAGTTGAAATTCGCTAATTGATAATATGCAGGATAATTTAAAAGGTAAATGAATAACGACTAAATTACTGATTTATAAAATGGAATGTATTTTCATAGATAAAATTGAGGACGCAGAAGTGGATATAAACAATGTGTTTGATGAAATCCTATTCAGCGAAGAAAAAGTTGTAGAAGAGAGCTACAAAAGAGGGTTTGCTATAGGATCTTCAGAAGACAGTGTAGAGGGCTATCATTTAGGCTATCACAGGGGTGCTGAAATAGGATCTGAGTTGGGTTACTACCAGGCTTTTGCTGAATATTATTTAGATGACAGTAGAAGATCGGAATTGCCAGAAAAAGTATTTAACAATTTAATAGCATTGAAACAAGGTGTAGGTGACTTTCCGAGGTTCAATACAGAAAACCACGACTTATTTGAATTAATAGAAAAGAATCGTGCACTCTTCAAAAAAATTTGCACCCAGTTGAAGGTAAAGTTTGATTTTAAAAAGGAAGGAATAAACTTTTAGAAACAATGACCCAAATAACTCATCTTGCTGTATTACAACAAATTGAATTAACTCTTCAACATTTACACAACTATTTGCCTTTGGCAAATGTTCATATGGTTGATTATTTTATAAAAAATGTTTACCACAAATTTATACCTGAAGATATTAGGAGAGAAGTCGAAAGTTATGGACACAAAAAAGGAATTGATGCTATTTATCATAAAAAAACTGAAGACTTACCCTGTCTACATAAATATATCCAGACATGCCAAGAGTTAACTCTAAAAAATACAGCAGTTTGTTTGTCATTTAAGCAATTTAAAGAAAAGCTCAGCGAATTTGGTTGTGAAGAAATGTCTCATTTAAAACTAGATATCTTCATGAAAGCAAAAAAGTCACATGAAGTTGAAGTATTGAGTGGGGTGGCAGCTGCAATCAAAAACATATCAGATACATCACATATTATTGATATAGGTGATGGAAAAGGGTACCTAAGCTCAATGTTGGCATTACATTATAAAATTCCCGTTCTGGGGGTGGATGCTTTGGAAGTAAACACAAATGGAGCTGTAAATAGAGCAAATAAACTCTCAAAAGTGTGGAATGGTGTTGTTACAAATATAAAAACTAGAGAAACTAGTATAAACCTTTACAAACAAATTACTAAATTTGTTGATGAAAATCTTGATTTTCATGAGCTTGTAACTAATGTATTTCTGGAGTCTCCTAAGGGACTAGGTTTAGTTGGTTTACATACTTGTGGAAATCTTGCACCAATATGTTTAAAAATATTTAATGAAAGCGAACATATAAAGACAATTTGTAATGTAGGATGTTGCTATCATCACTTGACTGAACAGTTTGAACAAAATACTGACATAAATAATCATAACAAACTTCATATAGGTTTCCCACTAAGTCAGCATTTGAAAGAAAAAGAATATGTCATTGAACGGGGAGCTAGAATGGTTGCAGCACAATCTGTGGATAGAATATTACATACAAAAGGGAGGCCTAGTCTTAAAATGTTTTACAGAAGCTTATTTGAAATTATTATAGAGATGTGGTCCAATGATACACCTATTAGTGAAAGACAGGTTGGAAGATTCAGAAGAGAAAGTCCTAATTTTTTCGACTATGTTACAAAAGCAGCAAAAAGAATAGATATGCCATTAGCTGTATCAGAGAAAGAAATAAACGAGCTATATGCGAACTATGAACATAGAGTTGATGAAATGGATTTTTTTTACTTAGTAAGAAGTATGTTAGCTCCTGTCATTGAAAGTTTGATACTGCTTGACCGATTGTTATTTCTATATGAAAGTGGATATAAAAACTCCTTTCTAGTGCAATTTTTTGACCCGGTTGTATCACCCAGATGTTATGGAATTGTTGCAATAAAAGAATAGTTTTAAAAAAAATATTTTCTTGATACTTCTCGTAATTTAATAATACAGTCGGCACGGTGGATCTTTGCAGGTGCGCATGGATCAACTATCAAGAGACAACGTGATTTACAACACTCAATTTTTATTTATTATATCATTGCAATACATCTCAAATTCAAAATAACGTGCTAGACAGAGGCAAAAGATATTTGGACAGTTGTGCATTGATGTCAAAGTCATCGTTTCAATCTGGCAACTTTTAATTTATTTTTAAACGTTTTTGTGCTTTGAAATTGAATTTAATCCTACTGTTCTTGTCAGAGCCATTTTTATCGTACTTTCGTGTTGGCCGTAAGTAATTATGGATATTTGTTATTATTATTAAGTCCGAATGCTAGCCACGAAAATGTTGGCGTTTATGAACTTAGGCTTTGTTGTGACTTTTCGAACCTCGTAATTACGTAAAAGTAATGACGCACCGGGAAAGAACCACCGTACCGACCATACACTTACAATGTCAAATCTCCAGTCTGCTTCTAAAAAAGTATTATCATTTTCATCAGTTGAATTTAAATGTGCCTTCCTAAATTCATTTGCAATTTCTCTTAACTTTCTGTTAAACCTCATGCTTCGTCTTGCTTCCCAATATATTTTATCACCAAATGTATCATGAAGTGCCACTTCAGCATGCTCCAATAAAACTGATCTGAAAATAAAATTGTTAGTTATTTATTAAATTTTATTTTTTGCGTAAACATACATGCTCTACCTAGCTAAAATATTTTTTACAATGGGATGTTTAGGTTAGTTAGAATAGAATAGAATAGAATAATATATTACTTTAAATACAGATCCTTGTACTAACATAATTTCTTATTCTATAAAATTGGTATACTTTTGTTATTATTGCACCTAGACAACTAGGAAATAGTTTTACCCTCAAGCTTTATGTTAGTAGTGAGTTAATATATGTAATAAAGGGGCTAGGTCCGAGAATTGTATCCTGCAGTATGCCGGTTTTAATTGTTTCTGGGCTGCTGGTTATATTATTAATTTTGGTAAATTGAGATCGGTCTGATAAGTAATTGTTAAACATTTTCCATATTGTGCCTCCGATCTCATAACATTCTAAAATATCCATTAGCTTTTTGTGTGGTACCGTGTCGAACGCCTTTGCAAGATCCATAAAGACAACAATTGTTTTGTGATTGCTATCCATATTTGTGACAGGCAGGGTAGAAAGGATTTAAATCAATTGCTTTAAGACATGATTTAAATCACTTGATTTTTTTAAAATTTAAATCATGATTAAAATCAAAATTTCTGATAAGTTATAATTAAGAGAAAATAAAAACTTTCAATTTTAATTAATGGTTTATTATATCAAAAAAATAAAACCACTGTACCTAAATAATGTTTACTTCAGTTAATTGTAGTACTGGTACAAAAAAACTAATTTTGCAGCTTTTTCCGTTCCTAATCGATTTCCGAGTTTGGAATGGACTAAACCAAATGTTGAAAAAATGCTCTCGACTGATGCGGAAGAAGCAGCAGCACAAAGTAATTGTCTAATTATGAAGAACTCTTTTTGAATAATGGGTATATTTTGTTGCGACTTCCACCAATATATAGGTTTTACATTGTGAAGAATATCGTCATGAAACATAATATCAGTGAAAGGTTCTGATCTGGCAAGAAACTTGACCATGAGCTGTAGTAAACCATTATTTGGATCTAATTCTTTAACAGCTTTTAAAGCAACATTTTTTCACTCTCTGTTAGTGTTTGCTGAGTTTTTGTTGAGTCAAGAAGATATGCCAACAAATGATATGGGGTTATACACTGTTCATAACGCCGCTTAAATTTTTGCAGTTGATTTAAAGTTATGTCCGTTTTGTCAAAATGAGTTAGGGCGGATGCATCTTTATATAAACAGTGGAGGGTTTTCTTGTTCTGACAGGAATTTGCAGCTCTGAGCGTTTTTCGACAGGAACTATCTTCATTAAAATTTGAAGAACGGTGGGAATAAAATCAAGAACGTGTTGAAAATAGCAATTCATTTATAGGGAAAAATAGATAGGAATAGAAAAAAAAATCGAAAAAATTAAAAAAATCGCAATTTTTGATGTTTTTCAAAAAAATCATGATTTTTTTCAACCCTGGTGAGAGGTGAGGTGTTGTATAGCATTGGTGGTGCTAATATCCTCAGTAAAACCAAATTGATTTTTTGATAATATGTTTTTGTCATTGGAAAATTTGACAAGTCTCTGCTTTAATGCTGTCTCAAAAATCTTTGTTATGTTACTTATAAGACTAATGGGGCGTTAGTGTAGTTAATAATTTATTTCCATTTACTTTTTTCAACAAAACTAACCCAATATTTTTAAACTCCGAGATACTAAGCAAAGAGGATAGGACAAAATACTAAGACACTGAAATTTGGTTGGGAGATAGGCAATGTTCTGAGGCTTCTTACACTATGTCAGATCTTGGTTGCAATATGGCGGTTTAAAAATACAGGTATTTTCGTTATTAGAAAAAATTTCTAAACGTCAATTTTTCCAAATAAAAACCCTGTATATTATAAGAGATTTTTGAAAAGACCATACCTATTAAACCTAATCAAGTTTCTGAAGTATAGGCATTTATTTGTAAATGTTCCTTAAAATAGTTATTTCTATTTAGTTCTTAATAATTAAAACTGCTAAATACACACATCGCCAAAATTCTTGGACCCCCTTATGTTTGTCAAAATGAGACACTATTATTATAAGTCAAGAAGTGTATTACGAAGTACATTTAATTTGGTTATGTATCCAATGCAAATTGGCTGAATTAAATTTGAACTGAGCAAGAAAAAAAAAATACAAACGAAAAATAGTGCATAATAAAATGATTACTAGAATTTGAAATCTAGAAGAAAACCACTTTAGAGCGAAATCAAAAATGCATTAATATTCGGTGTGTCCTACCCTGTTCTGTAGTAAGGTGTTAATTCGCCTGTGCATGGAAACAATAAGGGCGTTAATGGTATCCATTGGGATGTTGTTCCATTCTTCTTGGGCCGCGAGTGTGAGTTCCTGGAGGGTTATAGGAGGATTAATTCTGTTTGAGATTGCTCGTCCAACGAAATTCCACATGTGCTCAATGGGATTCATGTCTGGCGAATTTGCTGGCCACGGTAATCTTTGAATATTCTAAATCTCTAGTGCATTTTGTACTCTTCTCGTGCGATGGGGCCTAGCATTGTCATCCATGAAAATGAAATTGGCTCCAATTTCATTTCGGAGAGGATAAATAATGGGTTCAATAATGTTTCGAACATATCTATCCCCTGTCATAGCGTCTGCAATGGGAATAAGCTGCGTACGACGACCATGCATTATGCCTCCCCAAAACATTACTATTCCTTCTTGGTATGGAACGACTTCTCTGGCAAAAGATAGTCTTTCTGGTCGCCCTGACCCTCTCCAAATTCTGTGTCGCCGACTATCACTAAGTAAACCAAATCTGGTTTCGTCCGAAAAAAGGACATTTCACCACTGAGCTAAAAGCCATTCTCTATGTTTCTGTGTCCACTGTAAACGAGCGGCTATATGTCTGGGAAGTAACCTAAGTACTCTTAATGATCTCCTAGATCGCAAATTGGCTCCAGCAAGTCTCCGCCGTATTGTGGTACTGGAAATGAATCGACCAAACGTTCTTCTCAAATGAGTTCGGACAGCTGAGACTGTTATGGTTCGATCCCGACGTACATAACCTGCTACATACCGATGTTCTCTTGCATTAGTTACTATAGGATGCCCAGTTTCACGTCTCCAGTCAACGCTGTTAGTTTCCTGGTACAAACGCACTATTCGGATAACTGAAGCGCGGGGAATCCCTAGTCTATCCGCGATTCGATGATTCGGCAGACCCTCATCATGCAAAACCACTATTCTTGCTCTATTGAATGCTGAAATTCTATTGCCAGGCATAATTGCAAAGAAAAACTCAACAATCACTTCAACATGCTAAATCGATAGGAACCACTTTTTAAACATTGGTATCTAAAATTGTGGGAAATTGTTTTTGTAAACATTTTTAGATGCGTTGCAACGGTGAAATAACTTAAGATTAAATGTACAAAAAAGCAGCCATTATAAACATTTCGTTTTAAAATTTACGAGGGGGGTCCAAGAATTTTGGCGATGTGTGTATTTAAATAATGCTCAAAACCCTGGCGGTTTACTTTCAAACCCTTTAAAATAATCTTTTTGCCTGCATCCATCAAGGTTAGAGATGTCAATCGCGAAAGGTTTTCTTAATCCCGGGATTTTCGAGATTTGTACAACAAATCCCGGGATCAGATGTACCGAAAAAAAAAAACAGATAAAACATTCAAAAACTTTTATTGTATTAACTTAAATCACAAAATTTAACAAAAAAAAAACTCCTAAACGAACTTAAAGAAGTGTGGTGCAAATACCAACATCGTCGTTCGTCCAACTATACTTGCTTGCGGAAAAGTATCACTTTGCGCACTTGTTAGGAAAATAACTATATTTTAGTTCCTAGGAATCAAATAAAAATGTGGAACCATAGCATCGTATTAAAGAAGAATGCCATTGGCATTAAACTTTAAACTGTCAGTTTAAAGTTTAATGTCATGTTAAGTCGCTTTGTTTAGATAGAAAGATACTTTATTCATGTTACGATACAATATAGTATTTACACAAGTCATGAGAGTATACAATAAACATACACCAGTACAAAATAAAAATTATAATAATTACAACTACCTATACATCTAGTCAAGACATAATACAATTTAAAACAGTTTAAAACCATCATCAATCCCTAAATGTATAGTTAAAAAATTCTTCAAATGAATAAAAAGAGTTATTTAAGAGAATATTTGTAATTTTATTTTTAAAATGTGTGTCTGGTAGTTCCCGTAGTGAAGGTGGGATTTTATTAAACATTTTAACAGCCAGGTACCCAGGGCCATTTTGACACCTTTTCAATCGACAATATGGTGTGACAAAGTTATCTCGATGTCTCGTATCGTAGTCATGCATGTCACGGTGGGTTCTAAATTGGTCTCCATTTCGCTTAATGAACACAAGATTCTCCAGGATGTAAGCACATGGTAAAGTCAATATGCCCAAGCGCCCGAATGCTGACCAGCGACGATCCGCACTGCCCTACACTGCAGCGCAAAGACTCTTTGGCTCTGGGCAGCATGACCCCATATGAAAATAGCGCATGTCATCTTTGAGTGGAAGATGCCAAAATACGACATCCTCAGGACCTTCTCAGAAACGCAACCAGCCAGGCCGCGGAGAGCAAACACGCTACTTCCCAAAGTTTTTGCAAGACAGTCGATATGCGCGTCCCACAGTAATCTGGGATCCAGGTGTACTCCCAAAAATTTGACAGATGTGATATTTTCATTAAGGGAAGGTGCAGTAGCCGATATCGTAGTATCATCCGCGAAAAGCGTATATTTTACGTTATTATCGCCACTTAGTGGCAGATCATTAATATAGATTAAAAATAGGATCGGCCCTAAAACAGATCCCTGTGGCACACCAGTTAGTACTTTACTTTCCGCCGATGACACCCCCGCAGCCCTCACCACCTGACTCCTATCAGAGAGATATGACCTCAGCATTTCAATACTGGAGGAACCAAAATGGTATGCTTTAAGCTTTTTCAGAAGAATCGCGTGGGACAAAATCGAATGCCTTGCTTAAGTCGCAGAACAGCGCAGCATTAAATTCCAGGTCGTCAAATGATCTTAGTATACGTCCCACAAGGTCTACAATGCCCGGAAACCGAACTGAGACTCTGTAAAGTATTTATTTTCTTCAAAGTAATGGGCTATCCTATCCTTTTACAAGAGGAACACTATAAGCGCATTAAATAATAACTTGAACATTTTTCTAAATTAATTGAAAATTACAAACCAAAAGGGCGAAAAACGAGGTGAAAAGATTTCTCTCAGAAAAAATGATTGAAAGTTGTGTTAGCTCAATGGCAGTATTCTGGACTTCACAGGTTCGAACCGTGCCTTTTATAATTTTTTTTTATTTCATTATTTTTTACTTAGGTTTAATCACATGACCTGATGAATTTCTAAAAGGTAAAGTCGGGATTTTGTTTGTCCATATAATCCAACAACACTATTTGTTTGTTTTTATTTATTATGATACTTCTACGTACCCAACACAAATAACATTCGCTTTCTACTCCCCTGTACTATTTTTGTAGTAATTTATATTTTTGATTATTTATCTGGTCTGTTCTTAGCTGCTAAATGACAGTTTTTATAAAAACAGGTACAAACAAATACATGGCAACCATAACAAAGTCAATGTGAAAAATGTTTTTTTGTACAACTGCCATTAAAAGTGACACTTTTAATGACAAATATTTTTAACACGCTTCCACGTAAACAATCACTTTTAACACTGTTGACTGTCATTAAAAGTGACACTTTTAATGACAGTCAACAGTGTTAAAAGTGATTACTGTCATTAAAAGTGTCACTTTTAATGACAGTCAACAGTGTTAAAAGTGATTGTTTACGTGGAAGCGTGTTAAAAATATTTTTAACATTACATTTTCTTATGATGAAATCAAATAAAATTATAATAATAATTTTAGGAGTTCCAAAGTTGCTCTTCTTGCAGACTCTTCAATATCCACAGGAACAACCAAATCAACACTTTTATTAATTATTCCACTATCGACAAACATATTAAGCAGTCAAGAACCAAAGACAAAAATTGGACAAGAACGCAATTATTTAAATGACAGCATCTTTTCTATTTGTAAACAAGCATTTGTTAGTAACCATACCGTTGGCAACGTTTGTCATTCACAACAACCTTGTGATTATTTGAATATTAAAATGCATTTTGAAGTTTAATGTCATTCCAAATTCCCCTATTTTATTATCGAAATAGGGCAGTTATACAAAAAACATTGTATGATATTTGTGTTAAAAGTAATTTTATTTTGTTCGTGAACTTTTTCACTCACAAAATAAAACATCACTTTTAACACTCACATCATAAATAACTATTTCATGTATAGATTTAGCAATATAGCATGAGGTTTGACCTTCGGGCGCGCGGTATAAATTATAATAGGTATATCTGTTCAGGACACATTTTACTTTAGGCCGACCGATATTAGTGAAATTAAAGAAGTATTTCATGAAATAAAAAATTTAAATGCATCTGGTTGGGACGACATTTCAGTGAAGATATTTTTGGCTCTTCCAGACATTGCTGTACATGCACTGGCTGAGGCTATAAACTGGTCGTTTGCGGCTGGAGTATTTCCACCTAGTTTGAAGGTTGCCCGGGTGATTCCTCTATATAATCCGCTTCTTCCAACTTTGGCAAAAATTGTAGAGAAGCTCGTAAAGGGGCGCATGGTGGGTTTCTTAGATAGGTACAACATCCTTAATTCGGCTCAGTATGGTTTTTGGACAAACAAAAATACAAATGACGCCATCTTTTCTTTTCTTGAAGATTTGTACCTCCGACTGAACGATCGACAGTTTGCTGCGGCGGTATTCTGTGACCTCACAAAAGCATTCGATTGCGTGAATCGTAGAGTACTGCTGAGCAAGCTTGAAATGTATGGCTTTAGGGGCGTTGCCTTGTCATGGATGACTTCTGTTATACGTTAACGACTTACCGACGCTGCATATTTCTGGTAAGTTTACAATGTTCGCCGTTGACACGACCATACTATGGCATTCTGATGATGTTGACTGTTTAAATAGAATTATTAATGATGATCTCATAAAGATTGGTGAATGGTGCGAGACTAACTATCTAAAGCTTAATATATCTAAGACTAACATTCTGTCCTTTAGATGCAGACTATGTGACGTATCTTTGGATTCTCAGATGGTTCCGGACTCTGGGGTAAGCAAGTTCTTGGGCTTGTTTCTGGATGAGAGGTTGCCATTTGAAAACCATATTTTGTCAGTAACCAAGAAATTGTCTAGAGGTTGCTTTGCACTAAGGATTGTCGCCCGTGAGATATGGCATTTCCTTTTGGGGCTCATGTCCCGAGTACCTTTTCAATATGGTGTTCGTATTTATTTATTTATTTATTTATTTATTTATTTATCAACGAGCAATAGCCCAATTAAAATACAGAGTAGAAGTAAAAAAGAAATCAATACTAACCTAATCTGGATAATATACAAAACAAAAATAAATATAAACAATTTTAGAGAACAATAAACAATAAAATAGCACATAACAAAGCAATATAGCATATAATAATACTGCAGATAACACAGATAAGGTAAGGCAACCTTCAAGGGACATCAAACATCACTTACACGATTTAAGCTGGGACCTAAAGACTCCTTGATTATTGAAACAATCCAACTGGTCCGAATACTGGTTAGCAAGTCTAATAGACCTTGATAGGAAAGAATTATAACCATAGTTAGTTCGATGATGGCCAATATGGAAGGGTTGATTGAGCCTTGTTTGCCTCGAAGGGACATGAATATCTATTTTCCTCAACAGCTCAGGACCAAAGCTACATAAGTGCAGTATATTATAGAAAAGGGTAAGGTCCCTATGCATGCGTCTGATCTGAAGAGTGGTTATATTTAGGGAATTCTCGACATTAGAGTAAACGATGTTTTCAACTCCAATATGTTCCTTAAATGCAATAAATCTTAAGAACTTGTGTTGAACTCTCTCAATAGCCTGGATATGTACATTGTAGTGTGGTGACCAGACACATGAACAATATTCCAAATGGGGCCTCACAAGTGAACAGAACAATATTTTAATGGAAGCCATACTGAGAAAATCCTCGGAGCATCGCTTCACAAAGCCCAGTAATTGCAGCGATTTCGAGACCACCATCGATATGTGAGGTCTGTATGATAAGGTGGGATCAAGGATAACACCTAGATCTTTAATCAGGGACACCGTTTCCAATGGGCAACCATTTATACTATATATGTGATTTATGGGATTTCTGCCGCGAGTAAATACCATTAGATGACATTTTTTAACATTTAGCTCCATTCCATTGATTTCACACCAGTGGCTCAGGCGGTCCAGATCGGACTGCAGTCCTATACTGTCCGTACTATTGTTGATTCTCATATATAATTTTAAGTCATCAGCAAACATTAGGAAGAACGCAGAGGCAAAACAAGATGCAATGTCATTCACATATAGGTTAAAAAGAAGAGGGTCCAGGTGAGAACCCTGTGGCACACCCGATGGGACCTCAAATCCGGCAGACTGGAAGTCTTGAATGCGCACCATCTGCATTCTTTCTGTAAGGTAAGAAGATATCCATTTCAGAAGTTCCCCCTGAATTCCCAGACCTTGGAGTTTGCCTATCAAAACTCGATGATTAACCCGATCAAATGCCTTTGCAAAATCTGTGTACACAGCATGAACCTGGAAACCCCCCTCCATGGATTCCAAGAGATACTCGGTAAATGTTAGCAGGTTGAGCTCAGCGGAGCGATGAGAAATGAATCCAAATTGCTGGTCGACAAAACAGCCCCTCAGGGAAGAGGTCAAATAATCACAAACAAGGCCCTCAAATACTTTAGGATTTAGGAATACAACTCAATATGCTAATGGGTCTATAATTGTCAACCTGAGAGTTATCTCCAGACTTCAATATAGGGGTAATAAAACTTGTTTTCCAATAGGCAGGGAAAGTCCCGCTTTTCAAGGAAAGATTGAAGATATGGAAAAGAGGTCTAGAGAACAAAAAGCTACAATGTTTAATAAAGCTTGGAGGAAGGCCATCCGGACCTGGTCCTTTATTGCCATCCAATCTGGATAGTTTCTCGTAGATAGAGGAGATAGATATGTTAAGTTGAGACAGATTGATGTCCCCAGAAGGCAGAGTGTCACGCAGGACACAAACTCCATTGCTATAAGTTTTGGAGAAATATTCAGCAAACAAATTCATAATCATCGTGCCAGAAGATTATTGTAGTGCACGATAGAGGGTACATTACTTTTGCCTTTCCGGCTATTTACAAATTTCCAGAAATTTTGAACATTCTCCCTGAGAGACGATTCCGTGAACAGAACATAATTTTGATAACATTGCCTTTTTAGGGTTTTGCAGTGAGCCCGTAATAAGGAAAACTCCCTATAATCACTTAATGATTTGCTACTTAAATATTTTTTATGCAATTTCTTTTTCTCAATTATCATCTGCTTTAATTCCAGGGAAAACCAGACGGGAAACTTCCTTGCTGAATACTTCTTCAAGGGAACAAAGATATCGATTGTCAGGTATACAATGTCATAAAAGACATTAACCATATTCTCAAGCGACTTGTTCGTAAGTAAGTCATCCCAATTAAAATTGCAAAAAAGGGCCTTGCGTTTTATGTTTGGAGTTAAACCCGGAGAATCATGTAGGGCACTGTTTATTCAGCAAAATATTCTAACACTTGCATGTGTGCTTATTCTGGAAACTGCCTGTCTAATTCACTCAAAGTTTGAGTCACAGATTCACTCGGCCGGAGTGCGCTCTACACGTTCGGCTTGTCTTACGGAACTTCCTATTCCTACCTCTGCACTTACTTATAAATCACTTATATTTAAAAACAGAAAAATTTTTAACGCCCTTCCTTTACACATGAGGAAAATAGTTAGCTATAGAAAATTCAGAAAAGATGTAAAAAAATTATTGATTGAAAAGGCCTACTATTCTGTGACAGATTACTTTAACGATCGCGGTGGTTCGAGTTAGGTAATGTGTGTTTTGTACTTAAACATGTTTGGTTTTATTAGTGTATTAGTAGTATCTGTAAGTCTTATTAGTTTTATGTGCTTTGTCAATGAAATTGTGAAGATTTTTTTTGTGACAATAAAGCTATATTTTGATTGATTGATTGATAGGTACTTAATATATTATTTAGAGCTATCCGTTAACTTATAGCACTTATAGGTAGGTACCTAATATAAATAACTAGGCTACAGTAGGTAAAAAATACTTGGTTCAAAAATTTTTACCTGGCTTGACTTTGTGTTAAGACTTCTTGTAGCTTAGAAGCTGGCCCATGAAAAGATAAACATTTCACATTATTGGACGTAATGTTTGGATAGAAAAAAAATCTAAGTTTTGGAGGTTGAAGGCATTTTTCAAAATTCCACCTTTCTTTAAAATTGCCTGTTTCAAACATGTCTTCAAAATGTTGAAGAATGTATACATTATCTATTATAAGCTTGGTATATTTGTTACTTGTTAAAGCTAAAAAATAAATAGATAATATCATGGATAAAGTGATTTCCCGGTTTCTAATTTGACATAAAAAAACCCTCCACTTTGCAAGTAACTTACAATTAAAATAGTCTTGCATCTCTACCACAGGAGCAAAACTCTTTAAGTTATTTAAATCAAAGAATTTTGACCAGGGAATGTATTCAGGAATCTCACTGTAACTCCAATGTACTAAATGAGACCAAGGTGGTAACACCAAAAAAAAATTATTTAAATCTGGATTTTTTGATCTACTTAATGTACGAGCTAAAACAGCCATCCGCATATAAACGTCTCTCCGTAGATTAAAGCCCTCGGAGGGGTTAACATCATACAACAGGTATCTAAAATAAACGTACAGAACTTTACAAAAATAAGCCTTACTTAATTGTTTAGGTGTATCTACATGTTTATATTTGCACTGTGCCCTAAAGACCCCGAAAAAAAATGTATGATATCATTTTATAAGAGACTCTTATTATAAAATGATAATAATAATATACATAACAATATTACGTATATTTATATATCCTTACCTAAAGTTGTCATTTTTGCAATTATCTTTGTAACATACATCTTCACACAATGAGACGCCTACTAACGAAAGAAGTAATATTAAAAGTCTTATAAAGGGCATTATGAAATCGTACCATTTAAGACA
Organism: Polydrusus tereticollis; assembly: GCA_963920685.1. NCBI lineage: Eukaryota > Metazoa > Arthropoda > Insecta > Coleoptera > Curculionidae > Polydrusus > Polydrusus tereticollis. The sequence continues at coordinate 106,918,467 of OY987326.1, read as the reverse complement.
ACGAAGACAAATACATCATGATTATATACTTATTTTCAAATAACGTTCCTAAATAAATTTAGTTCTGTTATCATTTTCATTTTTCTAACCCTAAACTCTAACTTCAAATAAAAATGTAAACACAAAATATCAACCGGCCTTTAAGACATATGATTTTATGATCGAAGATAAGCTTCAAAGATGACGCCACAGGTAGGGAAGAGCATTCAGCCTTATGTAACCATCAAAACACGAAAATTGTGAGTATCAAAACACTATCAAAACCACTGCCCGATAGTCCAAGGGCATAGGTATTAGGTATATATACCTACCGAAAAATAAATTTCGTGGGGAAAACAACTACTTTCTACTTTCCGCACTTATGCGTGCTGAAAGATACATTTTTTTGGGTAATTATTTGGATTACTGCATACAGCGAATTATTCGTTAATTTTTTTATTAGTTAACTGCATGACCGTATATAAGGGAGGGGGGCGGTCAACAAGTCTGATTAACCCCCCCCCCCCCCCTTCCCCTTCCATTCCACGAGAGTTCGACCAATTTTAAATTTACAATTTCGAAATTTAATTTAATTAAACGTAACACGACAAATAACTTTTTTCACATGTCGAAAACAAAAATGCAGGTAGATATACCCAACTCTGTTTTTTGGCATTTATGGCAATATTTGGGCGTGGACCCTAAAAATGACTGCAGACCCCCCCCCCCCCTTGGAAAGCTATAGTTACGTCCCTTGGTTAACTGGCAATATTCCTGGCAATGATATTTAGGTTTGTCAAATAAAACATGCTCTTTAGGCAACCTATAAATACAAACGTTATATTTTCTTTATATCTTTACCACACTTTATCTGTTGTTTCGTTGTTTGACATTCTTCTGCAACTTCTTTCCTCAATTTATTTAAAATCAAGCTGACGTGGCAACTTTAAATTTCTTTAATCCAAATGAATAGCCTCTCTCGTGAACACACCTCTTATTAGTTTGTCTTTGTTTACCGCCGTAGCTATCCCAGGACAAGGCCGGCGCTAGAATTTTCGGGCCCCGGCTAAAAGCTTCTACTCGCCAATCTGCAGGGTCTAACTTGCAGGGACTCTGCAAATTCGGTAGTGTGTAGGAATGTCGGACCGACAAAATCCGGATCGGGCGGTTGTTTGAGGCGACCATACGATCTCCCGACTTCCCACTCCAACGCCCTGCAATTCCGATCGTGTAGAGCACGGTTGGGTCAAATTTCGTCGATATTTGATGGGGCACGTCATGTTTTATTTCTGATAGAGAGTTGCCGCGAATTCTTAGTATTTTGAATCGAAAATGTCTGCAAGGGAAAAGCCAGGTTGGAAAGAGATTTTTGAGCCATATAGGGATATGCCCTGCCGGTGGGAAATTTCCAACGTCAATTATTGACATAGAGACATGCGCCGGAGCCAACACTGAAAAAAAGGAACCTTTGCCCTAAGGAAATCTGCCATTCCCTTAAAGGAATAGGGCCTTTGGATATGTCCGAATGAATGAAGGGTTTGAAGCATATACGTCCTTTCTTTGAGATCATTTCATTGTTTGTCTTTGTTACAAAGAAACATGAATTTAGAAGAAGATCTTTTGTCGCAACCGATTAGGCTCAACTGCTACGTACCTGTTTGGATCGTTACTCCTTTCAGCCGGGTCGGCTGAGGCACCGCGAAGTCGATCGAAACGTCGCAACTGTTGAGGGGCAGGACTACAGGCAGTTGCCTAGATTCGCCCGGCTCCGATGATACCACAGGGAATTTCGACTGCCCCAACGCAAGTAAGAGAAGTACAAACCCGAACGGGGGAAGAAGGAGTTACGGTCTGTGTGTCTCGATTCATTTCAGAATATTTAGAAGTTCCAGAGACCAAACTGATATAGGAGAGGGCAAATTAATTTCGTCGTAAATGATTTTAAAGGAGGGCTGTCTGTCGTTATGTCCCGTCTATATCCTTACAATAATTTATATACAACGTCGTTAATCACTACAACTAGAAGGCACGGCCTTTATACAATAACCCTTATAAACTAAATACAACTTGGGCGATGAATTTCTGTTCTCTCCTTCCACCAAACCTATATACAGTCCTACGCAGGTTCGAACAACCGTTCTTGGAGCGAAGATTATCCACTCTGATGGATAACTATACTGTATTTGCGGCACTCGCGAAAATCTTTACGCACTAGCACTTTGTTCAATGACCGGGTTGGTCAGATGTCCGTGATTGATTACAATTAATTGGCTTTATAAATAATTGAAAGAAAATCCAACTTTCACTACGTGGTTCAGCGCTCACATCCGTCGCTCTTATCTATCCCGGTCTCGACCTTGACGAATCCAAACTTGTCAAGGATTGCCGTACGAACAATGAAACGTGGGCTGGTTGGATGTCCCCTCGATTCTAAGAAAGGTTTACGCAGAAACTACTTAATTTACACGGTTAGCTATTCGCAGTTAGCTGCTCATTAATTTGAGATACGGAGGAGCTCGTAAGGTCAGTCCGAGTTGAGTCCAGGCAACACCAATCAAAACGAGCTAATACTTTATGACACTTTTTCCGTACTACCTATTATCCAGAGATATCCTAGGGAAATGCTTTAAGCCAATATCCAACTTCTCGGACTCTACAATGGGCTAGGCTCGGAAATATGCATAGAAATAGCTAAAGGGTCGGAAACCTTGATATCTCTCATATAAGGACTATAACAACTGGCGGATGGCAATAACGTCGACTTCTCAGGCACGTTGGCCTTTATGACCCACTGTCACAACGTCCAACTTGACAGCGAGCGGGAAGAAAGATAATATCTACGGAAGTCAAACCTGGGATGCACCGCACGCAGTGGCAATGTGGCCTATCCGAGGAATTCACGAATACCCCTAACTACAGGGGTGGCTAATCCCAAACTCCTAACAGATAGGATTGATCTAATGGACAGCAGGATCCAGACACAATGGGTCCTGTCGGGCAACTTAAGGTCTATACATCTTATACATAAATTAGGGTTGGACCAGAGTCGATAAAGCGAGTTTTACCATTATACGTGGTCTCTTTGTGGAGCGGCAATCACAAATCGAAATTTTCCGAAAACTATTCTTCATATTAAAGTCAGGAGATCATAGGAAATAAACTTTTTTACTTCTAAAAATGACTTTATGAATTTCCCCAAAAATATTCTCAAAGTCCTATTTCAAAAAATAAATTTTGGGCAGGGGGGTCATAGCAAATTAACTTTGTTACTTACAAAAATGACTTTATAAATTTCTCCAAAAATATTTTCAAGTCAATTAACTTTAAACAAATAATACCCCAAACAACAAAGATCCGAATAATTCCTCCGTCATCTGATACGCTAGCACCCTATCGTTAACCCTCCAGGAGATGCAATCGACAGCATAAATTAATTGTATTTAGCTGTATCAAAATACACTCCTGTATCGAGGCGCGCAGGCTTCAAGCAAGTAAAAGAAAAATTAAACCCCTAACGTTAACCTTCAAGACAATGCAATCTACAGCATAAATTACATTTAACCGTATCAAATAACACCTCTATCAGGCGCGAAGTCTCCACACAAAAAAGATTTTTACTCCTCTTTTAACAAAATTTTTCTTTAGTTTATTATTTAATTAATTATACTGCTATTACGTATTGCTCAGATAATTTTAGACTACTCGGATTCTCCATCTGCATGTAAATAAAAATTATCACAAACTACTAAAGGTATACGGATATTAAACGTTACCAAAATCCACAAAATCGAACACCCTCACCGCGACAATTCAAAATTAAATCTTCCACATCGCGAACTAGAGAGCCCGCTTTAACACCAGGAATTTTCCCTACACCGGCACGGCGCGACACAATCTTTGCTTTTCGACGTGGTGTTGAACCCAAGTTGCCGCAAACTTGAGTTGCCTGATTTTCATACGGTCTGCCCTATTTATGCCTTCGCCGTTCGAGCTTTTCGTGCCGAACGACCACGGTCGATACCAGACCCGCGTCCTGCAGCGTTTTACACTCTGGTTTCGCGGAAATATTAAATTGATTTAATTATTCTGGGTGTTAGGATTTTCGCTGTAACTGCACGCTATTTTATTAAATATTTTTAATATTTAATACAACACATCTTCATGCAAATGCCGTGCTTTTACCAATAACAAACTCAGTACTGACTTGGATCAAAGGCTTAAGTAATTTGAAATAAAGGAAAGCGGGTTTAAAGCAAAATCTTAGGTCCTTGTCTTAATAACTTAGGAATTTAACCCAAAGAGTATGTTCTTTTATTCTAAATCTATCGGAATTTGTATGAAAGTATTTAGATGTTTGGAACAAAACCTGGATTTCTTATATTAAATCTATTGATATTTCATTTAAATGATTTTATTTTTTGAAACAAAACCCTATTAGTTTTTAGGTTAAACCTAACTGCACCGTGGTGCTGATATAGGTATAGCGGTAAAGTGAGACTAAAAAAAGGTAGAAACACAGCGGGGTTCAAACTTTGCACCTCCAACCGATAACCCACCCAAAGCTATACACGCTAGGCCAACAAATCACATACCCAAAATTCAAAACAGCGAAATGACATCAAAACAAAATGTACGCGGTCTCACTTTAACGCTTCCTGCTGATATCTGTCAAGAAATAAGAAGGATTGTGCGGATATGACTTGTTGACATGTAGGTTTTGCTCAAATGCACGGGGATTTATTCAACATTATGATGCTTTTGTGTTAAAGTCTTCAGACATATTGACAATATACTTTGTATTTTGAAATAAAGTTATGAAGAGGATTTAGCCAAAAGAATCGAGAGTTTGCCTCAAATGCATCAGCTATTTTAGTCGAATGCGAAAGAATTTGCAACAAACTATCTTTCTTTAAACTAAAAGAATCATATCCAAATGAATGGATTCGTTTGCCTAAAATAATCCATACACCTAAATGCCGCAATTATTTTAGCCGAAGGGAAACGCATTTAAAATAAATACAGTTTCCTTGAACTGAATCAATATTTGCCAAAAGAATGGATTATTTTGCCCTTAGGATACCATTTTTATCAGTGAAGGAATGGAACCTCTTGAAGTCAATTGCTCTCAGTTCTTTAGGAAAATTAATATGGCTAAACTTTTCCTCTTTAATAGCCCCTTTTTAACCCAGTGTTTTCTTTTCTTTATTCGCAAGTTATTTTCCTTCTTTCTTCGCAAGTTATTTTCCAATAGCAAAGTCAGCGCAATTCCGATTTTTTGACATTTACTTAGAGGAGCCATTACGACTCAAGCCTCGAAACCATGCACAGAAAATCACAGAATAGTTTTTCTCGAAACACACTGCGAGATCGGGTGGTGTGGAGAGCAGCACCCGATTTTCCCTTTCCTACATGCCTGCAAATCGAACCCTGCAGGTTGGGTCGTGTGTAGGAAAATTTTTTACTCTCAAATTAGGGTTTTAATAAAAAATAGTCAGAAAATCTTAGCGCAAGAAATCAACGTCTTTTCTTTGGGAAAGTATTCTATTGCTCGCAGGTTTAAACACAAACATAAAATCGATACAAGATCTTCTTGTGTTGATTATGTAAACGTGTCAAATAAAGATAAACTAGTTCAAAATTTTATTCTGCAGTCTGCAGTAACAGTTACAAATTACAGGTATGCTATCAGGTTTTAAACTCTTTTTATTTTCCTTTAATCAAAATATCAAAAATGCAATGACAATTAAGAGACAATTAGAAGCACATACAGACACTCTGCGTCTAGGTGCTTCAAAGTAACACAATACCATTGAAAACTTACCTGATATCAATTGTAAACTAAATATTTTGTAACTAATTATATTTAAATAAAAAAATTAGGAATTGGTTGTCTAAGAACATCAGCAGTAGCAGTAGCTCAGCCAGCCTGCCGCTTTCTCATTCTCAAGTAAACGAAAGTGAAATCGTGAACCAAATTGAGAATGGTTCAGCTTTAAACTATAAACATCTTTTATTAACGATCCCGCGGGTTCAGTGAGAGCCTCCAACACTCAGGCCCTTTTATTGTTCAAAATTATAGGTTCAGATTTTAAAACTTGTGCTTGATTTCTATTTAGTTAGGCACCCGAGCCGGCGCGCCCCCTTCGGGAGCTTGTGTCCAGGGTACTTTGCGGATCTACGGGACGGGACGGCTTAGGGGGCTCAAGCCCCCCTCCTCCATTGACCGGCTAACAACAACATAATTGGAGAATTTAAAACTCTGAAACTTTTGGCAAAGCAATGACTTTTAGTGCCACTATTAGAAGAAGTGATTTCATAATTGCCCTTGAAGTCACCTCATTTTATCTTATACTTTAAACTTAATAAGCAAATTATTACAAAATCCCGAACAGGACCTTTCTACAGCTCTATCGGAAATAGATTTAGTCAAGAAAACTCTAGAACGTTTTAGGAAAACCAAGGACATAATTTTAACATCATATACTCTGAGTCTTATGAAACTGCAACAAAAATTGGTTGCTCTATAACCATGCCCAGAGTATGTCAAAAACAAACACAGAGAAGCAACATCCCCGTTTCTAACGAAAAAGAGTATTTTAGGAAAACAATATTTTTACCTTTTTTGGATCATGTTAATACTCAATTGGCAGAAAGATTTGATGACGTATGTGAAGTATTACTACTCGAAGGAATAATTCCATTTTATTTAGATAAACATACAGACGATAAAATTATAAGAACTGCCAGAAAATACGAACAACATTTGTAGGGTTTTGTTTTAGAATTGAAGGCAAAATTGGGCCTTTGAAGAGAAAAATGTATCGATTCTAGTACCAAACCCGAAACTTGCACCAACGCCCTGAACGATTGTTCCACAATGTGTTTTCCAAATATACAATCTTTTGCCACATTACCTGTCACAACTGCCACTGGTGAAAGAAGCTTTTCTGCTTTAAAAGTTCTAAAATTGTACATCCGGTCTACAATGGGACAAAAGAGATTAAATAGACAAGCTTTAGCCTACATCCATAAAACACAAGAGGTGAACATTGATGACGTTAATTTATTTTGCCTGATACGACCACGGAGGTTGCTAACGTCGAACTGGACTGCTTAGATTTTTAGTTTTTGTTCCGTCAATTTCGTACCATAATGATAAATTACTCTAAAAAAAGTTCTACTTCCGTGCAAGAAATACCATTAATTTGATAAGGGACTACTTAAAACATGTAACACCAAAACTCTTTCTCGTGAATGTAACCGCTGAAGCTAAATATTAGAATAGTAGACAAAAACGAAATTCGGGTGTGGTCAAAAAAAATTTTCGCCTGCGGCGCTATTTTCGCGCCTTCGCCACTCTTTGCTCCCCCAAATTCGTTTTTGGATATGCGCCTGCTAGCCCCTCCCCCCCCATTCCTAAATCCTGGATTCGCTCCTGATTGCCACCTACCACCTAAACGAAGGTAGTGGCTAGGTGCAGTGCGAAGTACGGTGCGCTATTGGGACGTTCACTAATCAACAGTCAAAACATCGAAAAAGTAAACACTATAATTTCCTGCATATTGTGCATATCATTACAGCGCGGCATTTTGATTAGTGATCACAATGATGGAGACTATAATTTAAAATCATAAAATATAGGATGTCCTATTTAAAAAAAAACATAATTTTATGTCATTAAAACTATTGAACCACCCTGTATAATGTAGAACATTTTCAAAACTTGCCTCTGGGCCACACCAATCATAATATATACCGGGTGTTGCATCGTCGAGCGGGACATAGGAAATCCCATGTAATTTTAAATGGGGTCGATTATTGGCTTCCCTAATTATTTTAGAGAAAAATTCTATTTAGGTTTATTAAAGAGCACTAAAACCCACATTCAAAAGAATAACTTTAGATATTTTTGATGAGCCCGTTTACGGGTTATCGCCGATTTCTTTTTAACTATTTCTCCTTTTTATGGCCCCGTATTTGCGGGCATCAGTCAAGGTAAAAGATGACTGTCAAATAAAGTTGTCATTTTGAAATGTGTGCTTTATTGTTATAAAAACACGTACATCGAAAGTCGCACTTCAACCTTCGAAGTGTGCAGGTTCTGTGGTGTGCAGTCGCTGACAGTGACAGTAAATCGCTCCTGTCAGTATTTCGATTTTCAAGAAATTTGTCAAAAAATAATTTTCATCTGTCAAAGTCAAAAAATAATAAAATTGTATTAAATTTCCATACAAATGGAAGCGCAAGGCGGGGGGGATGCCCCCCGGCCAGAGGACGTGTCCATACCCATGTCGGATGATGAAATTATGCCGCAGACGACTTTATCAGTAGAGCAGAGAATTGAAGCTTGCGAGAAGAGGATGGAAGCGAAATGGAAGAAATTACTGGACGAAAACAACGTTAAATGGATAAATAAAATGAGGCAGATGCAGGAGGATAGTTTCACGAGAGCAACGGAGGTTAGAGACTTAAATAAAACGATAGGGGAGTTGAAACACGAATTAAGTAGGTATCGCACTAATCCAGACACAGACGAGCTAAACTTTAATGTAAATTCACAAATAGACGCTATATTTAACAAACAACAAACAAAACCAATATTAAATGATACTGAAAAGGCCTCTGCTAGCAAACTTAATAATAAACAACTCGACATAAATGCGATAGTCATAGACAAGGCCGGCTCAGGCATGGAATGCGATTCAGAGGTTGATTCGGACAGTAGCGAGCAGTGGTCTAGTCAGGTATCTAGAAAGACAAGAAAGAGACAAAATGTTAACCCTGATAACGCTATTACAAATAGCAAGAAAGTAGCCGGTAGTTCTGCTTGGCCTAATTTACCAAAATCGAGCAACAAAGCCTTACAAAATCACTTGACACAGAAAACGTCACAATCTGTCAATACCCAAGCAGAGCTGCCAGCACGAGCAACGAACACGCTTAAACACGTCAAACCGGTCGTCAATGATGTACTGGAGACCAGCCCTCCCAAGTTGAGAGTTCCTCCAATTGTCATTAGAGATAAAAGCAAATACAATGATATTTCGGGATATTTGCGATCAGTCAAAATTGACTACGGTCGCGCTGTCACTGTGCCAGAGGGTGTAAAAATACATCCACCCACGCCGGTGGATTACCACAAAATTATTAAATACTTAACATTGAAAAATCTCTATCATTACTCGTTCAGATTTCAGGACGAAAAAGAGTTACATGTTGTACTCAGAGGGGTCCTGGAAACCTGGACAGAAGATAAAATAAAGGATGACTTAAAAGAATTAGGTTTCAATCCCACAAGGGTAATACGCTGGCACAGTCGCAGCGGCGCTCCACTGCCTCTGGTGTTGGTTTTCTTACCGAGATCAGAAAAATCAATTTATGAACTAAGGTTTTTAGACCAAATGTGTGTTAAAGTCGAATCGCAACGTGCGCGCGCTACCATTTCCCAGTGCCATCGTTGTCAGCTGTATGGACACTCTCAATTTCGATGCACAGCTCCCATCAAGTGCCTAAAGTGTGCATTGAGTCATTTTTCTTACGAGTGCCCAAAGCCTCGCGAAGAAAAGGCCAAATGCGCAAACTGTGAGGGTGAACACCCTGCTAATTACATGGGCTGTCCTCGTCACCCGAACAATTTGCGCAAAAATGCGCCAACTAACAACAACAGCGCGCCAAGGCGGAACAATACTTTTAAATGGGGTCAGCAAGACAACAGTAAACTGGCCAATGATGGCAGTGGGAATAGAGCAGACCTCCCCTCACAGGGATCGAAAGCAATGCCAAACGCACTGGAGTCAGCGTTACAAACCACAATGCAAAGCTTCCTTGCACAGTTTTCGAAAATAATGGAGACTCAATTGAAAAATATCGTGAATACTTTTCAGAAAACCGCTGGTTAAATGGCGGCGCAACCGGAGACGGCATATTTGAAAATCGCAACTTTTAACGTCAACAGTATAAAGCAACGGAGACTCGAACTTATAGATTTTGTTGAGAGAAATGAGATAGATGTGTTTCTTATCCAGGAGACTTGGCTAAAGGGAGAAAGGTTTTCGTTTCCGAATTATACGGTGTTCCGAAACGATCGCCTAAATAGACGCGGGGGCGGAACCATGATTCTGGTCAAGAAACACATTTATGCTCAAGTTGTGCCAGGACCTGACAATTGCGCCCACATCGAAGGGACATTCATTTCAATAAAATTTAAAAATAACCAACGCGTTCACCTGGGATCGGTTTACTGTAGCCCGTCGGTAGGTTTCACAGGCAATTGTTTGCAAAAGATTTTTAATAATAATAATATAACGATTATAGGGGGCGACCTCAATGCCAAACATACGGTTTGGGGTTGTAGGTATACTAATCCAAGAGGCCGCACCTTATACAATTTTTCAGACCATCTAAATTACCATATTCTACCGCCGGAGGACCCCACTCACTGCTTTGGGCGTGGTCTTCCGGATATCTTGGACATTTTTGTAATAAAGAACGCACTGCAGATGTCACAGCCAGCGGTTCTTTGTGATCTAAGTTCTGACCATATACCGGTGATAGTCGAAGTGGGTAATCCGTTTGAGAGAGGCCGAGGTTTTGTTACTCACACCTCAACAAACTGGTTAAGATATAACAACATTATGAATAATATTGAGCAGCTGCAACCATTGCGTGGCTCAATAGATATAGATAATGCCGTAAACAAGATTACAAACCAGATAAACGAGGCGTTGGTACAATCATCTGTTACAAAAGTGTCCGGATATTCAAAATACGGGGCTTTAACAGACGATATTAGAAATCGCATTAGAGTTAAAAATAGATTGAAAAATAGGGCGTATCGAACTGGAGATCCTCGCATCAAGGCGGAAGCCAACAGAGAGGCAAATTTAATCAAGCAAATGCTGGTAGAAAGGCAGTCGAATCTATGGGACGACAAAATCGAAAGTTTATCTAAAGAAGACAATTCTGTCTACAAAATGACAAGAACTTTGATTAGAGGCGCACGCGCTCCCATGTCATACCTGAAGAACCAGGACACAGGCGAAGTTCTGATTGATGCTATGGATAAAGCTGAATTGCTCGCAGACAACCTCTTCGAGCAATTCAGCGAAAATCCAACCAACGATGCGACTCGTGATGAGAGGATCTTCAGAACAATACAAATTTTTAGAACGATAAATCATCCGCTGCAGGACTTTCCTCGAGTCACTGTAGACGAAGTAAAGTCCCTAGTTAGTGTCTTGAATATTAAAAAAGCCCCGGGTTTTGACGGTTTAAGGAATGCGGCGTTGCGAAACCTACCAGACCGAGCTTTGGGGAATATAGCAAACATATCCCAGGCTATAATCGAGGAAGGCCATTTTCCGCGCTCCTGGAAGCACGCCAAGGTCATATTAATACATAAAAAAGGCGAGGACCCAACGATGCCATCGAGTTACAGACCGATTAGTCTGTTATCCAGCCTAGGGAAAATTGCCGAGAAAATAATTTTAAGTCGTCTAAATGACTTTGTGTTTGCACGCAACGTTTTGCCTAACGAACAGTTCGGTTTTCGGGCCGAACATTGCACAGTTAGGCAAACGACGCGTTTAACATCTAATATTGTAAAAGGCTTTAACAGGAGAGCGCACACGGGAGCGGTTTTCTTCGACGTAAGTAAAGCTTTCGATAAGGTATGGCATAACGGTCTGTTACTAAAGTTGATAAGGCTCGGAGCTCCGAACTACCTCGTCAAGGTAGTTGGCTCGTTTCTTGAGAATAGAAGTTTTGCGGTCTCGTCAGAAAACGCACTTTCATTGACAAAACGCATCAGGGCGGGAGTGCCGCAAGGCTCACCTCTCTCTCCGATGTTGTATAACATTTACACTCATGATATTCCGCGAGATAGATTCACGCAGCTCTATCTTTTTGCTGACGATACAGCAATTACTTCAACTGCCAAATCACCGCGCATTGTCGTCAGCCGGATGCAGCGTCACGTAATCGAGTTGGAAAAATGGCTTTCGGCTTGGAAGATTCGCCTGAATCCTACTAAGACGAAGGCCATATTTTTCTCGAAAAGCCGCGTACGTCGGCCTGAAACAAGGCTCAAAGTCAACAGAGTCCAAGTAAATTGGTGCCAGGAAGTGAAGTACCTGGGACTTATCTTTGACCAAAGACTGAACTGGAGGCTCAATTCAATAAATAGAGTGAAGCTTGCACTGCGACAGTTAGGCTCTATCTACCCCCTGCTTCACAGGCGGAGTAGACTTGCAAATAGGACAAAGGTCAACCTCTACAAGGCATTGGTCAGGCCAGTTCTCACCTATGGTGCACCTTCGTGGTGCAACATAAGCAGAGCGGAACTAAATAAGTTCCAGGTAATTCAGAATAGGGCGCTGAAAATTATCGCAGATGTCCCGAGGTACACTATGAATCGCGTGTTGCACCAGGACTTTCGCATACCAACTATTAATGAGTTCTTTTTAAAAATCATTACGAACTATTACGGACGTACGGACGTTTCGACAAACCCACTGATCACTGACTCACATACGAGAGCGAGACAAAATGCGACCTACAAATTACCTAAAGACTGGCTCCCCGTCGGTATATAGTAGAGAAGCACTAATAGTAGAGAGGCACTATCACATTCCTAGATAACGGATAGAGGCGCCAAGAATATGCAAACTAAAATCTTCAGTTACAACACACACAGCGCAGCATACTTAATAAAGGCAACAGCCGATAGCAATAGTTTCCTTATGCGAAAGTACCTAAAAAGTAGCCGAGGAATCAAAAAATGTCAAAGGGATGCCCTGACGTAAAACCCCATTCATGAACCAATGTAATTACGTACATCGAAAATATTAAAGGTGTATTTATGAGTACAAATTAATCTGAATAAAACTAAAATAAAGTATCCAGTTACAAGGTTAATTATGACATTTTACATGTTTCAATATTTTACTAATTAATAGGTAGGTACTATTAAATTGTTAGAACTTTAGGATTTAAGAAGATGTTCAAATATTCCTCCATTGACTGCTAGACAATAACCGAGGCGATCATAAAATTCTCTTCTTACATTCGCTAGTTGGTAAACTGAAATTCTATTGCATTCGGCAGAAATAGCATTTTTTAACTCGTCTAGATTTGGGTATTTTTTATCTTTGTATATCCTGTTTTTTAAATGGCCCCAGAGAAAGAAATCATTTGGCGATAAATCAGGAGACCTGGCTGGCCAATTTACTGTATGATTTAAGCCAATAACATTTCCATTAAAAGCACGGTTTAAATATTCCCGGACAGCCAGGATACTATGTGCCGGGCAGCCATCCATTTGGTACCAAACTTCCTGATTTTCCCTGGCGGCATCATGTAAAGTACCTAGGTAAAATATGATCTTCAATTAGTTCCAAAAAATATTCTGCATTTAAATTTCGTGTAAGAAATAATGGCCCGATAATATTTTCTCCGAAAATCCCAGCCCATACATTAACTTTTTGTGGATATTGCGTCCTTGTTTCCACAAACCTGTGTTGGTTTTCTTTGCTCCAATATCGATAATTTTGAACATTGGGTTCATTGTTTAAGGTAAATGTGCATTCGTCAGTGAAACAAATGTTTTTTAAAAATTCCCTATCCATGTTTGCTCTTTCCATCATACCAAAACAAAACTCCTGTCGTCGTATTTCGTCCCTATCTCTTAGCTCTTGGTGCTTTTCATATTTGTATGAATAATATTTATGTCGTTTCAAAGCTCGTAACGCTGTGGTGTGATCTAATCCTATGTCATCCTCAAGTTTCCTTGTGCTGATCTTCCCATCATTTTCTTCCACGCACAATAAAACTTGCAAGTCCCTATCATTTCTTGCATCTCTTCTTTGTTCCTGCCTTTCTTCACATCTGCAGTTGTTTATTACAGTGCCTTTTGTCTCAAATTTCTTGATAGTCCTTTCGACTGTAGATTTTGCAGGTATCGGTCTATTCGGATACAGAGCAGCAAACATGTCTGACACATTTTGATAACTATTTCCTTGATAATACCATTTAATCATCAATATTTTTTCTTCAGAAGTGTAATTCATGGCTAATATTTTCGATGTACGAGTTTTTATAACAATAAAGCACACATTTCAAAATGACAACTTTATTTGACAGTCATCTTTTACCTTGACTGATGCCCGCAAATACGGGGCCATAAAAAGGAGAAATAGTTAAAAAGAAATCAGCGATAACCCGTAAACGGGCTCATCAAAAATATCTAAAGTTATTCTTTTGAATGTGGGTTTTAGTGCTCTTTAATAAACCTAAATAGAATTTTTCTCTAAAATAATTAGGGAAGCCAATAATTGACCCCATTTAAAATTACATGGGATTTCCTATGTCCCGCTCGACGATGCAACACCCGGTATAGATATTTTCGCCTAGTTCTTTAGTCGTAGAGTTCTCCACTCGAGTTCCGTTTGACCATCTTGTATAGGAAGAGATTTTGAAAATAAAACATTGCTCTATAACTCCATTATAGTTTTTTATTGACAGTTAAGTAATTTAATCCGCGTTGACTTGCCTGTAAAAAAATAGGTAACATGAATTCATTGACATGACATTATGTATAGAGGTATGTAATTATTATAACGGGTATCCTACAGCATTTTAATAATGCTTATAAGTTAAACACGAATTTAGATTTTCAGTTGCGGTTTTCACAGAGGAGGTCACGTGACTGAAGTTTTTTTTTTGGTAAAGTGTTTTTTTTACTTCTTTCTTTAAATACAGAATATTAAATACTTTTAAAAACCTTTATGCGTTTAGAAATTACTCAAAACTTATCAATATTTTCTAAAACTTTCACCATCATATATCTCCGTTAGAAAGACGTTTAGAAACGTAATTTATTAAAATTTGTATTCTTATAACGTCAACAATAACCCTCTAAGGTTTGTCAATGTATATCTTAATCATCCTCTATTCTATATACCGGGTTAGTTCAGGTTAGTCACCGGAAGTGCTACAAAATTTGACATTCAAACACAAATTTCTCCAATAGTATTAATGACACTCCCCCCTTTTAAACTATTTTCCAATGTCTACATTTATTATTTTGTAAGATATATGTGTAGCATTCTTCGTAAAACGCATATTTTTCAAAATATACAGAGTGTTCTATTTAAAATAACAAGGTTGTGTGCACTTCCGGTTCAACCGGAAGTGACAGTCAGACGTTTGAATACTGAAAATGTGCGCACAGCGTAACCATATAACCTACCAAAATTTCATAATAATGTTTTAACATTGAAAATGTTTTAATTATCGCACGGGCACGTTAGTATGGGTACGGAATTCAACGAAATTCTTGTGTTGCATTTGTCCCATACGTCACACAGTCTAGCGACACCGAATTAAAATGATCCACAAGCGGAACTACGCGAACCGCCGCCGCCGAGCCGGTGGCCGGTTGATGACGGGGAAGGGAGAAGGGACGAGGGACGACGGGATCAGACCAAGTCGAGAGTTAAGGTAGAATCACATTATTCTTACGTCACGGGAGTTCACATCCTTTCACGCCAAAAATAAAAGTCATGATTTTCAATCAGAATCACATCATTGTCATTTCACGTGAATTCATATAATTAATTTTATAGAAACCAACTGTAGTCATAAATAATTAAAGGTGCGTCGCGTTGTAACCAAAAATGTGGGAAATTAATAGCTCATCTTCATCTTCTGAGCTTTAAGAAGATATAGAAACAGCGTGTGCAGTCATAGCGACTGAATTAGTGAAAAGTAGGCAATGGGTACATGATATTAATTTAAAAAGAAGGGAGAAAAGTGAATTTTATACTTTGTTCGAAGAGTTATTACAAGGTGATGAAGGTCGTTTCAAGATGTACTTTTGTATGAGTAAAGAAAACTTTGATTACCTTTTTAATCTTGTTAAAGAAAATTGAAAGTCAAAACTTTCTCAATTTTTATAAATTCACGCCTTCACGCTTCACAAAATTGATGTTTAAACAGAAATTCTGAGCGCGTAAAGACTTGTGAAATCACGTGAACGCGCCGAGTGACAATAGTGTGTCTCTTGTTGATCCTTACCAATGCAAAAACGGGCCGCATTAAATTTACTGTCTTCACGTAAGCTCACGCGACGTGACAATAATGTGATTCCATCTTTAGAGGCGCGTTAGAGTTTATAACCTTTATTTTACTATTTTTTATATTATGAATCAATAAACCTGTTTATATCAACTACCTAAATATTACATTCAAATCTATGAGTTTTCGCAGATCTCAAATTTCACAAAAGTCACAAGCGTTGCACTCTGCTTCGGCATTTTCAATGTCCTCCCCGGTTGCATCTTTGTAAAGGACTGTACATTTTTTCTCCTTAGGACGTGACCAGCTGGGTAGTAATTTCGTTGTCATTATGTATAGGTTAGTTAATCTACCGGATGCCCCAAGGTATTTCGACTCAATTAAATGACTGGTCAATACTGTGAGTAGCTTCAATTATAGGGTAGACTCGGGCAAAACGGGTATAGTGGGCAAGAAGAATCACCTAAATATTTACGGTCAGAAGTGCGATGAAATCTGGCAACAAGGGTTTTCCACAAGAACCACCTATTGTTTAATAGCGACCGACTTCTGCAGCATCACCTTGTTTCCGCAAGATTTTTATTTAGTGAAAAGTGTATTTGAAGTGGTTGAATACAAGAATTGCCTATTTGTTTGAGGCGATTACTTTACCATCCCGCATTTTACCAGCGAACTAAGCATATACCGGGTGTTGCATCGTCTAGCGGGACATAGGAAATCCCATGTAATTTTAAATGGGGTCAATTATTGGCTTTCCTAATTATTTTAGAGAAAAATTCTATTTAGGTTTATTAAAGAGCACTAAAACCCATATTCAAAAGAATAACTTTAGATATTTTTGATGAGCCCGTTTACGGGTTATCGCCGATTTCTTTTTAACTATTTCTCCTTTTTATGGCCCCGTATTTGCGGGCACCAGTCAAGGTAAAAGATGACTGTCAAATAAAGTTGTCATTTTGAGGAATATTTGAACATCTTCTTAAATCCTAAAGTTCTAACAATTTAATAGTACCTACCTATTAATTAGTAAAATATTGAAACATGTAAAATGTCATAATTAACCTTGTAATTGGATACTTTATTTTAGTTGTATTCAGATTAATTTGTACTCATAAATACACCTTTAATATTTTCGATGTACGAGTTTTTATAACAATAAAGCACACATTTCAAAATGACAACTTTATTTGACAGTCATCTTTTACCTTGACTGGTGCCCGCAAATACGGGGCCATAAAAAGGAGAAATAGTTAAAAAGAAATCGGCGATGACCCGTAAACGGGCTCATCAAAAATATCTAAAGTTATTCTTTTAAATGTGGGTTTTAGTGCTCTTTAATAAACCTAAATAGAATTTTTCTCTAAAATAATTAGGGAAGCCAATAATTGACCCCATTTAAAATTACATGGGATTTCCTATGTCCCGCTCGACGATGCAACACCCGGTATTTACAAATAACGGACATTAAGGTAAGACTTAACCTCAATATATTGTATCTGAGTTGATATTTGTTTTGAAAAGAGTTAGATATATCCATAGTTGTCAGATCGGGCAAGAAGAGTCGGGCAAAAGGAATCATGACCCTTTTTGCCCGGTATGCCAAATTTTCTTTTCAAAATATTAGTAAGACTCTTAATTTTTATTTTCTTCTTACCAGATGGTCTACAAATACAAAAGAAAATCAGGTAGAGCCACCAGTTGGAGCGAAGAAGATATGGCACGAGCTCTTGAGGCTGTGAAAATCGGAATGTCGATACGGCGGGCATCTGCACAATTCGAAATAAAATTTTCAACACTACAAAGACATGTAAAAAGTGGAAGTACAGAAAAGACTTTGGGCAGATATAAGCCAGTTTTCTCCAAAGTTGAAGAAGTCGAATTTGTCAACCTCATGTAACGTCACAAATAAAAATTTCGAAGTTGATAATGACAAAGAGGAGAAAAAGGTTCTACTTTCGGATTTGTGTGCACTACCAAAGTGCCAAAACCGAAAAAAAGTTACAAAAAGAAAAACTCAGAAGTCTGAGGTACTCACTTCAACCCCAGTAAAGGAAGAAATTCGAAGCCAGGCACAAAACAGCGAGAAAAAAAATACAGTAAAGCGTAAAATTTCAGGATCGAGTCAACAGCCAGCTTTAATCATGCCGAAAAAGCCGAAATAAATTTTTTCTCCTGAAGAAGATAGTGTACCTTGTTTATTATAATGATGACACTTTCGGCAATTCGGCGTCCGGCGAAAAATGGATCCAGGGCAACATATGCCAACTGTGGGCCCACGCCTTGTGCACTGATTATAAATCTGGAGTCTTCATTTGCGACAACTGTCGTGTGCAAGGTATTTTGTCGCGCAAACACATCTAAGTTTACTGTAACCAACTTTAGGTGGATTCCATTTTTTCTTGTCTTGTTTTTCCTTATCGACAGATCTTATCCTTTAAGGAGTTTAGATTCTGCTAGAGTTTTATTTTTGTTTATTTAATAAAAATACTTGTTGTTTTGTATTGTTATAGTTTGAACAAGTCTTTATTTTTTGTTTTTGAATAAATATTTAAAAAAACCCTATTACAATAATTAATTTTTTGTGCTATTTTTCTTACCCCAGGATTGACTCTTTTTACCCTTTTGCTATATTCTTTTTGCCCGATGGGGTAGGGTAAGAAGAGTCAAAAGCACTGATTAACATGTATCTAATTCAAATAATAAAAAATCACTCATTTATGAAAATTATTATAAAAATTGAAAATAGAAACTCTACTTTAAGTCAATCAATGTTGAAACATTATCCAACTATCATACTTTCGGATATACGCGAGTTTTATGTAAAGTGACCCTTGCTGCCCGAGTCTACCCTACCTTTGTTTGTATCTAATATCGGATTTTGTTAAAAATACGAAATACATATTTCGATTCCTTTTATTAAGAAATCACAATCACAACGTGTTCTTATTTATTGACATGAATTTGTCATGTTATGCAAGTAATTTAATTGTTACCAATGACCTTAATACAAGTAGTCTATCAGTCCATTGGTATAAACTGCAATTAACCAATTTACCAAAAAAAAAGTCGTTTTCGAATTCCTCTGTGAAATTGCCAATTCAAAATCTTTATTCCTCTGTAACTTATACGCATATAAAATATGTGCCAAAATGTGGGCCCCGGTAATATAATAAAATATCTTAAGGCATTTTTTTTTTCATTTTCAAAATCAAGAGGCACTGAATGGCAGTCATTAACAATCAATGAATTCGATTCAAAAATCAAATACACAAATAAAACAATTGAATTAAAAGTGCACACCTGGTGGCGTTTTGTTTACAATTTTTTAATAACATCAAAGCATAAGCTCTACATTC
Source organism: Polydrusus tereticollis (assembly GCA_963920685.1). Classification (NCBI taxonomy): domain Eukaryota; kingdom Metazoa; phylum Arthropoda; class Insecta; order Coleoptera; family Curculionidae; genus Polydrusus; species Polydrusus tereticollis. The sequence goes on along the minus strand of OY987326.1, from coordinate 106,899,058 downwards.
TACATTCAGCTCTTTGAAAACCTTAAAGTTTCACAATTTTTATTTACTTAGCAGATGTTAAATATATTATATATATCATTTGCACCTTGATTTACACAAATTAGTACCTGCTATCTATTTTTGCTGCAGTTTAAAACCAGATAGAGGCATATTTTCCTGCTTAAACTGGCTTTAAACTTTTGCAAAAACAACAATGTTCCTGTTGTTCAAGGCAGAGATGTCATTTTACAGTGTAAGACATTTTGCTTTTGCAAATATGTTATGTTGACACTAAATTCGCCTATAAACAAGCTTGCATATTTATAAGCCTATTTCATATTAAATTTTCTATTACATTTATAAAAATAACAATTTTAGGATTATCCAATAACAAGCAATATAGAGTGTAATTTTGTTTAAAGCCAAACACTTAATAAATTTATTTGCACATCCCTTAAGACATTGACCCGTTATTTTACAATAATTTGTTATTTTATAATTATTCAACTTTTTACAAATTTTCTCTTAAATTACTTATTGTCGTTACACAACAGTTTGCAGTTCCATAAAAGATCAAATTAATAAAACATTTCAATCAAAATACTTATTTCTATCCTTATTTTTATTTTTTAGCTTACGGGAAGACCTTATTATAAGTAGTAGTATATTCAAGGTGTTTCAATATTCTACCGACCATTTTAAACAGGTTATTGTTTGACAAAAAAAAAATGAAAAAACTTCCAACTAGTTTAGGCCCGGAAAAGTTTCATTTAACAGGGTGGTAAACTTTTTTTTCTCTTATTTGTTTTATTCGTGCTTAAGGAATATTTATTTAAAATTTGTACAGGTGTAACATATTAAAGTACCTACAGAATTACCCTTTTGCCATTTAAACTATCGATAGGGTTTTTATTTTCCTTTGAGTTAAGTGCCGAACTTATTTTTGATACGAGAATGTATATCATTTTGTATAAAACACCTTTTTTTTTGTTTATCTTTTAACTTTTTCATCTATTTTACTTTGTTATTATCCTATACGGCTCGGCTGATTTGACAAAATATGATTGTACAGGTGTAACATATTAAAGTACCTACAGAATTACCCTTTTGCCATTTAAACTATCGATAGGGTTTTTATTTTCCTTTGAGTTAAGTGCCGAACCTATTTTTGATACGAGAATGTATACCATTTTGTATAAAACACCTTCTTTTTGTTGATCTTTTAACTTTTTCATCTATTGCACTTTGTTATTATCCTATACGGCTCGGCTGATTTGGCAAAATGTGATTGTACAGGTGTAACATATTAAAGTACCTACAGAATTACCCTTTTGCCATTTAAACTATCGATAGGGTTTTTATTTTCCTTTGAGTTAAGTGCCGAACTAAAACTAGTGAAAGGTCGGTTGTTCTTTTAATTTTCAGACTCTTTTTAAAATTTGCTTCTATTTAAATTGCGCGTCTAGTTCTTGAATTTAGTCTAACCGTTTGCCAACCGAAAAATTAAAAACATTTCTTTATTTTTATTATTTCAACCAACTTTATCTACTGCTGGAACGCACTTTAGCGCACATAAAGTAAATAAGAAAGACCGAAAAAAAAACGCAAAACAAAAATCTTGAAAATGAAACGTTTTCGGGGCCTATATTAATGAAACCTTTTCTCATTATTTTTGGTCAACCTGCCTTAATGTGTAAGTAAAACATTAAGAGAACTTGTTCGTGCAGGTAAACCCCAAATTCCGTTGAAACCCGTTTTTTCCAAGTTGAAATTAGAATTTACAATAAATTAATATTTTCAATATTCAAACCACAATATTTTCAATATTACTTTAAAGGTGAATTTGGAACTTATTCGCACTCTTTATTTGGCGGTAGTTTTTTAAAGTAAATTAATAAAATATTGCATAAGTATATTATTAATTATATTCATATTCTAGTTTTCACTAGATAATTTTTTGTAGTTAAATCTAGTTTTTACTAGGAGAAACCGGTCTTAACTCAATTCGGATTTTTAACTGCAAATACAGGTACACTGTCATACAAACGAAAGTAGCCAATTTTTAAAACTTTAAAGATATTTAATTATTTTTAAATTGATTTTAATATTTTTTGTATATAAAATCGAGGGATTCATATCATAGGGCGTAAATGACAAGTATTACAGGAAAGAGAGAAAAAATTAAAAATGCAATTTTTAAGTAAGGCTTTGTTCTTGTCTCTAGTAAAGGCCAGTGGTGTATTTAGGATTGTGGCACGGCGTTGGGTAGGAGGGGGGGTTAACCTTTGTTTTGCTATAAAAAATGCGCCCACGCAAGGTGCCACGCCTTTTTTAAAGGTATGTATGACGATCTGAATAATTTGAAGTAATGTGTCATGTTGTTTGTTGCAAATTAAGCCCACCTGGGGGGGGGGGGTCCAGCCCCCCCCCCTAAATACGCCACTGGTAAGGTATAGATGAATATTCTTTTCTAAAATCTGTAGGTATGTACTACGGTAACGGATTTACGGCCGTTTTGGTATTAATTAGTAGTAATAAACAAAATAGTTAATGAACGGAGCAGATGTAGCTTAGATTCTTAGAACACCATCTGCTTGCGATCATTCTAACAAGGATAAGTCAGAAAATGGAAAGGAAACTTCTTCAATGGCAGGGGAGCTGGTCATTAAATTGCAGGAGTCGCCGCAAGAAGCAACTAACACAGACACTATCTATCAGAACGGGATATGCATATTAATCCTTCTAATAAGAACAAATTCACAAAATTGGTTTATATAAAGTAAGAGCCACAAAATATAACATTATTGTTTACATTTCCGTCTTCTGTATAAAAACTCCAGTAAAAAATGCCGGCTCTATGCGGCATGCATTGCGGCTTAATATGTTAGGTCTCGGTGAGCGCAGTACTTGGAACTTAAAAGCCAGACGCCGTGCGCCGCCGAGTACGATCCGTACAGACGTGAGGCGTCCTCGCATCTTTCTCTTTTTAACGTAGTATAGATAAGAACAGAGCGAAACCGTATCGACGCTTCGCCAGTAGCGATCAGAAATACTGTCAATAGGTCGAGTTTTACATGGTGATATCAATTTCTAACTTATTCAGCCAATGAGAAACGGAAAATGGGCTTTGAAGGCCAATCGAATATCCACAAGAGGTAATCAGATATCTTTCTTGACGTCCACGTTGACTCTTAAAAGTATTAACCCGGGTATTGTCGCTTCCTTTCATATATTTTTTGCTGGAATATTTATACAAATAATTAAATGTGAACTATAATGTTATATTTGTGGCACTTACTTTACCAGATTACAATTAGCCCTACTAAACAAACAAGTTGAACAAACTTTACGCTTGATATATTGTAAAATATATGGATGTCTGAAGCTGTCGATCGACAAAGTGAGGAGGTATAGCTTTGGATTGTCACATACGCCCAAAAAATTGAATTTTGCGCATATTGCCGTTTAAGCTCTTCTGATATAATGCCCTCGAAAAAGAAAACATTTTTGTGTAAAACTTTGTCATAATTATAGGTAGGTACAGCAAGCAGAAACTAAAAAACAAATTTTTTTTAGGCATGTTTATCAATTATTTTTTTATATTACAGGGTGCAGCCATTTTTCAATGTAAGGGTTAGTATTTGCAACGTGCAGTGTTTCAAAAAAAGTTAATAATTTTGACCTACCCCGTACACCCTAAAATTTAATGACAAAGATAACATACACTACGCAAAAGTGTTGTCGTCACATCATACAGAAAAATTAAAATTAGTTAAAAAAATAATTTCAATATAAAAAAATTGGGCTACTTAAATTTGATCATCAGTTTATGGGAATGTTAAACAATATGCTTACGTTGTAAAAATAATTATATATATTTGTTTTAATGATTTTTAAGTAAGTGATAATCATGCATTTCAATCGTCAATTGACAACTGCTAAATGTCTGATTATCAGTGTCATGTTTTTAATTCCTTTCTTACTTTGCTGAAATTAATCAATCAAGAACTCTGTTCAATTTAACCTGATAACGCCTTATTTTGTAAACTTAATTTAACAATAATAATTTATTATGTATGTATTGGCGCTTACTACGCCTGCATTTATAGTATTAGTTATATTATGTGTATAAATATTATAGATTAAAAACAAGCACAATGTGAAATATTATATAGCAAAGCATAACTCGAATATAACCAAAACTAAAAGAAAAATATTGACCATAAGTAGGAAGAAGTTAAAGTGTAGATAATTTTGACATTTTATGTACATTTGAAATCATGATATGATTATTCTATATCTAGATGTTTTAAAATGTTACCAAATTAATAAATAGCCATAATGTGGTCTAAAAGAACATTACAGTTTTTGAAGAATATTAATCCTTACTATTACAGGCTGCTTTTCTTGGGTATACTGATACATATCAATTAGTTGAATAGAAAACCCCTTCTTAATTCTCCACAGAATTGTCCGCGACTGCAGTCGATAAGCAGATCTTATTGCTACAGACTAAAACGAGGTACCTACAGTACGATCAAAAGACAACGTGATTTACAATTTCTCATCTTTATTTATCATAGCCTTAAAAGTGAATAAAAACATAATAGAGCCTCTCCGGGCTTGCGCAATACGGTTCGAATTCGAACTAACGTGCTAGACAGAGACAAACGATATTAAGGGGGTTGTCCATTGATGTCAAACTCATCGTTTTGAACTGTCAACTTTAATGTGTTTTTGAACGTTTTTATGCCTAAAAATCCTACAAACTGTTCTTTTCAGCGCCATTTCTATCGTACTATCGTGTTTGCTGTAAGTAATTATGGATATTTGTTATTATTTATTAATTTTAAACACTAGCCAGGAAAATTTTGACATTTATAAATTTAGATATTGTTCTGACTTTTTAGATCTCATAATTTTAATTAGATTCATATGGGTTTAGTCACGTTTAAGTAATGAAAAGAACAGTTTTTAGAATTAAATTGAATTTTAAGGCACAAAAGCGTTTAAAACAATTTAAAGTTGACAAATCAAAACGATGACTTTGAAATCAATTGACAACTCTGCTTTTGTCTCTGTCTTTCTGTAAACAGAGTATGTTACTTTGAATTCGAGACGTATTGCGCAACCCCGGAGGCGCTTTATTATGTTTTTATTTACTCTTAAGGCTATAATAAATAAAGATGGGGAGTTGCAAATCACGTTGTCTCTTGATCGTTGACCTGACGCGCCGACAAAGATCCACCGTGTCGACTGTATGTTGGTTTACCTACGTTTTGACGTTACACCTAGGGTTACACAAATGATCATCTTTACTCTCCAAGGTGAGTATGCATTTACTTATAATATGTAACTTTCTCATGCGGAAAAAACCCGCTTCGCGACGCGTCGCGCCGCTTCGTCCAGGTGAGCGGGCACCTTTATAGGGAGGCTCACGGTGAAAACACGTTGGCAAATTTTTGGTTGTGCGTTGAAACAGTTGCGCAGTCGATTTATTTTCTTCTTGTTTTCACGAATTTTCGAGTTGTTTCTACTTTTTTGTCTTTCATTTGTGTATTATTGAAAAGTAAGTATTCGTTATGAAAAAGGCATTACATGCAAGTTTCAATTAATACTTTATCCGTATCCAGGGCTGATGAACTACAATCCCGCTATTGTATTCCCATTGACCGCTCAAGTCACAGACAGGTACGCTCACGCTCAGGTTAAATATTCGTTTCGAGAATTTCTGCGCTCAAGTGACCGTATCGTGACTTGAGCGGGAGCGTTAGTGGAAACAGTTCCATTGAACTGAAAAATATTTACGCGGAACGTGACGTCATCAGCCTGGATCCCGAAATTTCGGAATATACAAGCGTAGGCGAAACGTAGCTTAACTTGCAAGTGGTTTAATCCCACAGCTCAAGATCTCCTACTTTCTGAGATTATTGCTTCGGTATACATATACCTGTTATAATAATGTTCTTATAGACCACTTTTTCTAAGGTCTTATAAATCAAAACACATTAAAGTATTATAGTTACAATTCAATTTCAATTTAATAACAATAGCAAAAGTATAAATTATACATTCACAGGACAGGGTGTCCCGAAACTAAGGGGCAATACTTATAGGGTGTAAGCTATGATGTCTAAAAATAATCATATTTTTCTCTATAAACATATACCAAGAAATGGCTCCTAATGGTGTTACAGCCCTTAATATGGAGTACCCTGAAGATGCTTTTTTTCAATAATATACGAAATTGTTCATGGAGGAAAGTTGAAATGTCTGTAATCTAATTCTAAACTAAAAATTCTTGAAATATAGTCAGGTGCGTAACCTTCAGGGGCATCGAGGGAATAAAATAGTCATAACTTTTTGGGGTATAGATGGAGAACTAGCCTGAACCAAATTTGTAAAGCTCTAGATCTTTAAATAAGAAATGGTACTCATGGTCCTTGTCGCTAGGATACAACGTTTTCAAGAAAATTGTATTTAAACATTTTGCTGCATACTAGAATAATATCAAATATTCGTTTTTCTTTCAAATCAGGCCAAAAATAATAGTATATTATTAACCAAGGTTTAGACAGCCATCATTATTGCCCGAGCGGCGAGTTTAAATCACGAGGAGCGAAGCGACGAGGGATTTAAGACGCGAGGGCTATAATAAGCTGTCTAAACCGTGGTTATTATATTATTTTTTCCACTACTACAAACTTTTATATGACATTTATCTTTATAGTATTAATAATTATAAAAAATTATAGGTAGGTATAAGTATATTTTTTAATCAAGTTACCTGCGCTTTGGAATTGGCAAAATATTTTGTTGTTTTGTCAGGTGGCTTTGTCAATGTCAATTTGTGTTCATTTGTGTCATCAGATTTCACGGGTTTTGCGTTTTTTTTAAAAATGAGCGAAGAAAATGTTAGTGATAATATTATGTGTACACCTCCCGAATTAAGGATGGAAGCAGAAAAAATGTTGATTGTATCGATATTTTACAATATCAAGTAATCTAATATGTATTGATAATTATCTGGTTGCCTAACCACAATAAATTGATGTTAAAAAATCAAGTTACCTGCGTTCAAACAAAATTCGGTTAAGGTCAAAGATCGGTCAATTATGGATTTCAATGGCTTATTATTGACCATGGTCAATAATGACTTATAAGGTATAGAAAAACGATTTCTAGCGTTAATAATCGGTCAATAATGGCGATGTTATAGGTTAGTAGTGGAAAAAAAGTTTTATTAACTTTTCTTGCTCTTGTTACATTTTCATTCATATTTGTTATGCAGCGTAATTTCTAAATCTGTTTTTGTCGAAAACCATATAACCTAGCGACATAGACCAAGAGTACCTTTTTTTATTCAAAACTATCAAGCTTTTCAAATTTGGTTGAAAAAACGGTTCGAATCTATACACAAAAAAGTAACGACTAGTTTCTTCTGTCTATGCCTTCGTAAGTTACACCACTGGCTATATGTTAACAATTTTGACTTTAGAATAACTAAATTAAGCCAATAATACTTAAATTTGAAGTTTCTACATTGAATAGTTTCGTCATAAATTAAACAACACCATTTTCAGGGTACCCCATTTGTGGGGCTGTAACTTCCTTAGGGCAATAAACGTTTATAGGAAAAATATGATTATTTTGGCACGTATATTACGCCCCTTAATTTCAGGATACTCTGTATATTGCACCCAAATACCGCCATTTATTATAATAATCTCTAAAAGGACCGGCGGTAAAAAAAATGTGAACGCTCTATTTATTAATTATTTAGAGGGCAGCGGCTTTTAAATTTCGTTTTAATTGTAGCATTTATAGCACCCTTTTTAGCAAAAGTATTACCCTAGAAACAAAATTTGTTTTCTATATCTGTACAGTTACTAAGTTTGGAAGACCACTATTATTTTTGACATTATGTATGTACACTTGGAAGACCTGGTGACTTTGTCATTTATATATACAGCTATAACAAGCTTAAATAACAATTTACCAATTGCATAGACCGGGTGACAATTAAATCGTTGGACAGAGCCCCATCTCATTGCCGTTCAATATGGAAATTTGAAAATTTAGTAGTACATATTATGGTTCAGGAAGATACAAATTTTTCATTAAAAATATAAGGAGTATCACTACCGGTTTAACCGGAAGTAAGGTCAGATCACGTATTTTTAATGACACACTCTACATTCACTTAGTTTTGAATGGAATTGTAAATTCCCCTGTCAATTGTTTTTAAAACGCCGGCGTAGGATATGATTTCCTGAAATTCAAAGTGGCAACGTGTTAGTCGCGTGGTCAAAGTTTTATTTTAATCTAACAAGGTTGCAAGTTGGTAAAATGTGATGGTTTTCTTTTAACTTTTAATAAAAATACGGTAAACTATTTATTTAGTGTTTCATAGGATAGTTTTAATTTTTATTTGACACCAGAAATTTTCAAGCCGATTCTCTCCAGGATTTTTACTTGAAATGACCAAATATCAAAATATCTTGATATACTACCATGGGTTACTTATCTGAGCATTTCTTGACGTAGCAACAATCGAATTGATTTCGTCCTTTTGTAAATCACAAATAACATTACAATGATAACAGCCCATGGATAGTTATTACTTATGTAATCAAACGTTACCATTAAACAAAAATTTTTGTTGTTATATTGTTGCAAAATAAATATTAAAATTTGTGTGTATTATTACTTATTATAAAATATTCTCTTATTATTCTTTACAATTTGTTAAAGTATGATACATTTTCCTATAACCAATAATACATGGTAGTGTTTTAAGGCATTTTGACATTCAACATTATAAATAAAAATCGGTTTGAAAATTGCTAATGTACAATGAAAATTAAAACTATCCTATGAAACACTAAATAAACATTTTAACGAATTTTTATTAAAGGCGGAAAGAAAAAAAATCTTATCTTACCATTTCTCAACGTTGTTAGACAAAAAATGTTGCCAGAAACTAAAGCTGGATTTATAAACTCGAAAAGTTGGCGAGGTTGAGGTTCAGTTGGTGTTGGAAATAGAAGTTCAATTTAAACTAAAGGGAACGCTCAAGCTCCATTTATACACTCGTTCATATTGTTCATGTAAAGCTCGAGAGGTTCGAAAAGTTCCCGGGTAGTTCGACATAACCAATTTTTATGTTCGGAGTTCGGAATATCTAACCTCACCAACTTGATCATAACTTCAACCTCACCAACTTTTTGAGTTAAATCCAGCTTTACACATCATCATTTTGAATTTCAGGAAGTTGTATTCTACGATGTCAACAGTTGAGAACTTGCGACATATCCTTGGAAAGGGAGTTTAGGGCTCTATTCGAGAAACTAAAAAAATAGTCGGAGTGTCATTTAAAGCACGCGACCTATATATTTTTAATGGCAAACTTGCATCTCCCTTAACCATAACTACTACTGTAATTTCAAATTCTTATGTTAAACGATTAAACGTGGGGTTCCGTACAACGATTGCATTGTGACCCGGCATACCTAGATAAGACTTAGAAGTTATACAGGTATCAAAATATAGTCAGAGACCACTGAGATAAGCATTTTACACTAACTATTCGTACTCAGTTATTTTTAAAAATAACTAAGTTAGTTGACACTTTGTTGTCGATTTTTCTATATTTTCATTAAAAATTGACATGATTATTATATTAACTAATGAAATAATATAAAATATAAAAGAATTATATTATATATTTATTTATATATTTTGTTTTACATTGGGAATGGCGTTCCTTATTTGATTCCTTATATCTTTATTTTGACAGAAATATAGATAATTCCTAATATACCAAGTTTGACAACACTCATATCAGTAAAATTAAGAGTTCTTTTCTAGAACATATTATTATAAATATTATACTTTTATAATAGCATATTTTAATTTAAAATTTAAATATCAAATAAACCAAAAAATTACATTTTAATTTTGGCAAAATAAATGGATTTTATAGCATACCCTTCAGTTACAGCTTGTTTCAATTTTACATAAATATATGACATGTGACTTACAATTGGGGGTGACATCTTTATTTTTAAACCTTAATCTTACTAAAATCAGCGTGCCGTGTTGATAAGTAGAAGTGCTACCGTAAGTGCTTGAATTTTCCATAACAGCTCCTTAAATTAACCGATCCTAAAACAGGTAATATATCATTTAATTTGCCTCAATAGAACGGTTCAATTATAACTAATAATTATATTGTATGTAAAGGCTCAAATCGTGTGAAGTGGGCACACCGTTTTCCACTCGGCCATAGAATACACTACTGCATATAAAAATTAATAGTACTTAAGGTAAAACTACCTAAAAATATGATCGCTCAACTGTGATATTGCCAATTTCAGAATGTTATATGGAAAACTTCGTGCCCAATAATATTTTTTACATTTCAGAATGTTATATGGAAAACTTCGTGCCCAATAATATTTTTTACATTTCAGACATACACAATTCAAAAGTTGAAATAATGTCTTCTGTATAGTACTGTTAAATTGTATATACACGGCTTTACTCCATGACTGAGTTGAAAACAGGGTGCATACTTCACGCGATTTGGCTCAAATGAAGATTAAACAAAACAAGTCAATGTGTATCGTAATATTCTAAACTACGAAAATAATTGAAACCTCAAACGAAATTGAAACAAATTCCTAATCTTAAACGTTGTGAGCACGTGAAATATTAAAAATCAAGTAATTATCGGATGGAAAACATTTTTTTTTGTTAAAAAATGAACTAAAAAAAAACATTCTTAATTTTTAATAATTATAAATACTTCCTAAAGATATGATGGCTCAACTGTGGTATTGTCAAACTTCAGACTTTTATATTGAAAAGGTCGTGCGCAATCAATGTTTTAATAATTAGAGATTCCAGAAATGTTCATGAAAAAAAAAAGGTGTAAAATTCAAAATTTGAAAAGGGAAATGTGTTTTCTGTGATTAAGTACTGTTAAATCTTATATACAGGGCTCTATTCTATGACCGCGTTGAAAACAGGGTGTACAATTCACGCGATTTGACTCAAATAAAGGCGCAAGACAATGTGTAGCGTAAAGTACTAAATTATGAAAATAGCTAAAACCTGTGATTCATACTTTAAAGAATTGTGTCAAATTTGTGAAGTCAGTATGAAACTGAAGTATGCAAAAATGATATACGATGATCCATTAACGTGATTGCAACTGCTACTATAGCTATATTCACCGATATAGAGCGGGTTTAAACGTAATATTATTAGTATATGGTAAAGACTTTTCAAACTTTGCAAAAGTGGCTATAATCTAACCTCAAGTCACACAGGTAATGTAATTGCCTTTTAATCTGAACGACCCCATTAAGGGTTTAACTAATATTGTGGGAAAGTGGTGGTTTCAAAATATTTTGTATATTAGCTGATAATATAATATCACTGCTCGTATTATACCGTTTTTAAAGCATTTTTTAAATTTAAATCCGCTTGGGTGTAATAACATTAAACTTAATATTCCATGCTTGCAAATTAAACGGGTTATGTCACAAAATTTTCAATTAACCACCACAATAAAACAGGTACATAATTTGTTAAATTTCTTAATTAAACATTGTCGCTTATAATTCTTTTTTCTTTACGCGTGTAATAATAGCATAAACTGCGCAGTCTCGACTGACGCCTGTGGTGCAAGCTTCTGGGCTCAACAAATAATGTTCGCTTTCTACTCCTAGTAATAAAAAAATATGATCGCTCAACTGTGTTATTAAAAAGGTGGCAAAATTCAAAATTTGATGAAATGGAATCTGTTTTCTGTTACTAAGTATTGTTAAATTTTCTATACAGGACTTTATTCTAAGACCGTGTTAAAAACAGGGTGCACACTTCACGCGATTATACTGAAATATAGACTAAACAAAACAGGATAGTGTATATCGTAATGCATTAAATTATGAAAATACTTGAAAATTGTGAGTCATACTTTAAAAAATTGTTTTAAATTGATGAAGTCATTATGACACTGAAGTATGCAAAAATGGTATACGGTGTACTTATAATCCTTTAACCGCTACTACATCCATTAATCCAGTGTAATGAGGCGAATTTAAAGGCATTAATATATGAAACAAAGAAAGTTCCGCCTATTTTAAGCAGATATTAATTGAGTGGTTTAAAAGCAAAGGCAGAGAAACAACAACTAAATTTATTAGAAATAGCTTTTTAAACTAAGGTTTCTCCTACTTATCTCATTTTGAAACTAGCGCAAATATTCATATGAGGATAATAAATAGAAACTACCAAGATTTGGCACTTAAAACGTATAACTTTCGAAACTTTGCAACAATGACTATAATCTAACCTCAAGTAACATAGGTGTTGTTTTGTGCCTTTTAATCTAAATGACTCCATTTAGGGTGTAACTTAATATTAGTGGTTTCAAAATACATTTAAAAGGTATATTGGCTGGTAATATAATATTACCGCTCTTTTTATATCGTTTTTTTAAAAGTATTTTTAAAATTTAACTTCGCTTGGGTGTAATAACCTTAAACTTAATATGTTTAAAAATTTAATGGATTATGTCACAAAATTTTCAATTAAACGCCACAATAGAATAGGTATATAGTTTGTTAAATATTTGTAAGTACCGGGTGTTCCACCTAAGGAGGTAATCGGCCATATCTCAGAAAGTAATAACACTAGGACTTGGGGAAAAAATATATATCGATAAAAGCGGCCAAGAGAAATTGCTGGAAATTATTTTCAAGTTCGAAAAATGACCGCTAGGGGGGGGGGGGGGGTAAGAGAACTTTCAAAATAGAAATGCCGATTTTCTCTTGATTTTTCTTAATAAAAATATGTTAAAAATATAAGCATTGTATTATTTATAAAATTATGCAACTTTATGTTAGGAACCGTTTTTTTCTATTTTCAATAATAAAGTGGTTGGAGTAGGTCAAACTTTTTATCTTTCAAACGCTGATATCTCTGCTTTGGATGAACCGATTTTATTCAACTTGGTCTTGAAAAAAAGCCTTTTTTTGCTCTACATGCAGATCTATTAACCATACCATATTGATTCTGATGGTGGCCACTAGATGGCGTTTTTCCGTAATTCCTCAATGAATAAGGATTCTCTCAAAAAAATCAAATGTTATGATATGACTTTTTCATCATATTTTATTTTAGGCTTATAAAGGCTATTAAATAGTAGAATAAAAAATCCAGGTCCCTATTTAAAATAAAAAAGTTGATGATGGTCGCTCGAATCCGAAACGTTGGATTAAAAAACTAACCCCATCAGCTTGTAGAGGAGAAAAAGTTACTATAAGCAACTGAAAACCGCAACATGATATCTTTTGTTAAACTAGAGAAATTAAGGATAATAATAATTAATATGGAAAAATAGGCCATTTTTTAAAACATTAATTAATCAATTAAATCTCTGGTTTAATGACGTCCAAGATTGCGGTTTTCAGTTCTTTATAGTAACTATCCTCTTCTACAAGCTGATGGGGTTAGTTTTTTATTCCGACGTTTCGGATTCGAGCGACCATCATCAACTTTTTTATTTTAAATACGGACCTGGGTTTTTTATTCCACTATTTAATAGTCTTTATAAGCCTAAAATAAAATATGATGAAAAAGTCATATCATAACATTTGATTTTTTTGAAAAAATCTTTATTCATTGAGGAATTACGGAAAAACCATCTAGTGGCCACCATCAGAATCAATATGGTATAGTTAATAGATCTACGTGTAGAGGAAAAGAAGGGCTTTCTTTCAAGACCAAGTTGAATAAAATCGGTTTATCCAAAGCAGAGATATTAGCGTTTGAAAGAAAGAAAGTTTGACCTTCTCTCACCACTTTATTATTGAAAATATAAAAAAACGGTTCCTGACATAAGGTTGCATAATTTTATGAAGAATACAATGCTTATATTTTTAACATATTTTGATTAAGAAAAATCAAGAGAAAATCGGCATTTCTATTTTGAAAGTTCTCTTACGCCCCCTAGTGGTCATTTTTCGAACTTGACAATAATTTCCAGCAATTTCTCTTGGCCGCTTTTATCGATATATATTTTTCCCAAAGTTCTAGTGTTATTACTTTCCGAGATATAGCCGATTACCTGCTTAGGTGGAACACCCGGTACATTAAAATGCATACGCTGGTCGCTTACAATCTTTTTTCTTTACGCCTGTGCAATATCGGCTGACGCTTGCGGTTCAAGCTTTTGGGCTCTACAAATAATGTTCGGTTTCTACTCCTAGTAATACAGGTATGTTAATAACAGATTTATAACACAACTTAGTTCATAATAAAATTAAACAATTATGTTGTTTATTAATCTGTACACCAGCCCTCCTACAGTGAATTTGACTTATCAAGTGACAAGTAAAAATTATTACTTTATGCCAGTTAAGAAAAATTAGTTAGTTTGTGTTTATACTGGGACCGGCATCTGGCATTACCATGCATCACCTATTTTTAGTAGGATATCATTGGTAGCTGAAGGGTTTCTTTCTTTGGGCCTGTCGGGATATCTTAAGCTAATAGTTTAAGGAATGCGGTCTCCATGCAATACAAGAGTATAACGTTTGTATTTTCGGGGATATAGATAAGCAGAAACGCTTCAACTAGTAATGTAAAATAAAAAAAAAAGATGCCAAAAATTTATAAAAGTCCAAAGAGCTCATTTGAAAGATATAATTTTAAAACATTAACTTGCACATTCTATAGGGTTGTTATTTCCTAAAAAAATGTTTCAATATATCTAATATTTTTTAAACTTATAAAGGATTATTAAACATAGGTGATACCAAATAATGGACCCAGCATATGAGGAGTTTAGTTTGGGCTTACCAGAAAAACAAAATACGGTAAAGAAAACTATTAAGGCAGCAAGTCACAATTACAAGCTGCCCCTCCGTTTGCGTCCAAGCATCTGCTCTTGCACCATGAGTTCCAGCCTATACTTATAATCTTGCCCGTCGACTCACTAGCTAAGCTGAAACTTGACGCTTGGAACATAATGATTTCGTTAGAGTTGTTAGCAGCAAACTCTTTGTAAATGTCGCAGGTTTGGCATCCAGATATCTGAAAATAATAATTATATAAGTTTATAAGAGAATAGAAAGAAACTGAGTTTAAGGGCTGATATAGCTTTTTCGTCGCCTCTTTTGATTGTAAAACTATATTTTTTAATTTTCGGGACTAAAGTGCATTCTATCAACATATAAACAACAAACAGTGCGCGTCTAAAGTCCACCCCCCCCCCTGTTAACTTTTAATTAACAAATGTGAGAATAAACAAATTTTGGTACATTTAATAATAACTAAAATACTACTTTCTTAGTATAAATTCTGCACTCACTTTTCAAAGATGGCGGCAGGGCGCCATTTTGAAATTTTGAATAAAATTTTTAAATGGCAGATGGGGTCGAGTGATACCTCGTTGGAAAGGTATTTGCAATTTATGAACGATCCTCAAGTTTAAAAAGATTTTATCGATTCATTTCAAAATGGCGGCCACTTTTGCCAATGTGGGTTAAAACTGTGAATGAGTTGAGATCTTGCTGCATTTTGATGAATATTAGCTACATCTATAAAACTTACTTTCCTCCTCCCTTGTTTTCGAAGGTTGAGAAAACCAAAAAAATAGTCAAAGCCTTTTTTACCCTCGAAACTACCCTTTTTCGCATTTTTCTCGTGGTAATGCGTGTTTGGAGGGAATGATACAGATTTTCATGAGAATTTAGAGACAAGGCAAGAGCAAAGCTAGGGTCAGGGCTATAACAACCCGTGGGTCAAGAGCCAAGGAAACTAACCTCTCATAACCCTTTCCATGTCTCTAAACCCACAATCCCAATCATATCCCTCCAAACACTTATATCCACTAGAAAGCGGGGCAAAAGGGTGGATTTTGCCCGTTTGCGGGGGTTGTGGGGGTGATTCTGCTTTTGTGTTCCACACCACCGAAGACAGGAGAAGAAGTAGGTAGGTTTCGTAGCTGCCATTTCATTACAATAGATCACATTTTTTTTTTTAATTTGGAATGCAAAGTAGGCTTTGCTTCTCCACAAAAAAACTGTTTTGTTTGGACCTGCCAAATGAGCATTTGTAAGTAAGTTGTGTAGCTTATATTACTGTGATCGTTAAAGTCAATTATTTAATTAATTTAAAATGTTTCGTCCAATGGAGGATAAAATGGAGGCAGTTTTGATTTTTGGGGAGGCGCAACGTAGCTATCATGCTGCTGAGCGCATTTTTACTGAACGTTTTCCTGATCGCCCAATTTGAAAGAAATATTTGCGTGAATTAATTCAAAAGTTCAAAACAACTGGAAGTGTTGGAAATGCTAAAAGAAGTGGACGGCCCTCATTAAAAGAAGAAAAGCAGATTCAGATAGTGGCTGAAATGATTGTTAATCCAATGCAGCCGACATCGCTTGTAGCAGCTGAATGCGAAGTTAAGTACTAAAAGTGTTCAGAGAGCATTGAAACGTTCTAAATTTCATCCCTACAAATTTTATTGAAAACGTTACACGGGTTAACAGAAGATGATCCGGTTCGTAGACTAGAGTTTTGTGAATTAATGGGTGCAAGATTGAATCGTTACCCAAATTACCTTAAATGTATTTGTTTTCGTGATGAGTGTACTTTTTTTCTAAACGGAAAAGTTAACCGTCAAAATGTTCGATATTGGAGCGATGTAAATCCTTATATTTACAGGGAATGTAATACTCAGTTCCATATTATTGGGCCTCTTTTTATCCAGGGAAATTTAACTGGACCGGTGTATCTGAATATGATTGAAAATAATGTAGAACATTTGATTCTGGAGTGTGTTGAGGAAAATCCTGATGAGTTTGGTGATATGCCTATAATATTTTAACAAGATGGAGCTCCGCCGCATTATAGTAGAGATGCTAGGAACTACCTTGATCAGCACTATCCCGGGCGCTGGATTGGTCGTCGTGGTGCTGTCGAATGGCCTGCTCGCTCACCGGACTTAACTCTTATAGAATTTTTTTTGTGGGGATTTATTAAGTCCAAAGTATTCACAATTTCGTTCGTTCATAGATTGAAAATACCTCTCCAACGAGATATCACTCGACCCCATCTGATATTTAAAAATTTTATTCAAAATAGCGCCCTGCCTTTATCTCAAAAAACTGAGTCCAGAATTTATACTAATATGGTAGTATTTTAGTTATTAATAAACGTAGTAAAAGCTCCAAAATCTTGCTCAAAAGATTAAAAATTTGTCAACCTGGTCCCCTGTTAGTATCTTGGCTTTATTAGCTTGTATCCTTTTCAGCAGGGCAATTAACTTGTGAGATCTGCTGATATCGATATTATCTTTTAAGTTGAGTATGGTCTTCAGCATGGACTAATGTGCCCAAAGCGTTGAAGGAGACAAAGTTCTGGATTTCTCTGTGAAAAACATAAGTAGGGCATCTTCGTTAAAATTTTTCCCTTTCCGTTCACAGCACCATCTATTATCATTATACTTTTCTTGACTTCGTTGGCATAACACGTTTTAATGTCTTTTCAGCTGTTTTCCATTTCGACTGTGATCGCACTGTGATGAGACAACTTGTCTATTTATACTGTAACTACATGACTTTTGTCTTTCAAAGGACACTATAAAATGGTACTTGCATTAAATTGTGACATTATTTTGAAGGATGCATGTTGATTTTACCAAAAAATATGTAGATTGCGTTAACGGTATCTAAATTTACTTACGTTCCGTTGTAATAATAATGCTGGAATCACGCTAATGTCTATGTCCTTAATTGTCACGTTATTTCTCATTAAGTTAAATGTAAAATAACTGGTTGTGCTGAAACATACATTGCGTTTTGGCGGGAGAGTTTTAGTGGGACCGGTTTACCGGGAAGATTACAACTCAATGTGTTCAAGATCATCCCCCATTATGGGGAAAAGCTTTCAAAGAGTATATACCGGGTGTTGCATCGTCCAGCGGGACATAGGAAATCCCATGTAATTTTAAATGTGGTCAATTATTGGCTTCCCTAATTATTTTAGAGAAAAATTCTATTTAGGTTTATTAAAGAGCACTAAAACCCACATTCAAAAAAATAACTTTAGATATTTTTGATGAGCCCGTTTACGGGTTATCGCCGATTTCTTTTTAACTATTTCTCCTTTTTATGGTCCCGTATTTGCGGGCACCAGTCAAGGTAAAAGATGACTGTCAAATAAAGTTGTCATTTTGAAATGTGTGCTTTATTGTTATAAAAACTCGTACATCGAAAATATTAAAGGTGTATTTATGAGTACAAATTAATCTGAATAATACTAAAATAAAGTATCCAATTACAAGGTTAATTATGACATTTTACATGTTTTAATATTTTACTAATTAATAGGTAGGTACTATTAAATTGTTAGAACTTTAGGATTTAAGAAAATGTTCAAATATTCCTCAAAATGACAACTTTATTTGACAGTCATCTTTTACCTTGACTGGTGCCCGCAAATACGGGGCCATAAAAAGGAGAAATAGTTAAAAAGAAATCGGCGATAACCCGTAAACGGGCTCATCAAAAATATCTAAAGTTATTCTTTTGAATGTGGGTTTTAGTGCTCTTTAATAAACCTAAATAGAATTTTTCTCTAAAATAATTAGGGAAGCCAATAATTGACCCCATTTAAAATTACATGGGATTTCCTATGTCCCGCTCGACGATGCAACACCCGGTATATGGAAATGTATAGATAATCTATCTGCTTTTATCCCGCATCGCGTCGTTTATATTTTAGCCAAACAAAGCCGAAAATGTTCTTATAAAGTGCTAATTTTTCATAAAAAGTTGAAAGTGTAAATTATTCAGTGAATTATGGCATCTTTTTGTCCCCTTTCACAGTACAACAAGTAAAAAAAAAATTAAGCTTATTGTCGTGAAAATGGCTGAATTTAGTTTAGGCTACCATTTTTTTCCGCTGAAACATCATGCATATCTATGCGTATTTATGTTTGAAAATTCAGGTTTGGGTTAGTCTCAGGTTGTGTTGTGGTCTTCGGAGTGACTCTAACTCGAGTTTTTTTAACATGTGTCCGGTTAGTTCTTGTGGCACCTCTTCCTTACGAAAATAGTGGATTGTAGAGAGCGTTCAGTTAATAGTGGCTCTGGGCCAAATCTCAGAAAGTATTGGTCATAAATCTTCAGGAAAACACCATTTTTAAGGTAAATCGGTAAAGAGGAAATGCTGGGAATAATTTTTCAAGTCGTACAGCGGCGTGTTGAGACAAAATAAAAATTATTTTTTTTTAAATTACTCTAATAAGTATTGTTTTGATAACGGTAATAGAAATCTTGCTAATTTCTGCGGCAGTTTGGTTATTACCATTTTTCCATAATAATAGTGGGGGATCTGGTGAATAGCTTAAGAATCTTAAAACTACCACATCTTGTACATCCCCTCATTTAATTAAACGTGGCCTTGTTTAAAAGATATTTTTGTGCTTATTAAAAAACTGATTTTGGCGATGGTCGATAATTCGTATTTTTTGGCAGAGGGCGCTCTTTATAAAAGTTTTCTAGTTTGCTATAGAAAACTAAATGAGACGCTATACTTCTTGTATAACAGTTTCGAAGGGCACTAAAATAGTTACAATATGGTAAAACCCGTTCTTTAATATCTTTATTCGTTTTCGAGTTATTTTCAAATATCTTTATTTCTCCACAAAAAAAGTAACATTAACCATTTAACAACCGTTATGCTAAACTCTTAGCTAAGGAGGCCTTGGAATCAGTCTAATCGAATTTTAGTAGGCTAAAAAGCAAATATAAGTATAATTAAAAGGCCTCCTTAGTTAAGAATCTAGAATAAATCTTTTTTTTAAAATAAGGTACACTAATAAAATAATCGGAAAATAACTGCAAAACGAATAAAGGTATTTAAACGCGGTTTTCGCCGCCAAACTGTAAAGCTATTTTTGTGATTTTCAAAATTTAATTTCCTTAAGAGCACTGAGGAAAATTGAAAGTTTTATAAATAGCGCACAAAATACGATTTAGCAACAATCACGAAAATCAGTTTATTTTTTTAGTATACACAACATTGTCTTTCAAACAAACCCATATGCTTAAGTAAATTGAATGGAAGATATCAGACCATTACAGACAAACGGACGTTTTGACGAACATATACTAATAACAGACTCACATACAAAAGCCAGACCAGACTCGACCTACAAACTACCAAGAGACTGGCTCCCTATGTGAGAGCCCAATTACCAGGAGAGAGGCACTAGAAACACTATCCAACACCGTCTAAAAGACGGTTAAAAGCGCCAAATCTAGCAGCCCCATTAAAAAATCCAAAGAAACACACACGACACACGACCAACAAAAGCTTTTGCCGAGTTAACAATTCTAAATTCCAATGAAATTGCTAAATAAGCAAGCGAAGAAAGAATAAATGTCAAAAGCTTTATCTGACATAAAAACCCCCTCAAGATCCTGTATATAATGGAAGGTATAAAACACATAGTACCTTTAAAGATAAGTTATGCACCATAGCTCCCCCTGTTCTTATTATGGAAGAAACAGTATCAAAACCGTACCTGAATGGGTACATTTTTTAAAATTATTTAAATTTTTATTTTGTCTTAGCAGTTACGCCCTCTAGCCGTAATCGTACAACTTTAAGAGTTTCTCTAGCATTTTCTCTTGGCTGATTTACCTATAATTTTTTTCCTGAAAATTTATGACCATTAGATATGGACGAGATCTACCTGAACACCCTGTATATCATAGAATACCCACTACATGCATAAACTATTAGGGTAATAAAAATAGTTATGTTTATTAAAAGGGTAGTATATATATGTACAGTATGTCCACGGATGGGGTTTACAAGAGGACAAATGGACTAAAAAATGAAAGATACGAAAAAAAGTCACTCTTAATAAACGTTTTTACATGTCTAGAAAATACGATTCAAAATAAGAAACTTCAATTTTTTTATACAGGGTGGGTAAAAACTGCAAAAATGTTATTTTGCTTAAGAGTAAACATACTTTATTTTGAAAGATATCTATCTAATCTGCAAGTTAATAAAAAAGTTCCAGGGAACTGGTTCGGTTTTGGATCTCAAAAAAAAAGAAGAAATACGACCATGATGATGCTGCTACAGTCTAAGTTCTTTAATCTGTTGAAGAAAATCCTATAACGTCCCTTAGAAATCGTGTTACTCAGTTGGAAGTTGTGAAAAAAAGTCATTTTTTTGATAACACGTGCAATAGATTATCATATTTAGAAATGCTGGATACATTTTTCAATGATGAACTCGAAAATCTACCATTAAATTTTCGACAAAATTTGTTTTTTCAGCAAGATGGTTGTCCAGCCCATTTCGCTCGTGAGGTTAGAGAATGGCTTGACCGCAGATTTGATCCAAGGTGAATTGGCAGGAATGGCCCAGTTTTGTGGCCCCCAAGAAGCCCCGACTTAACCTTTGCGGATATGTTTTTATGGGGCCGTTTAAAACAAATTGTTTTTGCTACCGCAGTACCAAATGATATTGAAGTGCTGAAGGGCAGAATTATCCAGGCTGTCCAATCGATATCTCAGGAAGAAATCAGAAATTCTTTCACTTATTTGAGAAAGCAATTAGAAAAATGTGTCGAGTATGGGGGTGGAGCTTTTGAATTATGAAATCGTTATCGTATTCTTTTCATGTTGATAAAAATGTTCGTATTATTATTATTATTACTTCATTAAATAAAGACATTGACAACAAGTATCACCTACTCATTATTCAAGTAAAAACGTTTATTAAGACTAAGAGTGACTTTTTTTCGTATCTTTCAAAATAAAGTATGTTTACTCTTAAGCAAAATAACATTTTTGCAGTTTTTACCCATCTTGTATAAAAAATTGGAGTTTCTTATGATGAATCGTATTTCCTAGACAAGCAAAAACGTTTATTAAGAGTGACTTTTTTTCGTACCTTTCAATTTTTAGTCCATTTGTCCTCTTGTAAACCCTATCCGTGGACATACTGTATACAGTGTGTCCACGGATAGAGTTCGGAAGAGAAAAAACTTTTTTATTTGTGGGTTTAGAAGAAAAAGTTATTCTTTATAAAAACGTCTGCTTGTGTTGAAACTCCAATTTCGAATACCAAATTTATGATTATACCCCGGTGCACTTATTACTTGGCTGGGAACAAAATCACATAAAGCTATTTTTTTTCGGGGATGTTTAGTTTTTGCCGTCCTACTTAACATACTAAAAGTCCCCACCCCTCCGGGGTGGGCAACCCCCCCAAAACCTCCCCCCACGGTACATTTTTTTGGTTTTTTTAAATTATCTCCATTATGGTTAATTTTACGAAAAAAAGTAAAGAGGGAAAAAAGATACCCCATAAAATTCTACATATATTGAAAAATAATATTTTTTAACAATAGGGTACCACGGAGGCTTGAAAAGTAACATAATATTTTAAAAAAATTAAATATATATTTTGGACATACTTATTCTATTTTTCAATTCTTAATATTAAAGTAACATTTTAAATATTTCTTAAATATAGATGTTTAATACATTGGCGTACTATTATTTTTGAAAATGGGCTTTAAAATGTATCCATTAGTATTAAAAATTTATTAAAAAATGCATAGAATGAAAAAAAATATATATTGAACTTTTATAAAAATTTACTTAAAAACTACGAACATTTACCAGTCTTAGACATTGCTGGAGACATTATCTTCGAATGAAGCATCCTCGTACTCTTCAAAACAGTTACTGCAGGCATTGCCTTGACACTGGCCACATAAATTGGAGCAATTTGGTTTGCTCTTCTGCAGCTGCACATCTTTCTGCAGTCGGTCTTGCAGTTGCAAAAAATCAGTTTCAGGATAAATTCTGGTGCAATTGGCTTATTAGACTGTATAGGCTGTATAGCTTCCCCTTGTTTTTTCCAACCCCAAGTAGTTGGACATATTAAATTACCCATCCATTCTTGAATTTGATGGTAAACTCGCAAACTATGAAAATGTGCAGGATCTGATGTTGGAGGCAGGCATGCTAACTCAATAATTTTGTTTAAACTTTGACGTGCTGTGTTCATATTAAACTTTATAAAACGAAGTTCATTTAAGTCTTTTGTTGATTTATTTGCGCCGTAAAGGGGCAATAAAAATTCTTCACCGGTCTTTATAACAGCATCCTTTTCTGCATTTGGCCCTAAAAATATACTAACTTTTTGTTGTAGGTCTTTATTTTTTTGTAATAATCTAAATGAAGATAATTTTCCTTTTTTATAAAGGGCTGAGGTGGTGTCACATCCAGATATTGCGTGACAAAATAATATTGCAGATCTCATTGGACCAAGTTTTTCTTGAAGATCTTTTATGTCGGTTAGTTTATGTGGTTTTGATGAGTTACCTGGTCGAAGCATATATACATTGTTCAGTTTTGATTTAAATACTAATAAGATCATCAAATCGGTATCCTCACCTACCAATGTAACAGATGTTTCCAATGTTCTTAATTCAAGAGCCGTGTCCACCATGATTCTGTCTGCGTCGGCTTGTGCTTGAACCACCTGAATACCCGCCGATTTCAAAAATTGACTTAGTTGTAAAATATAAGAACTTTTGTTGGTTTCATTAGAAAAAAATTGAGCCTGGTTTACTGTTGTTGTGGTTTTTTTCCGAAAATATAATGTCTAAGCAGGATATTTTTGAATACCTTCTTAATTGTTCATGTTCTTTTGTGGAAAGATCAGTGTTGTATCCATCAAAGACAACAGTGGTATTTTTCCCATAATTATATTTTATATAATTAACATACTGAATATAAATGTCACCATAAGTTGATGGGAATTGCCAGACAGATTTTATGAATTAAAAAACCCCCGTCTAAAACAAAAACGGTGTTTTCCGGAATTGATTCTAATTGGGCACTTTTTTTGTCAAATAACCCGAGTAATGCTGATTTTTTAGTTTTCTGTAGCAATCCATTGTGGTTTACAGTAATTACAGTATTGTTATTATTTTGTTCCAGCTCAAGAATAGTTTCGGATTAAGGCACCATGCAACGCTAAGCGCTGTCTTCAAGTGCATGACCTAATATGTGTCGTTAAGGGCTAGGTTGTTATAAAAACTATTCATATTTTTTTAAAATTTGAGAAGAAACTGAAAACACATACACAGTACTGATTCCCAATTTTGTTTTTGTTATTGGATGTAGGTACCGATAAAATTATTTAATAATTTTTTTACGAAAATATTATTTCTACTGCTTAAAGGTCAGGACCATCTAAACTAGGATCATAAAAAAATATATCCCTTATTTAGTTTTAAGATCTAGGAATTGTAAAAGTTGAAATATTTGCTAGAAAAAATAACTTTAAAATGTTTTTTTTTACATTTTGAATAATTTAATTTTTTTAAAAGAATTATTTTACTTTTCAAGCCTCCGTGGTACGCTACTGTTTAAAAATATTATTTTTCAATATAGTCAACTTATGTAGAATTTTATGGGGTATCTTTTTTCCCTCTTCACTTTTTTTCGTAAAATTAACCATAATGGAGATAATTTAAAAAAACCAAAAAAATGTACCGTGGGGTGAGGTTTTGGGGGGGTTGCCCCAAAGGGGTGGGGACTTTTAGTATGTTAAGTAGGACGGCAAAAACTAAACATCCCCGAAAAAAATAGCTTAATGTGATTTTGTTCCCAGCATACCATGTAAAATTTTATAACTGCACTGGAGTATTAGTATACAGGGTACATCAAAAATAACATTTTTAATTATTTTGATTTCGATTTTTTTTTGAAATTATATGAAAATATTTTCAAAACCGTGATTTATTACACCAATTGTGCAAAAAAGTCCAATAAACATTTTTCTCAAAGTGGTTAATTTCAAAGCTACTATTAAAATAATAAAATATCAAGTAGCCTGTTCTAAATAAATGTTTTAGTTATTTTGCATCTTTCAAATTGTTGATATTTGTGTCATAATTTTCTCATAAATCTGCATAATAGTGAAGTTAGAAAATGCTAACGTTAGAACAAAGAATATTTATATTGTGCGAAGTTATGGTTTAGGACATGAAAAAAGCTATATGGCAGTTCTTCGAGAATTCCATGAGATATGGCCTGCTGTTTCTCTCACGGAGAAGGGTTTAAAAAAAATTGTAATAAATTCATGAGAACCGGTAGTGTTTTAAATAAAAAAAGGGAGAAAAAAAAAGTATGATGAAGATGATGCTGTAACTGTAATGACAATGGATTCAGTTAGAAATTTTCCCAAACTGTCTTTAAGAAAAAGATCTTCTCAAATTGGTAATGTGAGTAAATCTCTAGTAGAAAAAATATTAAAATTCAATAAAATTCGTCCGTACAAACCTAAATTTAATGATTTTCTGGAACAAAATGACGACATGAAGCGTTTGGATTTTTGTTTGTTGATAGGGGAACATATCCTTAGACAAAGAAGTTTTGTTAATAATATTATTTTCTCGGACGAGGCAACGTTTACCACAAACGGGGAAGTTAGTTCGCAAAACTGTCGCTATTGGAGCCGCGACAATCCTAATTTTCGTATCCGCTCTAGAAGACAGTATTCACAAAAAGTTAACGTGTGGTGTGCTATTACTTACAATGGAATCATTGGACCATATTTTATTGAAAACAATTTAAATCAACACACTTATTTGCATCTTCTGAACACTTTTTTATGATCATTTGTAAGATATACCTTTAGCTGATTGAATAAAATTACATTTCCAACAAGACGGCTGTCACGCTCATTCCACGATAATTGTTCGTGATTGGCTAAATCATCAGTTTGGGAACAAATGGTTTGGAAGGTATGGTCCAAATGAGTGGCCACCTAGGAGTCCCGATCTCATAATTATGGACTTTCATTTGTGGGGATATCTGAAGCAACATGTGTATAAAACCAATTTCAATAATAACCTAGATCTCTTGAAAGAAAAAATAAGAGAAGTCATTGCAAATATCCCAATACAGCAAATTAGGAATTGTTATTGGGAATTCAGATATCGAGTTGAACTATGCGCTGAACTCCGTGGTACCACGTTCGAATAGAACGTTATTTATTTTAATATTTTATAATTTATGATTAAATAAAATGAAGAAATACCTATGACATGTAATAATAAAAATACAAATAAGAAATAGTTTTCTTACAACAAAATCGTTATTCGGCCAGATATAAAATTATATTCTAAGTAGGAAAGCAACAATAGTTTAAGTAAATTTATTTTAAACGAAATCCAAAAAACTAAAAATATTGTTTCTGGCTAACCCTGTATAGTACCTAATCGTAAAGTTGGTATTCAAAATTGTAGTTTCAACACAAGCAAACGTTTTTTATAAAGAGTGACTTTTTCTTCTACGTCTACAAAAAAAAAAAACGTTTTAAAACATGGTTAGTCACAAACAACATTTTTAGTTTTTTGGATTTCGTTTAAATGATGAAATTAACCACTTTGAGAAAAATGTTTATTAGACTTTTTTGCACAATTGGTGTAATAAATCACGGGTTTGAAAATATTTTCATATAATTTAAAAAAAAAATCGAAATCAAAATCATTAAAAATGCTATTTTTGATGTACCCTGTATACTAATCGTAAATTTGGTATTCGAAATTGTAGTTTCAACACAAGCAGACGTTTTTATAAAGACTAACTTTTTCTTCTAAACCAACATTCCATGGGTGTAGACCAATTATTATTATTATTTAATTATGTTTATTGTTAGGGGTCCCGAGATCGGGTAGGTAGAGGCACAGGTACTTTGGGATCAAAATAAACTCCAAGGTCCCTGTGCAAATCCGTTCTTTTCAAGGGCATATTATTTATCGAATAATTAAATAGAATTTTGTGTGTTTTACATGTAAAGGACATTACTGCGCATTTATTTGTGTTTATATTCAAATTGTGCTCTCTACACCAACGAACAACCGCTTCCAAATCTTCCTGCAGAGCCATTGCATGTTTCACTTCTAATCGCATGAAAAATTTATAGTCGTCAGCAAAGATCAGAGATCAGACCTTTGGAGAAATTGAGATTTTCGCCGATATTATTAATCACCAATAAAAACAGAAGTGGGCCAAGGTTAGAGCCCTGGGGCACACCTGATTCAGGTGTAAATTTATGAGACTTATAATCTTTAAGCTCAACAAACAAACTTCTTTCATGTAAATATGATGACAACAAAGATATAATATTCTGATCTATAGAAAAATTTTGAAGAGCTTCTATGATTTTACCAAAGTCCACCCTGTCAAACGCTTTCTCCATATCGTTAAAAATTACATCAACCTGATAACCCTTTTTTAGGGATTCCTGAATATACTGCGTAAAGTTTACTAAATTTGTAACAGTTGATCGTTGGGGCAGAAAACCATGTTGTTGTACTTTACCTACCTGTGCCTCACTGTTTCAATAATTTGAAATGTTTAGTGACTTTACGGCAGTTGTTGGAAAACTTCGTTCTTGAAAATGGCTAGTGTTTCTGAATTTGTTGCTGAGAAACGGATTAATAAAACTGCGCTTTCTAAAAATGAGAAAATTATTATTCTCAATGTGTTCAACGCTCTTTGCCATTAAAATTCAACATTTGGAGTTGCAAAAATAGTTGAAATGTGTTCGAATTTGACTGGGGTCGGACAGTCAACAATATACTGACTTGTGCACAAGGATAAATGCGGCCCCATCAGGTGACCAAAAGAAGTACAGGAAGAAATAAACTAATAAATGAGAATGAAAAACTGCCATCAGAAGAATCATATTCGTTTTACTTGAAAAAATAAATACCTACATTGGACAAAATAATGTCTGAAATGAAAAAGGATGATTTCATTCCACCCATGGGTAAGAAGAAACTATGGAAAACTATAAAGGAAATTAATTTTTGTTATGAAAAAATTGAAATCAGAAAATCACTTTTAATCGAGGAAGACCAAATGCTCTGCTGGCGACGATGATATTTGAGGGCAGTTAGACAGTTTCGATGAGAAAACAGGAGTATCTATTATGTGGACGAAACTTTGTTATATGAAAGATATACCGTTGGTAAAATATGGCAGGATAAGCATATTAAAAGCGCGAGGCAAGCTTTCATGGAAAGATTGTTTACTGGAATGACAGCATCCTAGGGAAAGGTAAAATATTAATAATTACTCATATAGGTAGCAAAAATGGATTTGTCGATGGCGGCTTAATAGCATTAAAATCAAAACGTACTGGAGACTGTCATGCAGACACGAACGCTGATGTATTTAAAGAACACTTCCAGCAACTGCTAGATCTTATTCCTCCTGGGTTTGTTATAGTCATGAATAATGCCAGCTACCACTCAAAAGAATCCGACAGAATACAAACGTCTTCTTGGAAAAGAAAATGACATCATTTATTGGAAAGGTGCTACTGGAGATTGTAAAATTGAATAAACCTCTTTGTACGAAATTTGTTGTCGACGAAATCGCTTCAAAACGAAATATAACGGTACTTCGCCTTCCGCCACATCACTGTGAATTAAACCCCATAGAAACGCCGCTGCCAACTTACTTTCATTCACCAAACTCGTCTTTCCATTCTATGCAAATTAGGGTGACGCTAATTTAGGACCGATTCGGGGCGTGTAGGTCTTAAATATCTAAAATATGGAATTTTTAAAAACTATAATTGCAATTTACCGGAAATTTACAATGCAACCTTTAAGTTGTCCATCCTGCTTAATGGGTCCTCTCATTGCAAATGTACATTTTATTACTCTCTCGCATTAAGCAACAGAGTATAGTATATATTGTTACGAAAAAGCAGTCTGGTTTTCAGACTTTTAAATTATTTCTAATATTTTATTAACGTTTGAAATGGTTGCACCTTTTTTTGTGTATTTATGTTTGAATAAAATATCACTTTTCCTACGATCACTATTCAAAGTAGGCTTCTGCGCTTCGAAAAGTTACCGCAAAGGCAGTTATTACTTTAAAGGAAACTGTAGCCTAAATACAAATATTTTAGTTGATTTTCTAATAATAATAAACGATCCAAACAGTAGCTTTTAAAATAATTAAACGACTAAAGCCTTCTGGGCTGCGAAGAATCTCCGGGTCAGCCATAAGAGTATGTACTTGGAATGTAAGGACAATGTATAAGGCGGGTAAAGTTCACGACGCCGTAAGAGAAATGTCAAGACTTAACATAGGAATCATGGGTATTAGCGAAATGAGGTGGCCGGGCAACGGACACTGTGAGATAGATCACCACCAGGTGTATTACTCCGGAGGAGATGTCGGTGAGCACCAGCATGGAGTAGGCGCTATCATTAGGAAAGATATAGCAAGATACATAACCAATTTTGTTCCTATATCAAAAAGATGTATGCTTCTACAAGTAAATGCAAAACCAGTTGCCATTAATATAATTCAGGTATATGCCCCAACGTCGGACAGCAATGATGCAGAAATCGAGAGTTTTTACGATACCCTGTCGAGCACCATAAAAGAGCTGCCAAAAAATGAAGCAATAATTGTCATGGGGGATTTTAATGCGAAAATAGGACGCGGAACGTCAAACGAATTTATAGGCCCCTATGGACTTGGAGAGAGAAATGACCGAGGAGAGAGATTAAACGTTTTCTGTATGGAAGAACAACTAGTTATCCTCAACACCTTTTTTAATCTCCCTGCGAGAAGGCTTTACACTTGGAAATCACCAATGGACACAAAAGAACATATAGTTAGAAATCAAATTGATTATATATTGGTCAACAAAAGATTTAAAAATAGTTTTACGTCTGTTAAAACTTACCCAGGAGCAGACATAGAGTCAGACCACAGTCCATTGGTGGGTGTGTGTGGAATCAGATGGAAGACAGTACAAAGAAAGGACCGAAAATGTAAGCTGGATCTCCAAAAACTGAAAGATCCTCCAATCAGACAACAGGTAGAGCACGATTTGTCCAGAGCGGTTCGTAAAACAGGAGGCACAAGTACCACAAACACAATAGAAGAAGAGCTTAATCATATAAAAAGAGCTATTGGCACAATCAGTGAGAAATACCTAAAAGCAAAAAGCACAAAAAGAAAAACGTGGATGACAGAAGAGATTCTTCAGATGATGGAAGAAAGACGAGCACAAAAAACAGTCAACCAGACTAAATATAAGGAATTGCAAAAACAAATTAGAAGGAAAATTAGAGAAGCTAAGGAAATCTGGTTTGCCAAAGAATGTCAAGAGATAGAAACTCTTCAACAAAAATACGATAGCTTTAATGTTCATCGGAAAGTTAAGGAAGCCGCTGGTATCTACAAACACCGAGCTACGGGTATGCTGGTAGACAACACGGGGAAATTAATTATAAACAAACGAACTCGTATACTTACATGGAAAGAATATATTAAACAACTTTTTGCAGACAACAGACCAGACCCCCCACAACTGCAGACTTGCACAACCGGACCGTCAATCACCATCGAAGAAGTTCAAAATGCCATCACGCAAATGAAAGTAGGAAAAGCCCCTGGACCGGATGATATTAGGGCTGAATTCTTGAAACTCCTCGACTGGGAAGGCACCAAGTGGCTCACAAAGCTGTTTAATTACATTTATGATAATGGATATCTCCCTCAAGACTGGCTCGTATCAGAATTTATTACGCTTCCCAAAAAATCTGGTGCTAAGAAATGTAGCGAATACAGGACCATTAGTCTGATGAGCCATTTTCTAAAGGTATTTCTAAAGGTCATACACAGAAGAGTATACAAACTTTGTGAAGAGCAAATGTCAAATACACAGTTCGGCTAACGAGATGCTGTTGGAACAAGAGAGGCATTATTTTGCATACAGGTGCTGGTCCAGAGAAGTAGAGATGTTAACTGCGATGTCTATGCCTGTTTTATAGACTACCAAAAGGCATTTGATAGAGTTCAACACGGAAAAATGGTTGAAATACTGAAGAACGTTGGTTTGGACGACAAGGATATTAGAATAATTATCAACCTGTACTGGAACCAGTCCGCCTTTGTTCGAGTGGAAGGAGAGAAAACAGAAGCAATAGAGATACTGCGCGGTGTAAGGCAGGGTTGTATACTCTCACCATTATTATTTAACATCTACTCGGAACAAATATTCAAAGAGGCCTGTGAGGAAACGGAATGTGGTATACTAATTAACGGGAACCGCATTAATAACATTAGATATGCGGATGATACTGTGGTGCTCGCGGACAACCTGGGAGATCTCCAAGAAATCATGACCAAAATAACACAAACAAGTGAACAATATGGCCTTGATCTGAATATTGGTAAAACAAAATTTATGGTGATCAGTAAGAACGCAGTGGCAGCAGGAAGAATAACAATAGGTCTGCAGCAGATTGAAAGAGTTAGTAACTACACCTATCTTGGAACCATCGTTAACGACAAGTGGGACCACTCACAAGAAATTAGATGTCGTATAGAGAAGGCCAGGGCGATATTCTTAAAAATGAGAAATGTTTTTAGAAGCAGGGATCTAACACTAACAACGAAAATAAGATTACTGCGCTGCTATGTGCTCTCCGTTCTTCTGTACGGGGTGGAGTCGTGGACGCTGACTGAAGCTACAAGCAAAAAGCTGGAGTCTTTCGAAATGTGGCTTTACCGTAGATTGCTATGTATATCATGGACCGATCACGTTACCAACGAGGAGGTGATGAGGAGGATGAACAAGGAAAAGGAAGTACTTATCACGGTAAAGTCCAGAAAGCTCGAATATCTAGGACATATTATGAGAAACCCGAACAGATTCCAGTTACTCCAGCAGATATTACAAGGAAAAATCCTTGGACAACGCGGACCAGGACGAAGAAGAACTTCATGGCTAAAAAATCTAAGAACATGGTTTGCAATGAATACCACTGGTCTTTTTCGAGCTGCGGTGAACAAGGTGATAATTGCTGGGTTGATAGCCAACATCCGGAACGGATAGGCACTCAAAGAAGAAGAAGAAAGCCTTCTAATAATAAATTCGATTGAATCGGCAGTTGGTTTCTTGTGCAACATTTTTAAAATAATAAACTAAAACACTTTTTGCTTTTTAATGTTTCAAGGTTTTTAATAGAGAATTACTCTACATATGTTTTGCCTTATTAGGGCTTTTTCAAGAGTACCTGATTAATACTAAATTTTAAGAAAGATCCTTAAAATATATATACCTTCTTTTATTGACCTAATTATATTATGGTTTTTTTTATTGCTGTTTTGGAAAGTCTAGGGATGTTGATGGAATACATTTGTCAATAATAGGGGTATGGTGCAAATTTTGTTGGTCATTAGTAGTAATAAATGTATTATTTTCAAAGATTTTTTTATTTCTAATTGCTCTAATAAATCTAATTTTTTGATTTTGTTTTCAGAATGAAGTAGTTCTATTTTATTTAGATTTATGAAATGATTATTTTCAATACAATGTGTTGACATTCCTGTGTTTTTGACATTGTTTAAGATTGATGTTTTATGTTGTTTAAGTCTATTTTTAATACATCTGCCAGTTTGACCAATATATACAGCATTACAATCTGAACAATGGATTTTATAAACACCAGACTTATCTATCTTATCTATTTTGTCCTTATTAATCACAAGTATCTGACCTAAGTTCTTTTTGTTGACGCAAATATTTTCAACTATTTGCGTCAAAGTGGCAGATGTATTAAAAATAGACTTAAAGAACATAAAACATTAATTTTAAACAATGTCAAGAACACAGGAATGTCAACACATTGTATTAAAAATAATCATATTATAAATCTAAATAAAATAGAACTACTTCTTGCTGAAAACAAAATCAAAAAATTAAATTTATTAAAGGAATTAGAAATCAAAAAAATCTTTGAAAAATAATACATTTATTACTACTAATGACCAACAAAAATTGCACCATACTCCTATTATTGACAAATGTATTCCATCAACATCTCTAGACTTTCCAAAACAGCAATAAAAAAAACCATAATATAATTAGGTCAATAAAAGAAGGTATATATAGTTTAAGGATCTTTCTTAAAATTTAGTACCTATTAATCAGGTACTCTTGAAAAAGCCCTAATAAGGCGAAACATATGTGGAGTAACTCTCTATTAAAACCCTTGAAACATTAAAAAGCAAAAAGTGTTTTAGTTTATTACTTCTAATAATATATAAAATTGCCTAGAAAAATGATCATAAGTAGGCAATAGAACATACGTAATAGTAGAATATTAAATTTGCGTTTGTAGGTTCTAAACAATTTCTCGTTTCCAATCAAGCAGGCACATGTCAAACGAAGCAGTAAATATAAAAGTTGGCCCATGTCAGGTTTTAAAAAAATTGCACTATATATTTTTCATATGATTTCTCTAGTATGTAATTTGTGCGGAAAGTTTTTTGCCGCTTTCGACAGATTGCCAAGTATCACTTTTTGCTCTTAATATGCAAATAGCTATTTTCTAACTTTATCAGGTAAAACAAGCTACTTAGCCTTTGAAGATGTTGCCTCTAGTAACCCTTTTATTGCGGTTTAATTATTGCTCAGTGTGCCTTTTAAAATTTGATTTCTAAATCTACCATTCCTACTTTATAATAATAAAACAAATAGCCTAGAAAACTGAACAACTTAACATCGAAATAATAAACAAGTGAATCCTTTTCAGTAGATCAGGTGTTCAAAATGACCACCATTTTTTGCTAAGCAGAGCGCCAGCCAATCCCTGAACCCGTCTACAACGTTTAAAAGAAAGTCACCTGGAGTGGCCTAAATTTCAGCACTAATTCTGACTTTTAAAGATCCTAAGTCATTTGGACGGTTAACGTAGACTGCGTTCTTTAAGTATCCCCACAAAATGAAGTTGAGCGGGGTTAAGTCCGGGGATCGCGCTGGCCAGTCAATAACACCTCTTCCGCGTATCCAACGTCCTGGAAATTGTTCGCTTATGTATTGTCTAACATTTTTCGCATGATGCGCAGGTACTCCATCTTGCTGGAAACATACCTGTTCGTTTATGCCATTATTTACACCCGGTAAAACCATTCTGCAAAAAAATTTGACACGGGTGGTGCAAAGTTATCATAATTTAACAATTTTGACCGATAGACGTCAAATGTTCCATTTTTTCTTATAATAAATACACGTACAAGTTAAAAAAAAGATTAGTTCACAATTTAAACGCATTTTCTTGTTATCCACAATAAAATATCAAGACAATTTCGAATTTTATAATGGAAAAAAAAAGGAATAGAGTGCCGAATAAATAATAGAAATAATGTCATAAGTTGGAATATTCTCGCAAGTTATAGTTTTCCCTGCTACCACCAATGTTGTCCATTGAAGAAAAAATAGAAATTGTCTTAATTTGTGAAGAAAATATGCCTCGTCGGCAAGTATCTGACATTTTTAATGAGAGGCATCCAGAAAGAAATTTGCAGCATAGCACCGTTTCAAGAATAATATCAAAGTTTAGAGAAACTGGATCTGTTCAAAATAATTTTAAAATATCTGACACAGCAATGAAGAAGCACAATTTGATGTTTGTTTAAGTGTGATTGACCACGGTCAAACTAGTATAACCAGGATAAGTGATTCAACAGGGTACAAGAGGGAAAGGGTTAAAAAAATTCTTCAGAAAAATGGATTTAAAAGTTTATAAACACATTGAAAGAACGCGATTTTGATATCCGTCTAGATTTTTCATTTTGGTATCACGGTCAATACGAGGAGAATATTCTTATATAGTATAAGCAAATAGTTTAATACCCATTAAGTCAACTTACATTATAAAAAAACATGTTAATTCGAAAAAATGCCAAAAAATTTAACTTTGCGCTAGACATCTGAAACTTTGTACATAGGCCTAAAATTATACTAGAAACAACTTTTTCTAATAACATGTTTTGAAATTCGGTTAAACAATGCCATTTTTTTGACAAATATGTCATTTTTGACAGATACCGAATGACAATTGGTGAAAATTGAATATATAATTTTTAGTGTAATTTGAAGCAAAAACGATTGCCCTTATTTAATTTAAACTAACCTTATTAATAATAAAAAGTTCCATAATGTGCGGAGTTTAATGGTGTCACTGTATGCGAGATGTTGCACGTGTCGACATCTCGTGGTAATCGAGCTATCCACCCAACCAGACCAGCGAGTATCTAATGTCAGGTGGCGCTGAAAGCCAATTGTCGGTTTTTGCAAACCGAAAACGCGATGTAAAAAAAAATCGCGTTATCGATTAGTTCAGGTTAGTTCAGAAACCGACAATTGACTTTCAGCGCCACCTGACATTAGATACCTGCTTATGCGGGTTCCATTCGAATGTTTAGTCTTCTCTAAGTCCTCGCTGGTCTGGTTGGGTGGATAGCTCGATTGCCAC
This sequence comes from Polydrusus tereticollis, assembly GCA_963920685.1. Taxonomy (NCBI): domain Eukaryota; kingdom Metazoa; phylum Arthropoda; class Insecta; order Coleoptera; family Curculionidae; genus Polydrusus; species Polydrusus tereticollis. The sequence goes on along the minus strand of OY987326.1, from coordinate 106,863,649 downwards.
GAGATGTCGCCGCGTGCAACATCTCGCATATGTATCGTTACATTATGTGTTAAAATGCACTGTGAGGCACCTTTACTTTCCGTCAGACGCTATAGCCTTGCCGATGAGCCGTAATACACACAAATTTCTTTCTCTTAAAAAAATAGTATTTTATTTAAAACGCAAGTAGATTAGGGCGCAAAAAAGTGGTGATCTTTTAACCGTAAATAAAAGATCGCTCCCTCTACAATTTACATACAATTTAGAAATTTAAGTTTTCCGTCCCAAAAAACAAATACTTAATTTTAGGATACTGATAACTTTTTGACTAAGGTAAGTTTAGCTAGCGGACACCCTGTATAAATTACTAATTACATTTTTTTCTATTTATCTTTAATAATGGATTCACCTCACTTTATTATGAGAATTAAAAAAAAAATCTTGTATGGAAATACCCACCCTAAAATGAAACAACACTAAGATACCAGGTAAAATGTAGGAAAAGAAAAACAATAATGGATTAGCCAAGAAGTTTATTAAAGAAACTTTACATAATTTTTTAATATTTTTAGTTTAGTGCTAAAAGTAAGCAATTACAAGCGGCACCCCCATCTTCTGGACATTTTTCAGCACACCACAGTCTCCAATTGACTGTCGATTCTGCACTTACAATTTCCAGAGAAATGGTTTTCGAATTGTTAAAAGATTTTATAACTTTCTTATACAGCTCACAAGATTGACAGCCAGAGATCTAGAACAAATTTACAAGCTGAATAACTTTGTACGAAACTTAATGAGAGTTTAAGACCCTCTAGAGCTGGCATAGATGCATTGCAGAGCATCTTATCAATGTACGAAAATAATTTCGATATCCAGTAACAACTGGGCTATAACTTTACATGGTCATTTGGAGAAAATGAATAGATTTGGACTAATTTGCCTTTATTGTGTTGTTTTTCTTTTCCTTACAATATTATGCCCTCTTTTTTTTTTAATTCTGTTAGACGGTTTATCAATGCGATTATAGTTTGGTGTTAGTTTCGCTAGCTGTTCATTGACAGTGATTGTTTTTATGTAAGCAAAAAAAACGAGTGTATGTTATACAAGTGTTGCGATTTCTTTACTAGGGAGTTGTGAGCGTAAATTGATTTTGTCAGCGATCGTCCAGAAACGTGGCGTGTTTTGACTTCACAAAAGCCATTATTCCAGGATTGTTAACCATTGCTAAGCAATGAGGCATATAACATTACTAGAATATTATATTCCCGTACTGAATTTCGTTTATTCACATCATACATACATACAGTGTGTGTATAAAGTCTGGAAACGGCTTAATAACATCACAATTTATTAACCGATTTAAACCAAATTTGGTACAGTTGTGTAAGAGGATCTGACGCACTGAATGACGATATTGGCGTTGTTGCCAGCTTTTAGTTTGTTTGAAATTCGAACAAATTTTATATTTTTAAATGTTACACCCTAAGTATTTTTCATTATAGTTTTTACTTTAAATTTGTTACACTTTTGGTATAACATACTTTGTTTCTAATATCAGTAGTTTTCGAAATAACGACATGTTTTAAAAATATCAACAAATTTTGTTTTATTTATTAATAAATAAAACACCAGTTCAGTTTTGATGTAAAGTCATAAAAGCTGTCATTTTTACATGCAAAAATGTCTTTAACTGAAAGTGAAATAATTACAATTCTTATGATGAGAGGAGATGACGATGGGGTCAGGTCTTACGAAGAGGTTAAAAATCTATTTATTGATGCATTTCCAAACCGAAATCCAATTTCAAAAGCAACTGTTCCAAAAACTGTCCGACGACGGTTCGAAGAAACTGAAAATTGTAGAATTAGGCGACGATCAGGACGACCAGCAGTAGTAGATGAAAAAAAAAGTTTAGAAATTTTACAACATGTTGTTGAAACCCCTGTTTCTTCATTAAGAAAAATTTCTCAAGTAAGTGACGTCTGCTTCAAATCCGTCCATAATGTTTTAATAAAACATAAATATCACCCTTTCAAAATACATGTAGTTCAAGAGTTTTCAGAAGATGATAATGAGCGAAGAATTGAATTTTGTGATATTATGATGTCATGGTTTGACCAAAATAACCAGTTTTCAAATTTATAGTATTTTCGAATAAAGCAACATTTATGTTAAATGGTAAAGTCAATAGACACAACTGTAGATTTTGGGCAAATGAAAATCCCCACTGGATGAGAGAAGGTCATACACAACGCCCTGGAAAATTGAATGTATGGGCTGGGCTTCTGGGTAACCACAAGATCGGTCCATTTTTTATTGATGGAAATTTGACATCACAACTTTACCTTGAGCTCTTGGAAACGCAAATAGTGCCTACTATACGAAATGTGATGGGTCCAAATTATGCAAGTACATTCTTTCAACAGGACGGAGCGCCTCCCCATTTTGGTCGAAACGTGCGCGAATTTTTGAACAACACTTTTCCGAATAGGTGGATCGGTATAGGGGGTACAATCAAGTGGCCACCTAGGTCCCCTGATTTGTCGCCTAACGACTACTTCTTATGAGGACACTTGAAGAACAGAGTTTATACCACAAAACGTCAAGTTTTGGCCGATTTGAAGCGTCGGATTTTGGACGAATTTTAATTAATAACGCCAGAAATGATTTACAACACAATTAAAAAATTTTATTTTCAATTAGCAAACTGTCAAGCTGTACAGGAAAAACAGTTTGAACATTTAATATAAAAAATATATTTTTTCTAAATTGTATTCGTTATTTCAAAAACTACTGATATTAGGAACATATTAGGTATGTTATACCAAAAGTGTGACAAATTTAAAGTAAAAACTATAAATGAATAAATATGCAGGGCGTTCCATTTAAAAATATAAAATTCGTTCGAATTCCAGACAAACTAAAGGGCTGGCAACAACGCCAATATCGTCATTCGGTGCGTCAGATCCTCTTACACAACTGTACCAAATTTGGTTTAAATCGGCCAATAAATTGTGATGTTATTAAGCCCTTACCAGACTTTATACACACACTGTACATGCCTACAGGGTGGTCCATTAGTGCGATAAAGTCCCATATCTAATCTATTTCAAACAATAGGAACAAAAATATTACACAGCAGTTGTGCAGACACTTAAGTTGTATACTTTAAAAATATTATAATACAGGGTGGCCCAAAAAAAACTGAGTGTTCATTTTCGGTTATAAGTGGTAGGACAATACGCGCACGAAAAGTTAGTCCTGACTTTAATTCTGTGGCCTGCCGACAAAAAAATTAGTTGGAATGCAGCGCAACAGGAAGATCTTTCAAATATATTGAGGATTATTATTGATACTCTTTGGTAGTCCATAAACAGAAAACGCGGTTTTAAAATAAATATTTTTAGAAAGACCATGGAGGCCTGGCAAGATATTAGGTTGATCAGCATGTGAACGTCAAGGCGATCTGACTTCCCGAAAACATTAATTGAATACTGAAAATGGCGAAACCTTAGTGAATATGCAGTAGTGAATACGATAAAAAAAATATTGGAGGTACCTAGTTATTAGATTCTAAGGATCGGCAGAGGACATGATTCTCCTGCAAATTGGCCACCCCGTTCACCGGACTTTACGCGTTTAGATTCATTTTTATAGGGAACTCTTAAACATATGGTATACTCTATACTCTAGATCTAGAAGCACCGAAGAGAAATTGTGAACACGAATACAGAATTAGGTAAGCACTTTACGGCTAGATACAGAGATGATGGAAAGGGTGCAGTTCAACTTTCTCCGTCGAACTAATTGATCCCTGCATACGCGAGAGTGCAGGGCATTTTGAACATTTACGAGTTTTTTGAACAATTAACATTGTGGTTTTAGTTCGTTATTAATTTTCTAAGCTGTTGTTCTTTGCAAGTTTATTTTTACGTTCAGATCATCGCTAACGCATTGAAATTTAAATGTTTATTGTTGTTGACCGTTGTCCTTTAAATACGCTCCAAATTTGCTTAGACCAGTACTAACCCTGAATATAAAGTATGGACTAATGCAATGGAGTATGGAATAAAATATTTAAGTTCAATTTTCTCATAAACCTGCAAGGTATACCTTGTTTAGACAAATGATGTACTGGAATAGGAATTTATTAATAGAAATTTTATATTTCATAAAAAAGTTATAAAGCTTTAGATAAATGCAAAGTACTGCTGATGGTGCCCTCTGCAAGATACGTCAAAACTGTTATCAAATCTGGACTAGCCATCCCAAAAAAATTCTTAGAACCAAATTTCTTGCAAATTCTGCAACTATTAAGATAAATATTTGGGAATTAGTTTAGAATAAATAATATCTTTTGGTAGGTAAATATCAACAATGCAATGTTTTAGCACTATGTTAAGTTACAGTTACCATAAAGTTCTAGATGAACCTCCTTTCCTTGTAATCTGTGAATCGCTTAAGATAAACCAAAAGCCCCGTGAAATGATATTTGTAAGCGAAATTCCAATAAAATCCCCCCCGAAGAACTTGTGAACGCCAAACAAGCTTTTAAATAAAACTAGACTAAGACTACACGTAGGGTATCTGAAAAGGCTTAGCATGGTCAAATATTTTACCAATAGAGTAAATATATCAAAAAAAGAGTGGATATTAAAAAGCTTATTAATATCAATAAATAAAAATAATGAACTTTATAAGAATTTCAAAAATTCAGATAATCAAAACCTGTTAAATGAATATAAAATTTATAAAAATAAATTAACGGAAATTATTAAAAAAGCTAAAATAATTTATTATAAATCTCAAATAGAAAATAAATGTCAATCAGCAAAAGAAATATGGAATTGTGTTAAAAAATTATGCAATGAAAAATATAAAAAAAATAATTCAATAAATTACATGACACTTCAAAATGGAGAATTAACTAATGATCAAAATGTAATATCTAATAATTTTATTGAATATTACTCAAAAGTTGGTGAATCATTGGCTAATAATATATTAAATAAAAATAAAAGTAAAATTTTATATGAAAGTTTATCAAATAACTTAAATTCCTTTTATCTAGAAGAAACCAATTATTATGAAATTAAAAATATTATAAATAATCTTAAACCTAAAAAATCTCCTGGAATTGATGGAATAACATCAGAGATATTAAAATCAATTAATTCAGAGATATCTAAACCGTTAGTTTATTTAATAAATACTATATTTAGAACAGGAATATATCCAAATGCTTTTAAAATAGGTTTAATAAAACCAATTTATAAAGATGGAAACAAAACAGAATTTCAAAATTATAGACCTGTAACATTAATTTCATCATTAGCAAAAATATTTGAAAAAGTTTTAAAAGATAGAATGGACAAATTCTTAAATAAAAATAAAATAATATCAGCGAAACAATTTGGCTTCAAAAAATATAAATCAACTCAAGATGCAATTTGTCAACTAACAACTAAGAACTCAATGGATAGTAAAATGCAAAGTATTTGTATTTTTTTAGATTTAGCAAAAGCTTTTGATACTGTAAGTCATGAAATACTTTTAAAAAAATTAGAAAATCTAGGTTTCCGAGGAAATGTTTTAAATTTAATTAAAAGTTATTTAAATAATAGACCACAATATGTCAAAATTGGTGAGACGATCAGTATACCAAAAATTTTTAATTATGGAGTCCCACAAGGAACAGTTTTAGGAGCATTATTTTTTAATATATATTTAAATGATATATTTACTCTAAATTGTCAAGGAAAATTACACAGTTTCGCAGACCATACTGTAATATTTTACGAAGGAATGAATTGGAATATTATAAAAGATATAATTAAAAATGATTTTATAAAAATTAATGAATGGTTTAATAATAATTTATTAACAATAAATTATAAAAAAACAAAATATCTTCCATTTACTTCTTATAAAAATAATTTACCAAATGCAACAAATACACTAAGAATTAATGAAAATATAAAAATAGAGCAAGCAAATTATATTAAATATTTGGAAATAATTATTGATTTAAAATGGAATTTACAGAGCGAATACCTTACTAAAAAATTAAGAATGCTTATTCCAAAATTTAAACATCTTAAACAATTTTTAAATATAAAACAGTTGGAAATAATATATTATTCTTTAGTACAAACTCAAATAAATTATGGAATATTAGGTTGGGGTGGAATAAACAAAAGTCATCTTTATAATATAGAAGTCCTTCAAAAACGGATTTTAAAAATTATTTATAATAGAGATTATTTATATTCCTCTGATATGCTTTATAAAGAAAGTAAAAAAATGGATATCAGACAATTATTTACTTATAATATGCTAATTTATATGTTTAAAAATAAAAATCAATTAAATTTTATTAGTCATAAATATAATACCAGAAATAAAAATCAAATTACATTAAAAAATAAAACCAACAAAATTATAGGACAAAAACATTTTTTAAATATAATTCCTTATATTTTTGATATAACACCAAAATCAATTTTATCAATCAGATCAATAATAAAGTTTAAAAAGGAAATTAAAAAATGGATAATTACTAATCAAAGATATATCTTTCATAATATAATAAATTAAAACATTTATTATTTACCTACCTATATTATTGTGATAAAAAACATAAAATTAGAAAATTATATTCATAGATGTTATAAAATATAATAATTACCTATACTCACAACAAGTTTTCTTCGTGAGTTAAAACAAATATTATTTTTGGTTTATTCAAAAAATCTTTATATACATATTATATTATACTTAAAATATTGTATTTATATATGTTTGAATAAACTTTTTTATTTATTTATTATTTATTTATTCTTAGTTATTAGTAAATGAATTACGAACTAGGGTCCTCGCAGGGTTTGCGGTAAAGTTATTGGCTTTTTAATATCTTTAAAATAGGGTTGCATTTAAAATTTTGGACCTAACCCCTTAGCGTTACATCTCAGAAAGGTTGAAAAAGTTAAATTCCATGTTAAAGTATATTTGTAGAATAATGCTATTTTCTTACACAACTGTCTGCATATAAGGTCTTATGCAGTATAGGTCAGCTCAATTTTTAATAATTTTTGAAAAATTAATCGAGAGCTCAGAGTGTACAGATTACAAAAAAAAATCATTGGACGAAAAAATTGAAGGACAAATCTAGGAAATAACAGTAGTTTGTGAACTATTTCAACGCGAAAACTCTCTTAAAACGTTTATACAGTTGGTATGTATGGAAACGGTCGATTATTTCTTAAAGTACAACAGCTAGCAAAAAATATTTAAGACAGAAGTTTTAGGGTTTTTTAAAGTCTATTAGAATTTTGGAAAGTTAAATATACAGGATGAGTCAGAAAGCCGTAGAGTAATAAAGTTACTTTTTTTTCAATGGAATACCCTATATCTTAGAATATTTTTGGATTTTGCATAAAATTACAATTATTTTTTATTAAGTACATTATAAGTCTAAACCTAATAGTTTCCGAGGAATTGAGTTTTGAAAAATGACATTTTTGAATTTTGACAGCTTCTAGCTTTCTAACGGTACGTCTTAAAGTAAAACGGCTTACATGCCCCTGTCTTAGTTTTTAACTCTCTTTCTAAAAGTGTCAACTTCGGGTTAAACCAGATGTAGCTCAAAAGCCGAAAATATAGTACTTCCGGTTTAACCGGAAATTGGTATTTTCGGAAAGATAATAAAAAAGTAAGATAGGGACATGTAAGCCGTTTTGCTCTATAGCGTACCGTTAGAAAGCTAGACGCTGTCAAAGTTCAAAAATGTCATTTTTCAAAAGTCGACATCTCGGAAGCTCGTAGGTTTAGACTTATAATGCACTTTATAAAAAATAATTGTAATTTTATGTAAAATCCAAAAATATTCTAAGATATAGGATGTTCTAATAAAAAAAGGTAACTTTATTCCTCTACGGCTTTCTGACTTATCCTGTATACTTATCTTTTTTTAATTCTAATAGGCTTTACAAAACCCTAAAACTTTTGTCTTAAATATTTTTTGCTGACTGTTTTACTTTAAGAAATAATCGACCGTTTCCATACATACCAACGACCCTGTATAAGTAAAAGGAAAGATTACTTACAATGTTGCCAAACGTGACTGGTTTTCTTAATGTGTATATTATGTTAATCCACAATTTGTACACATTTGCGAAAGAAATAGTTATGGTTGATGCAAAACAAAAACCGATGCGCGTTATCAATCAGCTGATAATTGTAAATCAGTCAGAAAACACGAGGAAATTAAATTTGGGCAAAAAGTATTAAAACTTTATGCGATATTGAGTTAACTACAAACCTAAAGTATTCTTCTTTGATAGAAACCCACTTATAACAAATATTTTGTGTATTTAAGCTTGTAAAAATTAATATAATTTAAATTTTATTGGCTGATAGTTGGCAACACAACAACTGTAAACGGTGCGGTGGCGCCAGCTCGTTCGTTGGCTTTGTTTGACGTTTCATGCAAAACTAACCTTAATTGTTCGTGATGATCTACTAAAGTTGATAGTAAAAGGTATTATGCAATAAAGAAATATATAAACTATGGAAAATTTGTGTATATTGTTTTTATGAAAAAGAAAAAACTGTGTAATTCCCTCACTCGGATATTTTGGTTACAAGCTGGCAACACTGTCGATAACTGACGTCACTCGAAGGGTATGAAGTGCATCGGTTTTTGTTTTGCGTCAACATCGCTACATTATTTTTACACTAGACTTACATGGGTTAAAAGGGCGCTAACCGGTTTTTGATTAGTCTTTTTGTTTCAAATTCGCGATGTAAGAAATATTGTTGTCCAGCAGAAACCACGTCAAGGTGGGATATTCTCTGCCAGGATGGGAAATGGGAATTGCTCTAAAAGTTAATTAAAGGAGCGGGTTGGGTTATATCTTATATAGTATTTTTCAGCCTAGAAAGAAGTTAGTTGAGGTTTGACTTTTATGGCATGTGTCACTTTCTAGTTACTTTTATTTTATGTGTACGTTTATATTGATCCAGGGCCGCATTTAATATTTTTCTTTAATATTAAATAAAATGCGGCAAGGCCTGTTGATCAACAAAATTAATTTTAAATAGGTAATGGAAAATAAGTAATTAACTTGTGTTGCACTAAACCCTTGGTGAAGTCCTATATCCACTATGGGTAGAAATAAAATTACATATTATGTTTCACAATTTAATATTCAGTTATCTGATTCGTACCGTCTCTAAATATAATAAATTATAATTCAACAGGACTTAGTTCATGGTGTTCCTGTTGAAAATAGGAATATACATTTTGAACAAATTAATGCGCCAGCTTACTTTCCTGAAGAAGCGAATAGTGAGAGTCGTAAAAAATATGACATTAAAAATTGGGGGCCCAAAAGGTTAACATTCTGATAGTGGTTGTAGATAATAAAATTGTTCTTGTAGTTTTTCTGATTTTGATTTAAAATTGTGCATGCCTAAAATATTATGTGGCTAAATTGCCATGTTTAACTTATTTCTTTTTCCAGAGGTTCTGGGAATACAGTAATCGTGATTCGTAATAATTTTTTTAATTTTCACTATAACTATAATATCACAAAAAGAGACTGTCCCAAAAACACCAAAAATAATAAATAAAATGCCTTGAAAATCTACAGAATGGAAAATGGAAACAAACAACAAGAGCAAACGACTTTAAGGAAACTGTCCATATTCTCGAAGAGACCCGTTTTAAATTAAAACTAGGAACGCCGAACTGAAAGTCACGGTTTCAATATAAAATTTTTATTTACTACCTTAGCAGGCAGGCTACATGTTTCGCCATTTCTGGCATCATCAGGCCTAAAATAATTCAATGAGAATGTAAAACCCATTTCAGAAAATTTACGATTCCCAACTTACCCAATAAAACACCCTTCAAATAAAGTTAAAAATAAAAATAAAAAACAAACAAAACAACCACACCCTGCATGATACAAACGACATAACATATAGGTATACAACTCAATAATCAAGGATGAAGTGGTCAGCCCACATGTTATGTATGCTCCATTCCACAATAATTCGTTGATTTCTCGACCGCAATAAAATTTAAATGACAACCCTCAGTCGTAATCCCAACCATAAATAAGTTGCCTGACAAATATCTATTGTGTAGGCACCGGACCTTTTGAAAGGGTACAGGTCCTGATTACCTACTAATTTCAATAGTTTAGGTTAGCTATTTTCAACAAAACAACAAATATAAAATAATAAGTAAGTATCTTATTTTAATCATGTAATTAAATAGCTATTAATATGTATACAAAAATATTAATCTACAATATTATAATAATAAAATATTTAACTTAACCTATTCTATATTTAGCTCTGTTTCACTATCACCATCGTCTTCATCTATGCCTAAACTAATTATTAAGGGCCTTACGTTACTATTAATTATGTTACAGGAATCTTCGACTTGGATCACGTGTCTCACAGAATTTTTCCAACTTTCTACTGGGATATTATTTACACATTTTTTAATTAATTCTATAACAGAATTACTTAGTGTAGGGGATGTGTTTTCTTTTCTAATCATCGTCTTTAACTGGCTCCATATATGTTCTATTGGGTTAAAAATACAGTAATACGGAGGGAGGCGTGAAACTGTGTGACCATTAGCACTTGCGAGATTGTCAGAGATATATTCTTTTTCAATATTGAATGTTTTTAAAACATTTAAAAGGTCCTTTTTTGCATAGGATTTCTCGAAATATATATATATTATTTTCCATCATATAGTTTTGAATTTCCACTTTTGTATTATTTGAATTCGGCACTTTACTTAGTTGGCGACTGTGGTAACTAGCGTTGTCCATCACAATAACACTATTTTTGGGCACATTCGGAAGCAGACGATTCTGAAACCAATCTTCAAACAATGTAGCATCCGTGTCTTGATGGTAATCCAGAGATGAATTGGCAATTTTCTTCGCAGATAATAATAAAGCGTTCGGAAAAAATCCATTTTCTGAACCTGCATGTAATATCGTAATTCTTTGTCCTTTGTTTGAGGAAGCTTTAGTTTGACATTTGACTGTTGAATCGCTTCAACCTTTTTTAGGAGTGTCGTGGGTATCAAACCAAGTTTCGTCCAAGTATATAATTGAACGATTTTCTTCCCTATATTCTCTAATAAGATTCAAATAATCTCTACGCCATACTTGTAAACGCTGCGGTTCCATTAGTACTTGTCGCTTGTCAATGGTACGATATTTAAAACCCATTGCTTTTACTATTTTCCAAAGGCTTGTCCTGCCACCAGGGCCGCCGAGAGCCGACACGGGCCCTGGGACTGGACAGCCCCCAGTGTTGGCAGGTATGCGCCGAAGGCGCTAAAAAAATGCGCCGTAGGCGCCAAAAAAATAGCGCCACAGGCGAAAAATTTTTGTGTGTCACGCCCTATTTTGATGATAGTGCTTGCTTTTCAAGTAGATAGTGCCGCATGCCACTTTTTTTGCCCCTCATTTAAATTTAAAATATATATTTAAATATATTTATTACCGTGCTTGTAGTAGGTATATTTCTAATGCGGATCAATTCGCGATTCACGCCCGGGCCCCTCCAGGACCCGGGCCCCGGGAATTTGTCCCGTCTGCCCCCCCCCCCCTCTCGATGGCCCTGCCTGCCACATGAAATGTCGGTTTCGTTTGCTGTAAGTACCTTTTTAGCGTATCTGTTGTTGGGACTATTTGTTTACTGTACATGCCATAAATTTTCCTCCGAATCAAGTCTTTATCAGCTTCTTCGATGCTTCTCAATTTTCCGCGGTCACACCATTTTTTCCTTGGCTGGATGGGTTTGGTCACTATATCTTTTACTGTAGTTAATGCAACTTTGGTCAAAATACTCGTTTCATTAAAACTTGCACTCCGGTCATACCCTTTTTCTAAAAGGGTACAGTAAACGTTCTTTATGATGCTTTTGGCATCAAGTAATAAATGTTTTTTCTTTGTTACACCATAACTTCCGGAAGCAATATTATCTGAAGTTTCACACACATCTGACATATTTTGGATGCTCAATAACACACACGAAAATACCTTTAACGCATAGCTTGACAAACACCAAACGACTGAAGAACTAAGATGAAAAGACTCTGCTTTATATTGAACACCTGCAATTTACCATTAACCTACCTAATATACCAATATAATAATATAATTAATAGTAACGTAAGGCCCTTAATAATTAGTTTAGGCATAGATGATATTATAATATTGTAGATTAGTATTTTTGTATAAATATGAGTAGCTATTTAATTACATGATTAAAATAAAGATACTTACCTATTATTTTATATTTGTTGTTTTGTTGAAAATAGCTAACCTAAACTATTGAAATTAGTAGATAATCAGGACTTGTACCCTTTCAAAAGGCACTTATTGATGACTGGATTTAAATTTTATTGCGGTCGGGAAATCAACGAATTATTGTGGAATGGAGCATACCTGTACAGTAGAAAAAAGAAGAATATCTGAAGTAAAACGTCAAAAAGGAGCGGCTTGAAATTAAAGACTTCGTTAACGCAGGTGAGTATTGGGCTCTTTTTTGCTTTTGTAATTTCAAGTTTCTCCAATAAATCCAACTTTTTGACTTTTTGGCATTCATGTAAAATTTTTGCATTTTTAGATAGGGAAAATTGGTGACCTGATTCTAAAAGGTGGTTTGCGAAGGCTGATTGTATGTTACATATGTCGGTGTTACGAAATTTTCGAACCAAACTCAAATGCTCTTGGATTCTCGTAGATATTTTTCTACCAGATTGGCCCAGGTAGATGGTTTGGCATTCATCACACTGAAGGGAGTAAACTCCTGACTTCGAAAAGTATTCCGCCTTGTCCTTGATTTTGACGAGGTGTTGCTTAAGTGTATTCGCTGTTTTAAAGACTAATGAAACGTCAAAGGGTTTGAAAAACTTAACCATTTGAAGAGATACATCCCCAACGTATGTCAGTGATTTATAATATGCATTTTTATTTTCTTGTACTTTTGAATGTATTATAGTGAATGATAACCTATATTTGTTCACGAATTTGTAATAAATTTTATTGATTGAACTCCACGAAAATCCGTTGTTTATTGCTATTTGTTTCATTACATTGATTTCTTTATTAAATGCACTCCTGGATAATGGCAAATTGAATAGTCTGTAGAAAAATAAATTAAAAGTTGCGAACTTGTGTGAATATTGTGAGTTGGAAGTATATTAAATTACGTTATCTGTTAATGACGGTTTTCTAAAAATTTCAAAGTTGGTTCTATTGTCAAGTCTTGTTAATAGTAGGTCTAGAAAAGGCAATCTACCTCCTTCCTCCAATTCTATTGTGAAGGATATTTTTGGATGTAAATCATTAACAAATTTTAGGAAATTACTGAGTTTAAGATCATCACCGTTCCAGATGATGAAAATATCATCTACGTATCTTTTATACGTTACAAGGCAGTTTGAAAACTCGCTCTTCATAATTGACCTCTTCAGATTGTTCATAAATACTTCACTAAGAAAAGGAGACAGACAAAAACCCATCGCCAAGCCCTCGGTCTGTCTGAAAAAGCGGTTATTAAATTGAAAAAAGTTCTAGTTTAAGACAGTTTCCAACAGCAGCACAAGATCGGAGACTAACAGACTCGTGACTCTCTTCTCCCTCAGTAAATTCGCGACTAAATTAATACAGTCCCTAGGAGAAATGCTTGGGAACAAACTATTTACGTCCAGAGAAATCAATTTTGAATTGGAAGGGACATTTAAGTCCTTCAAAGAATAAGCAATAAATTCTATGGAGTTCTCAGTGGAGTAAGCACTGATGAATCCTGACACATCCCTTAAAACCACACCGAGCCAAGACCGAGACAAGATTTTAGGCCTGATGTTGCCAGAAATGGCGAAACATGTAGCGTGCTAAGGTAGTGAATAAAAATTTTATATTGAGACCGTGACTTTGAGTTACAATTTCCCTAGTTTTAAGAGCAAACGAAATAAATAAAATACGACCGAATACGATTCCGTTTCGTTTGTACTTTACCGGTATAGTAGGATGGACATGGCATGGCTAATGCTGTAGAGAAAGAAAGGCATAAAAACATGTCATGTCAGCTGAATGGGATGTTTTAACAGATTCTTTTGATTTTTGGGTTCCTTCTTTAGTAAGTTACACATGTCATAAAATTTTAACCTCAATCATCTTCTTTCTAAGCTGAAAAATACTACAATTATCTTTTTAAACTTGAAAATGGAAAATAGCAATTATATAGCTGCATGTAAATATGGCAACAGCGCAAGAATCAGCCATGAACGGTCGTCTCATTGGCGGCCAGCTGTTATCCTCGGACAATCTAAATATTTCCGTTTTCTTACAAGTTTTTACGGCATTTCCTCAGTTGTTTTGATAGTTTTTGTCTCTTTTAACAAATAAGTGTATATAATGACTTCTACCAGTGATATTTTAGTGGAAATGGCAGAATTTTACGGACATATGCCAAAATATTGTACCTTAATTCTTGAGGAAAATAACTTCGGATTCGTGATTAGCGACTTTAAAAATTAGCGAAAAATAATTGAATACTAAGTAACTAACCTGATCTAACCTATATAATTTTTTATTTTTCTTGGAAAATAGTGCTTTATTCAACGATTTTTTGACTTTTATGGGTTCCAATTGAGGTTAGCTTTTCAAAAAACCCAAAAATGTTACGAAATTCGAGCTGACCCATAAGGCACAAGAACCATCATTATTTTAGCAAGTTATAGAAAACCAGAGAATCTCTTCTTGTTATCTCTATTAGACTGTTAAAATTCCAGAATTGTCATCAATTTGACATTGACACACATGAAAACAAGTGCGTCCCTGTCATCTCGTGATCGACTGGCCAATCGTATTACTTCACTGGCCAGGTGGTTTTGTTTACCGTAGGCGTGATTTTATTAGAGATGTACTAAAATCATCATTTGTAAAATAAAATTATTTAAAAGCAAATATTTGCTTATACTAAGACTTCTCGGACACCCTGTATGCAATAGGAGACTCACCTGGTAATTATAATTAACACAAAATGTAGCACAAACTTCCATAAAATCCGTAGCGTACGGCGAGGTAGCGTTATATGTACAGGTACATAGCGGATATCCCAACTTGTTCTTGCACAGCACGTCGCAGGAATCCTCTCTGGTCGTTACGTTATATTTCTCGCTACTGTCGTTATCGTTCTGACTGTCCGTCTCCCGGCCAGCGATGGGCAGGTTCGTAGGGATGAGGTCGAAGCAATTGTCCCCGCAGGGCGTCCCGCCCAATCCTGACATACACAGTTCGGTACAGATGCGCGTCCTGCGGGACTGTGACATGATTGGTTCAAGGGAGGCGCTGTTCTCGGTGTAGACGGCATTTCGGGCGTCAGCGTTGCTAGCGAGCAGGAAGAGCATCAGCCCGGGAATTATCGACGTTCTGAAAGTTACAAAGTTTAAATGGTTTTGGTGCATGGGCGTCGAGCGAGGGAGTTTTGAGTTTTATGTGATGTATGTAAATTTTAAATAAAAGTTACACCTTTTTAATTAATCATAAATTGTTTGACCGTTTCATAAATTAGATAATTTTTTTATTTAATATTTACTCAGTTATATAACATGGTGTTACTGCTAGAAGTAGCGTTTTATTTTAAAAGAAGAAAATTCAAACAATTTTAATACGTATATTGTGTCAAGATTTATTCTAACACCCTTCTTAACTTTTTTGTTTTTAACCGCAAAAGGGTAATTTTTTCCTAAATAAATCTGGAAACACATTTTTAATAACTTTGGAAATATGAAAAGTGCTTTAATAAATATAAACATGTTTAATGGAATGTCCTCTATACCGAAAATACTACAAACGAACGGACCTTTCCCTGAATCCTCTGATCATACAATTACACATCCACTTAAGCCCACTTAAATTATACAGACTACCGAGAAACTGACTCACTCCCGTCCGGGCTCCCCTTCCCCCTCCACCACAATAAACTGACCGAGAACGATCACCAAATAATTAAAAATACACACTTCTCTGCTGCTGTCTACCACCCCTCCTACCTCAACAAGATACGAATTTGAAGATTTAGCATTAAATCTATGCCAAGTCCCGCTGAGAGGCTTATGTGTTTACAAACGGAAATGGTGAATTATTAAGCTTTGGTTAAAAGGATATTGAAAGGCAATCCTATCTGTGAGTTTTAACATTTTGCAGATTTTTTATTAAATACTCGCATGTGGAGACAATCATGCATTAAGTTGAAATTTTAACAGCGATAAATATATTACTGCATACATTTCGAAAACGAAAGCCGAATAGAAAAATTTGCTACATGTTAAAACCCGCATATAGAGTTGCCTTTCAATATCCTTTTAACCAAAGCTAAATAATTTACCAGTTTTCTCGAAATTCGTTCACAGGTGAGTGCAGGAAACCCTATTTAAATTACATTGCTGTATGATCGGTTGTGTGCCGGTCAAGGCTTACGGTGATGGACCCTTAAAGAACGAACATGATTCTATCCTCTATATCGGGTGACATTCAAATCGTTAGACAGAACCCCACTTCATTATCGTTCAATATAGGAATCTGAAATTTTACTGGTAAATATGGTTTAGGAAGAAGCAAATTTTCCATAAAAAATATTTTGAATATCACTTCCAGTTTGACCGGAAGTAAGGTTAGGTCCCGTATTCTAAATGACACCCTATATATTCTTTTAGATTTTTAAATAGAGCCCTTAATTCTCCTTTTAGTGGCATATCACAAGTTGTCATGTGTTTTTAAAATGGCAGCATAGTATACAATTTCCTGAACTTCAAAATGGCGATGTGGTAGTCGCGTGACATAAGTTTTTATCCTATGACGTTGCAAAATGATAACATTAGGATATTTGCTTACAACTTTAAATAAAATTTAGGTAAAATGTTTACTTACAGTCTCATAGGACAGTTTTAATTTTTATGTGACATGAGCAATTTTCATCCTATTGTAAAGAATTTTAAAAGAAAATATTAAAAGATCGATATTTTGCCTTGGTTAGTTGAGGTTATTTAATAAAAATAAATAATAATAATAATATAATACTATATTATATTAAGGCCTTGTACTTTCACGTCCGCACATCTTTGTTATCAGAATAATTGCTATAGTTTCAATTGTGTCGACAATTGTTTCCATAGATATTATTCGACGAATAACTCTATCCGCAGATGAAAGTACCGGGCCTAAATAAGGCCTGGTACTTTCACGTCCGCACATCTTTGTTATCAGAATAATTGCTATAGTTTCAATTGTGTCTACAATTGTTTCCATAGATATTATTCGACGAATAGCTCTATCCGCAGATGAAAGTACCGGGCCTAATAATAATAATGTACCAATAGACAAATTATTATTTGCTATGTTAGTCCCAAAATATTGATATGTATCAGGGCGTGAGGGCGAATTAGTGACATAATAATAAAAACAGGAGTTTTTAAGTTCCAATAATTTTTGATTTAATGTAATATGCATTTATATAATAACGTTATCTAGATACCTACATAATATGAAATTTAATAAAATATGTATACCTATTACCACCTTATAAATTTTTCCCGTAAAATTCTTCACAACAGGATAAAGTATGATACATTTTTAAATAAATAACTTATGTCTTGGGGTGACAGTAACCAAGTAGAATTTAACGCTAAAAAGACCCAGGCGGCAGTTTTTTCTAAAAAAGTTAATGTTGAAGAACCGGATATAGTTATGGCGGGACACTCAATTCCCTTGACTTCATCAATTCATTTATTGGGCGTTAATTTGGATAGTCATATGTCTTGGCATAGTCACGTTGCGGCCATTGCTAAGGCAGCCTCGCAGAAGCTTGGAGTACTTTTCCGGACAAAGAACCTCTATACACCCCAACAACTTTTGATGCTCTATAAAGCCCAAATTCGACCATCACTGGAGTACTGTTCGCATATTTGGGGCTCTGCTCCTAAACATACCCTGAGATTGCTAGATTCCATTCAAAGAAGAGCCATTCACTTGATCGGTGACCATAGTCTGACAAACAACCTGGAAAGCCTTGAACATCGAAGGCAGGTTGGCGACTTGAGTCTATTTTACAAATATTTTCATGCCAAGTGTTCAACTGAGGTTGCCCGCTTAATACCACCCAGAGCGGTGCATGGTAGAAATACGCGACGAGCCACTGCAGCCCACCAGTACGTGGTTCAGCTTAGTGTCCCTCGAACGACACTGTTTCAAAATTCTTTCATCTGGAGAACGTCATCACTCTGGAACGGCCTCCCTGAGATCGTGTTCCCCAACGAGTACAATCTCCAAAGATTTAAGACCAACGTGAATCGTTTCCTGCGCACACGCACCGCTCCTAGAGCGCGCGCCATAAAGGATTTATCCTGTAGTGCTGTGCCTTATCATAAAAAAAAAAAAAATGCAATTATTTCAAGGTATCTTGACATTTGGTACTTTCCATTAAAAGTCATGGAGAATAATCGACCTGAAAATTGCTTGTGTCGAATAAAAATTGAAACTATCCTATGAGATTCGAAATAAATATTTTACCTCAATCTTTCAAAAATAAATGAAATTCTCAGAAATTATGATCATATCGAAATTGAAACCAAGAAAGCAATCATCGCCTAGTTCATTACTTAATAATTAACCTGAACTAACTTTGAGCCCTTTACCCAATATAAAAAGTGTCAATTTTCTTAATATCTAAATTTTTGTGGCCGTAGTATATTTAATTAAGTTTAAAATTAAATATATTAAGACGATGAATGTAAAGGCACGCCTCTGGAATACCGATATCCCACTTCTGACTTGACTGTGAGAGTAGGAATTTACGACATTACATTATATTTGCCACTGCCAAAATGGCGGCTGTTGTGATGGATTGTTGTTGTAAAGTTTTCTTTTGATGACGGTCATTTCATGTATGCCACCTTTTGGCCCGTACAGGTAATGAGCAAAATATAAATGAAAAAATTGTTTTGGGTAGTTATAAATTGGTTTTGTTTTTGAGGCATATTATCCGACATAATACGAGAAGGTATGCCAACTTTAAAAAATTGTTTGGATATACATACATTTTCATCGTTATAAAATAAGAAAATAAAAAAAATCTGTCTTTCGAGAAGCACTGGTTTCATCCCGAGCATAACATTTATATACCTATTAAATAATCAATTATTTTTTATTCATTTATTTAATTGTCACATTTACAAACACACAATCTGAGAACGTAGTTATTTGTAAACGATCTACCTATAAACAGTGAGAATAAAATACAGTCTAATTTACAGGGTGTCTCACCAAGGTCGGCAAGGTGCGATATTATGAAATTCATAAACCTCACGGCCTCGGGAAAAAAAATTATTGACTAAATCGCCCTAAAAAAAATTGCTGGAAAATATTTTCAAGCTTCCAAAATGGTCGCTAGGGGCACAGTTACTAGGACATGGCTGAAAAGTCAAATTTTATCAGATAATCGCTATGTTAAAGTACTGTTAAGGATTGAAATAAAAAATTTGTTAATTTTTGCGGAAACATGTTTTTAAGACTTTTTTGTATCTTCGTATGGATGAGAGAAGCTTGTGGAAAAAATACGTTATAAATTGCTGTATCTTGTGCTTTATCTAAATTTAATTGTGGTCGTTAGTACATACCGCGTCTTCTAGGTGGTGTGTTTAAATAAGATATAGTTTTTTCAAATTATCTAATAAAATTAAATGACATGATGCATTTTTTAAAACTCCGCTTAAAGGGCATGAAAATAGCTACATTCTGACAGAAACCGTTATTTGATATCTTTACTTGCTTTCGAGTTATTTATCAATGACTATCTAATTTAAAAAATTAATGTTTACCGCTAACGAATGGAACGTAAAGATTCTGGTGTCATACTTTTTCATCAATTTAATATCAACAATAATTATTAAATTAAATTATTAAGTTTTCATCCTTTTAGTGCATTTATTTTGTATCTATTCTCGCCTAAAATCAAAAAAAAAAAATAAGTGGATCCAAAGGCAAAAACAAAAATGTAATTAACAATTAAACTGTAATACCGTCAAGTTACTTTTATTCTTAAAATTCGGTAGGTCAATGGACTTGAGCAACTACATTAAAACAAAAACTATTTAAGGTTACGAAAAATACTAAAGTTTAAAAAGGCAAAACGAAAAGACAAAAAGAAAAAACAACAAATATTTATAAATGTTCAAAACGTATTCTATTATTTTCAATACAACGATTTAATCTGCGTTACGTGCTTAATACTGCTGCTTCAATTTCAGCTCTTGGAATGCTACCAATTGCATCGTGGATACGGTGCTTCATGATTTTAGCAGTAGTAGGACGAGTCTGAAAGACATTCAGCTCTACGATCAAACACACAAGTTAACTCTAGACGCTAACTACAAAATTACCTGTTTTTCAACCACAATGAAAAATTATCAAGTAGGCTTTTTCGGTTGTTGTCATGGACACGGTACGTTAAAAGTTAACTTGTGTGCCTCCCCATAAATAAAAATTAAACACAGTGAGATCTGAGGATCTAGGCGGCCATGAAAATAAACCTCAATCAACTTAAGTCACGAACTATCAGAAAAAGTGTGCAGGCCACCCTTCATGCTAAAACCACGTATCCCTTCTCGTTACAAATAGAACCTCTTCTAATAGAGGTGGGAATTGCTTCTTTAAAAAGTTCAAATCAATATTGTCATTGAAATGTTCAATAAAAAATTACTTTACGAATAGCATTAACTTATTTTATTTTTGTTTAAGGAGTAGGATTTAAAATGTGATTCGTTTTCTAGAATTTTAAGAATAACAGTAGCTTTACGCTATTACAGTTTAGATGTTAAATAATATTTACATCTTTGTTTCTGCCTTTGGAGCCAGTTATTTTTTTTAGATTTCAGGAGAGAATAGGCACAAAATAAATGCAAGAAATGGCTAAATATTTTAATGATTTAATTTAAAAATTATTGCTGATATTAAATTAATAAAAGATTATTCAATTCAATTCAATTTAAATATATTGTGAAAACATAACACAAAAGGACAAAGTACATAAAGTGATATAAAAACCGTATTCTAATTCTCTTAAGCTAAGATAAGGTGACATATTTTATAAGTACATAAATAATCAAATTAAAAGTAGAAAAAAAAAATTAATATAGGAGTATTTTAAGTCATTAAAAGGTATTTAAAGATTAACAGTAACATATAGTAAAAAACAATTTAGTTCTAGGTGGTAGCCCTACAAGCTAGAAGCGATTTAAATCGATATTTAGTCCTCATCGCTAAGATGGAGACACCCTAAAAGTCCAGCACATTGTTAAAAACTAATGAAGCGCAGAAGGAAAAGTAAGCTCGAAACGCAGATGTCTTGTGGCAAGGGATTTCCAAGCGATGAAGTACCCCCCTGAGGTCATCTACTACTCATCTACTTCTACTCGCCATTTTATTATTAAATTCAAATACTGAGGAATCCCAGACTTAAGGATTTTATGTACCAACCATGCATAATGGATAAAACGGGATTCGCTAAGTTTAGGCAAACCTAATTCACGAATATAAGGTGTAATGTGAGCAAATCTTGGCACGGGCTTTATGTAACGGATGGCAAGATTCAACACTTTTTGAAGCTGACTTCGACCCTTGTTTATAGTGCAAGGACCATAAACAATGTCACAATAATTAAAATCGGACATTACCAAGGAGACAACAAAAGTTTTTTTGGTTTACCAATCAAGAAGATCTTTAATTATGACAACAGAATCTTTACATTCTTTTCATTTAACGCTAAACATTAAGATAAACATAAACTTATTTAAATTAAAATAGTAATAATTTGTAAATAACTCGAAAACAAATAAAGATATCGAATCACGGATTTCGCCAAAATATAGCTATTTTTATGCTCTATAGTCTATAGTAATAGAAAAATGTATCATGTCACTTAATTTTATCAAGAAAATCAGAAAGAACTAAATCTTGTTTAAACAGCGCCACCTAGAAACCACGGTATCTTTGCTTTATAGTCATTGACGGTATGCACTAGCGACGACTACCAAAGTCGGTTTTTAGTAGGTATAAAAGTGTCTAATAAACAAGTCTAAGCTAATTAAATTTAGGCAAAGCATATTATGGAAGATACAGCAATCAACAAAAAATTCACAAGCTTCCCCCAGTTCTCAAAAATATAAATATCTCCTTTCTTATATAGGGGAATCACAGTTGCCAATTTAAGGATTCGGGAAAAATGCTTTTCTGTGTCGCAAGATGTTTTAGATATGATAGAGTGACAATGTGGCCATTTTATTTTGATATTGAAGGCGTTAAAATTTACAACAACTTTAACTGTAAAAGTTATAAAGACATTTTATAAGATTATTGACAGAGTAAGTTGTTTGACTGGAATTGATACCAATCTTCGATTTTTCAATATATATTGATATTTTCAAACTCTACGTGATTATTATGTATTTTTCTTAATACATAATAAAATTCTAAACCATTATTGAGTAAATCTTCCATATCCTTTAACAAGTTCACAGTTCACAAATACATAAACCCTTGGTTAAACCGGATATAACTCTAAAGCCGGAAATATACTATTTCCAGTTTGACTGGAAGTTGACACTTTTGGGAAGATAAGAAAAAAGTAAGAAGGTACATGTTAGCCGTTGATAAGTGTTGATAAGTAGTTGATTGTAAGATATAGGGCGTTTCATTAAAACTAATAGGGACTTCGGTGTGCCCTCCCTTTTTCGCAGACCCTGTATAATAAAGGATATTTTTATAATATGGACATTAACCATAGTAATCATATAATGGTTTCAATTTTCCATTATATTTTTAAATAAACCCATAATCAACCAGATTCATAGGCTCGGGCCACCCTGTATAAGTGTATACCCAATAAATCAGTCATATATTAAAGATATGAGGTAAAGGTATGAGGCCATTCCTGACCATGTAAGCTACAAAACAGCAATAAACGGAAATTGCTTTTATCTACCGGAACTCCGACAACAATAACAATGCATCAAAGCAAGCGCCATTTTGAAACTTTTTATTGTAAGAATTTAAACCAAACGTGTTTCTGAACGTAATTAAGATTACCAAAGGCGGGTCATGTACAACTATATTATGAGGGAAAAGCAGCGTCTTTTTTATGATAAGGCACAGCACTGCAGGAATAATCCTTTATGGCGCTCTGCGAGCGGTGCGTATGCACAGGAGACGATTCGCGTTGGTCTTGAATCTTTGGAGATTATACTTGTTGGGGAGCACGGCCTCAGGGAGTCCAGAGTGATGACGTTCTCCAGATGAAAGAATTTTTAAACAGTGTCGTATTAAATATTTTAAACGTTCAGGACGATGGCTTAACTAAAATATATTAATTTTAAAAATTAAATATTTAACCATAGTAAATATAAAAAATCATTTTCGAAGAGGCCTGATATAAGTGTAAAATAAAAATCAAAGACATTAAGTCTCGGCCCCAGTCACGTAAGCAGGTAAAGGCACTTAGTTACTGAATATAATCTTGATATAGATGATTTGGTCTTGGTTCGAACTGCTTTTTTCTTGTTTTTGTACACAGGGTGTCCCACTAAGGTCGGCAAGGGTCGATATCATGGAAGTCATAAACCTTAGGGCTTCGGAAAAGAACATTTATTAACTAAGTCAAACAAAAAAAAAAGTTGTAAAATATTTTCAAGTTTCCAAAATGACCGCTATGTGCACAGTTACTAGGATACATCTAAATAGTTAAATTTTATCAGATAATCGCTACGTAAGGGTAGTATTTTAATGACGGAAATAAAAAGTTCGTTAATTTTTGCGGAAACTTGTTTCTAGGACTTTTTTTTATATCTTCCCCCACCCATATTTAATTAGTTAATAAATGTTCTTTTCCGAAGCCCTAAGGTTTATGTCCCATGGGGACTATGGGGCCCAGACTTAATGTCTTTAATTTTTATTTTACACTTATATCAGGTCTCTTCGAAAATGTTTTTTTATATTTACTATGGTTAAATATTCAATTTTTAAAACAAATATATTTTAGTTGAGTCATCGTCCTAAACGTTTAAAATATTTAATACGACACTGTTTAAAAATTCTTTCATCTGGAGAACGTCATCACTCTGGAAGAAACTCCCTGAGGCCGTGCTCCCCAACAAGTATAATCTCCAAAGATTCAAGACCAACGTGAATCATCTCCTGCGCACACGTACCGCTCGCAGAGCGCCATAAAGGATTATTCCTGCAGTGCTGTGCCTTATCATAAAAAAACGCTCCTTTTGCCTCATAATAAAGTAGTACATGACCCGCCTTTGATAAAAAAAAAATGTTAGTGCTGAGAATCTTCATAGATTTCTCGCATGCATTTGACGTTAAGAGGGGCCTCAAGGTTACATTCTGGTGCCTTTTTTAATTTTTACCAACGAAGTTATAAACGATGTTACGAGTACATCAGAGAATCAGAGAATATTTTTGGTGTGTCATCTGCGGATGACACTAACATTTTAATTGTGAAAATAACTTCATTTTTTAAATAAGAATAAAACGACAATTATAAATTATTTGAAAATGTGTCGCTAAGTTTATCCGCTACCACGAAAATACCTTTACAATACAATTTAAAGTTTTTTCCTCATATAGAAGAACTTTGTTCAAAGGTACGCAGCTGTTGTTATATACGCATTTAACGTTATGTCTGGGCACTGCAGTGAAAAGATACTTTTAAATCTTTATAATAAATATGGGATTCTAAGCTGATATTCAACGCTTTCATCTTACTGTTGGTTTCTTAAGTTAGGAATTTCTCCTTGAACTCTTATTCGTTTTTCGTTTTTCCTTTTCGGTTACATCTTGCAAGTTTTTGTTTTTGGGTACTATTTTATCTTTTAAGTTTTTTTCTCTTGTTTTGTGATTTTAGTCTTCTTTTATTTGTTATTGTGTTTTTTAAAGTTTTTTGGTATTCAACTTTTATTTGTTTCTTTTACTTTTATGGTGGAAGCCAGTCCTTAAGATATTTGTGTTCCTGTTGTTCGGTTAAGTCTATGTGTGATGCCACTATTAGTGGATTTTCAGATAATATGTCTGTCCTTTTATAATAGTTTGTTTATATTTTTGTGAAAAACTCGTCGATCGTCTCTACCCTCATGTCCCTGTGAAGTAAGTCTGTCGGAGTGTATCTTGGTGCGTCTGCTATTATTTTTATTATTTTGTTTTGTAGTCCTTGTGTCTTTTTATGTTTTGTCCTTTTTACCGTGCACCAGGTTGGTGCACCGTACGTTAGTACTGGTTTAATAATTGTTTGATAAATTTTTGCTTTTGTGTTCATTTTACTTTTGCTGTATTTCGAAAATCCGGAAAATTTTGTGAAGAACTTCTCGCGGAAGCAATACCTCGTTTCATAACTCAAACCATAAAAGTTAGCTGCACCAAGAATGATATAAACTATATATTTCGTTTACAAAGCAGAAATGATGGAAGCACTTCGAGGCCTATAATCGCTAACTTTATTAGTAATGTAAAGAGAAATGAAATCTTCATGGCAAAAAAAAATGTTAAAAAATACTTCTGTTACCATTTTTGAAGACTTAACGTTATCGCGGTTTCAGTTATTGCGAGAAGCAAAGAAGAAGTATGGAGGTAATAATGTTTGGTCATCAGCTGGAAAAGTTTACTATTGGGACCCTACTGTTAAGAAAAAGATTTGTCTTAAATCGAAATCTGAAATAGAGTAATATATCTACTTGCAATAGGTCTCTATCAAATATTTTGTTAGAAAGGAATGTATTCCATTTATTGTATTTCTGTACCTTTACTGATGTTTTGATAAAGCTGGAACTATAACGACTTATCAGCTGTGTGTTGTATTCTCTTTTTTTCTTTTTTTTTTTTATACACATGAATCAACACATTATTATCAGATTAAGAGTTAAAAGGATTTTTGTTATCTATTCTACTATTTTCATTTTCTTTTTGTTTTCTTTATATATTTTAATAAAATATAGGTAGGTAGATACTCATTATTATATGTTTAAAATAATGCACCTTTTTATTAATATTATGGTTAATTTTTTAATGCGGGGCACATGTGTGCATATTGATTTGATCTTGTTTATGGCGAATGTGAGAAGTAAATTTCATTTTGCGCATCTAAATATTCGATCACTCTGTTCACATTTTAATGAATTTTGCGAGTTTGTTGCGGCGGAGGGATATGATATTATCGGGTTGTCTGAGACTTGGTTGCACAAGGGCTTGCCGAGTAGTCAATTGGCTATACCTAACTATAATTTAGTACGAAAAGATAGGAATGGCCGCGGAGGTGGTGTCGCTTAATGTATTAATAAATCGTATAAATTTACAATATTGGAGACACCTACCCAGGAGAGCGCTTTAGAGCAACTTTGGATTAGCATTAAAATCAAGGGCAAAACAATATATTTCGGGTCTCTTTATCGCCCCCCCCCCAATATAAACTTAAATAGTTGCCTGGACGACCTGGAAAATTCTTTAATAAGTTTCATACCTTCTTCGAATCACATTTTATTTGGAGGTGATCTTAATGTAGATGTATCAGATGCGGCCAACCCTGGAAATATTCATATTGGTAGATTACTTAATAAGTATAAACTTTCTCAATTGGTGACTTCACCTACTAGAATTACTCAGAACAGTAGTACACTTATTGATTTGATTGTAACGTCAGCTTCAGAGCTTTCCATGGACGTGCAAGTAGTTAATGTGGACAATATTTCAGATCATTGCTTAGTATATACACAATTACATTTCCAAAAAACAACTGTGCCCATATCATATCGCACTTATAGGGATTATTCTACATTCTCGTTTATTGACTTTCTCAATGACTTGTTTCATGTCAATTGGAATTTATTATTCAATATGACTGATGTTGATGATATGATCAGTTTTTTTAATGAAAATATCAAAAAAGTATTTGATCTACATGCTCCTCTAAAGACTTCTAGGTTTACGAAGGCTCCTGCCCCTTGGATCACGGATAATATTAAGTTCATGATGAATTTACGTCGAAAAGCAGTAACTAAGTACAAAAAACTTAAGACTGAACCGGCCTTGTTAGAGTATAAACAAATTCGTAATTTAGTAACCACAGCCGTTCGTAACGAGAAAAAAGCGTATCTTCATCACAAATTTCGAACAGATCCTGCCACTTTTTGGAAGACTTTGAGAACACTCAACATAGGCATAACTTCCTCAGCGAATGGTCAGTTGGGCGATGTTGTGACGGCTCCTCAATTAAATGCATTCTTCATTGATAGTGTTCCGAATGTAATGGTGAACTCAAGCACTTTTATAAATGATAATTATAGTAACCGACGACACCCCAATGTTATCAATGAATTTAAGTTTTCTAAGGTTAGTGAAGAGTACATAGAAAAAATTATTTTAAATATAAAAAGTACTGCTATGGGTACTGACGGTATTGATCTTAAAATGCTCTCTTTAATTGTACCATATCTGACACCACATTTAACTTTTATAATTAACCATTCTTTACAAACGGCTAAGTTTCCAACTGAATGGAAAAGTGCCAATATTATTCCGATACCGAAAATCAATTCTCCAATGGAAATGTCACATTATCGTCCAATCAGTATTTTGCCTACTCTGTCCAAGGTGCTTGAAAGGGTCTTGAATGATCAGCTAACGAATATGTTACAGTCAATCGTATACTGCCTGCAACCCAATCCGGTTTTCGTGCTCAGCATAGTACATCGACAGCACTACTGCATGTTTGTGATGATATATTTGGCGCTTTGGATCAAAATAGGATTACTGCTCTAGTGCTGTTGGACTATAGCAGGGCATTTGATACCCTTGATCACTTAATTCTTTCCTCCAAACTTAAATATTTTGGCTTGCATGTTACATCTCTTGACCTTATAAATAATTACTTAATGGGTAGAAGGCAAAGGGTCTCACTAGGTTCGGCTGTGTCAGAATGTTTGCAGACTAACAGGGGAGTTCCGCAAG
This sequence comes from Polydrusus tereticollis, assembly GCA_963920685.1. Taxonomy (NCBI): domain Eukaryota; kingdom Metazoa; phylum Arthropoda; class Insecta; order Coleoptera; family Curculionidae; genus Polydrusus; species Polydrusus tereticollis. Next base: position 106,835,567 of record OY987326.1, on the reverse strand, counting down.
GTAGTATTTTGGGACCCCTTTTATTTTCCTTATATACCTGCGATTTCTCTAATTTTCTTAAAGTATGCTCCTCTCATCAATATGCGGATGATATGCAGGTTTATTCTTCATTTTCGCGTTCGGAAGCATTCATGTATAGGGAGGCAATTAATGCTGATTTGGCAATTATATCCGAGATATCGGGTTTTCATAGACTGGTACTGAACAGTTCGAAGTCTAAATTGTTGATTTTTGGTTCACCTTTATTAGATAACTTTGAGATCAAAATTGAAGGTTCTGCCTTGGTATCTACAGTCTGTGAAAAAAATTTAGGAATATTTTTGGATACTCAGCTTAGATTTGAGACCCACATATCGAAATTATTGCAAAGAGCCTATTATAAATTAAAATTACTTTACATGCATAAAGACATTTTGACAACTGAGGTAAAGCTTCGACTCAGCGAGTCTTTAATATTGTCTCTAATTTCATATTGTGATGTTCTCTACTGGCCGGCTCTTACCCAGAGGGATAAAAATAGTTTACAAAAACTTCAAAATTCTTGCCTAAGATTTTGTTTCAGTGCTAGAAAATTTGATCATGTGACTCCGCTATATCAGGCTTCTGGATGGTTGAAACTGGATGAGAGATTTTTTCTTCATTTATCTACACTTGTCCATAAAATTATAAACAGCAGAGCCCCTGCATATCTTTGTGATAAACTGATCATTAGTGCTAGTATACATGGACGAGCAACGCGCCATGGTCAAAGATTTATTATCCCTCAGCATAGAACAGCTAAACTCCAGGGTTCTTTCAGTTACAACGCTGTTAAGGTATATAATGCTCTACCTGTCGGTGTGACGTCCCTCGCCGTAACAAGCTTTAAGAAAGCTGTAAAAAGCTTTATTTTAAATAAAAGAATTTGAGTTTTCTATACATAATATGCAATAGGATTGAACGTAGAATATATTTTTTTTTTCTTCTTAAGTTCACCATCACTACCCATCACATGTTTCATATTAATTTTATAATTAAAATATTATTTTTGTATCTGAAATTATATAACTTTATAGATAAGATAACTATAGGTATTTATTTAGGTTGGACGGTTAGATGGAGTAGCAGTTGCTAGATCTCGCCGTCATATTCATTAGTTTTGTATAAAAATGATTTTTTTTTTTTTGCTGAAATAAAAGATATTTATTATTATTATTATTATTATTACACAGTAAAAAATAGGATACATTTACTTATAGGATAAAAATTTATATCCGAATACGGTCTACACAGAAAAAAAATCGGTCCTGTTACAGGCAACAAGCCAGGCTTTACATCTAAAAATATGATTAAATTAATTGAATATTCAATATCTTTTAATGCAAATAGTATTCAAACTTAGGCCTGTTTTGTGTAACCTTATTTCATCTTGTTCATATAGCTAAATGCCTAGTCCTTATGTACGTAAAAAAGCATGCTCACTTCCAGTTCACCCTAAGATCATTAAAGAAAACAAACTACTTCAAAGTTAAATACGCTAAACTAATGTTGCATAAACCCAGCTTTGCTTTAATACAAAATTGTTAGTTTGGTTGGTAATCTTGTTTTTACTCATTGTCTATTTAAAAGAATTTTTTTTAATGATCAATTTGTGTAAATGCTTACTACTTATATTTAATATAAATAGATTAACTCTATCTTAACATACCTACCTGTATCCGTTGGAAATCTGAAAAATGAAATTCCTTTGCCGGTTCTGTTAGGACACCCACGATAAGCACACGATGTTTATACCACCTTTAAGCTTCGTTTCCGACATTTAAACAATTAGATTTTAAACACCGATAAGTCACAAAATAATAATAAGTTTTGGAATTATTAGAAAATACGTCTTAACACACTAAAAACACCGATGGAAAAAAATAAAACAAGAAGCCACAAAAATTATCACTTTGTTTATGTCAAAACACGATTGACAGTGATTGATAACAAAATATGACACATCAAATTTGATTGATATACTAAACTTATTAAGCAGGAAAGAAAAATCCAAAATTCTTCACAAATATTTAATATTTCGCTCTACGCGTTTCGGTTTCTTAAACCATTTTCAAGAGCTATATTATAATATAAACAAAAACTTTACATTAAGGACACAAACAAGCTCACAATGGCGAGCACAGGTTTACTGATTGATTCAATTGATTGATATACTACTAACTTCGCGCATGCGCATATAAATTTGGTTTTGCCGGACTGGCTTTCTTTCGCCTCTTATTGGTTATGTCACTCTTTGGTTGGACCTCCGTGGGCCTTGATAACCTCTTGTAATCTTTTTGATATGCTTGCAACCAGTTTTCTAGTAATTTCTGGAGGTATGGTCTCCCATTCGTGTGTTATTCTATTTTTTAACTGTTCCTTATTTGAAAAATTGTGTTTGCGAATGCGCCGTTTTGAATCATCCCACAAATGTTCGATGGGGTTAATATCGGGTGATTGGGGAGGGGTATGAAGCTGCTGTCGCATATTATGGATCATCCATTCGCGGACTATCTTTGCGGTATGTTTAGGATCATTGTCCTGTTCGAAACTGTAGATACCTTCCTTCGAGTCCCAATTTCTGGACACTTTCCCGCAAATTGTTCCTTAAAATGTTTAGATAAACATGCTGATCCATTGTACCATCTATAAAGTTTAAATTTCCTACTCCCACTGAAGACATGCATCCCAAAGCAGAACACTGCCACCTTACCGTAGAACAAATATTTTCAATTTTTAATGCTGTATTCTTCTTTCTCCAAACTTTAGTTCTGCCACGAAAAGATTGATCTTAGTTTTGTCACTAAAAATTATTGTTTTCCAAAACTCAAGAGGCTTTGAAACGTGTTCCCTAGCAAACTCTAACCGTTTTCTGCGATTAATTTCTGAAATAAACGGCTTCTTTCTGGCTCCACGCCCATTATAACCTGCCCTGTGTAAACAATTTCTCACGGTTTGCGAACAAACGTTTTTCGAAAACTCTTTTCTAATTTCTTCTGCAACTTTGGGTGCACTTTTCTATGAATTTTTACTTATTCCTCTAACAATACGACCGGAGCGAGGTCGAATCTTATACGAACCAGTTGATTTGTATTGGTTTACTATGTAAGTACTAAACCTTAGCGTGTGTTTTCAATAGTAATATGTTAAGTGCATGTAAAATTGCTGAAAATCATGCATGAAGGTTTGTTGCCCTAGAAACAGCTTGAATGCATTTTTATTGTTATTTACCATTTTAAGGTAAATAACAATAAAAATGCATGAAAGCTGTTTCTTTAGGGCAACAAATCTGAGTGCATGATTATCAAGCCATTTTACATGCACGAAATATATTTTTTCTACGAGTGACCGCAAAGAAGCTACTTTGCGCACACTTTTGCATACGCAAAGTAGCACTTTCCCGCACACTGTGCGGGAAAATTTTTTTCCCGCACACTTATTTTAAAGCAAAATTACCATATTATAGGCGCGTTTTTTTCTTATATTTTATAATTTTTTTAGATATTTATACAAAAATATTGTAACAAGACAAAGTTGACAGGTGGTTTATGTGTTGCCTTATAAACTATACCGAAGTATTGTGCCGTGGGGCTCAAAATTTTTTTGAAATCTGCATTATTATATTTTCCTCTAATTTTGTTCAAGTTAAAAAAAATCAAGTATTTTTGTGTCAAATGCGGTTTGTTCCCTTAGCAACCAAAATACATTGTCATACAACGCTTTCATGTCAGTTTAGAGGTCTTCTTCAAAATTTTCACTAGCATTTTCACCTATTTAAAATAAAAAAAACTGTTTTAAAAATGGATATCACTGAAGAAGAACTTCCAGAAGATGTCCTAGAAGCCGCCAACATGGCTAGTTTGCAATTGCTGCCTGCCAAATCGCGAGAAAAATACGAGAAACAGTACGAGTTGTTTTCCAAATGGTGCGAACAAAGGGGGATATAGTTGTTTTTGATGTCAATAAAAATTTAAAATTAAAAAAATATATAGTTATTTCACTCGTAGAAAAAATATTGTTCCTAACACGTGCGCAAAGTAGTTTTCCCGCACTTAAAGCTTATCCGAACTCCGCTTCGCGTCGTTCGTCTAACTGCTTTCGCGTGCGGGAAAACATAACTTTGCGCACTGAATAGGAAAACTACTATTTTAGACTATTTCCTGAATGAAAAACTAGTAGGTGCTCCGAAACGAATCATTTTGATAAATTGACGCGAAATTGTCAAAGCAGAAATTTCAACTTGTTGTGACAGTGACGGTTATTCTCGTAGGTAACCAACAATGAAAAACCAGAAGAGTGCAATTTTCAGCTCAATCGCGACCGAGGGCTGATTTTCACCGAAAATCAAGTGAAAAGCGCATTGTAGTTAAAGGGAGGTAAATAACAATAAAAATGCATGAAAGCTGTTTCTTTAGGGCAACAAATCTGAGTGCATGATTATCAAGCCATTTTACATGCACGAAATATATTTTTTAGACTATTTCCTGAATGAAAAACTCATCATTTTGATAAATTGACGCGAAATTGTCAAAGCAGAAATTTCAACTTGTTGCGACAGTGACGGTTATTCTCGTAGGTAACCAACAATGAAAAACCAGAAGAGTGCAATTTTCAGCTCAATCGCGACCGAGGGCTGATTTTCACCGAAAATCAAGTGAAAAGCGCATTGTAGTTACAGTATATGAGGGAAATAGTCACTATAATTTTTCCTATGTTTCTAAATGATTTTCTATCTTTCCATAAATTGATTACAATCTTTCGAATTGCATTGGGAATTTCACAATTTCTTTCACTCATTTTTGTAACAAGTAAATAAATTCATGATTTATTTGTTTTAAATTTAGCTAGCAATGACTACTTGATTAAGTGTAACTGAATATAATGTAGTTTCCCTTACGTATATTTGACTGCCTGGAGACATTTTTGACTTAGTTTTTGTTAATAATTTTAAATTATGATGTAACATTTCAATAAAATATTTTGCAGTTATTTTTTATTTAATTTTTTATTGGTTATGCCTGAAATAATAGTATAAATTTTGTTTTTTCATAGTTTCAGTTAGATGGTTATTTCAATTCAAATTACGGAAAAAAATATTTATTTACTATTCTATTAGGTATTTCTATTATAATCTGATTAAAATTTAAAAAAATTTAAAACTCTCTTTGTTGCCAATTGCCTAATCGCTATACCAGACGAGCTTACAGACATTAGGAAAGTACACAGTTTAATAAGTGTCATCATCCGGGGCAAATATATCATAGTACCCTTGGAAATATCATAAATTCCAGTCAGATGCAGGAACGCACAGTCGCTCTCCCCTCGTTCAGTAAACAATTGAACATCTAATGTCACCGCCAGACCCGCGGCACATTTTCCGCTCGGCCAAGCGTTTAAGCGGCCACTACTGATTTTTGTGTACACAAACGCTCGGAAACTGATTAACTTAAGGGATTATTTAAATATGTATAAAAAAATGTCGGTTCTCTTTGCCCACGTCTTTTCTGTTGATACAGCTTGTAGTGAATATGATTTGCATTGTATTACTTTTGGTAAAATTTATGTTTGTGATTTTTAATTTTGTTTTAAATTTATTGTTGAGATTCACTGTGGGCATACAGGGTGATTCACGACCATGGCGTACTAGACGTTTCTGGCGAACCAGTCAATGGGATGATCCAAAAATTTGGTTTGTTGCATAAAAGGACATGCTCTATACATCTAAAATATTTTGGATAATGCGGTGTTGCCGCTTCTACTAGAAAGTAGTACCAACTTTGATATTTTAAATAGAACACCCTGTATATTAACTTACTCTCATAATGGCTAGTAGTTGCTTAACACATTTCCTTGTCACTTCCCTATACCTATCTCTTGCCGATTTTGAGATACTAATAATTATCTATTTTTTTCTCGAAAAACAGGACCTTAATTTAATACAAGTTGATATTTTTAAACTTTGAGATGCTAAGTCACTGAAATTCGGTTGGTAGTTAGGCAATACCCGGAGGCCTTTTATGCTATGGCCAAAGCTTAGTTGCAATATACAGCGTGGTCTATTTAAATAATTAAATAAATTATAAATAGATTTTTAGACCACCCTGTATGATAGATAGATAAATCAAAAATTAAACTATTAAGGAAGCAACTTGACACAAGTTAGTAAAAGCACAAAATAGGACTTTAACCCTTAAACATATAAAAACATTTCTGTGAAAATGGCTGACTAAATGCTCTAGCTATGATGTCGATTTAAGCAGAAATTTAGTACATGATATAAATGAATTGAAAAAAAAGTCTTGGAGAAATTTATTTCCATGAAAGACCGTAGAGCGGATTTTCACTTTATTTGGGGCCAGACCCCCGTTCCCAAGGGAGCATAAGAACGGTGAATTCCTACGAAATTTGAGCGTGGTCCCAAAAAACTTTTGGGCGCTTACACCCCCCATGGTTTGCCCCCCCCCCCCCTGCCCCAAAATACTAGCTACGCCACTGTTTAAGAAGACCGGAAGACAGCAGCCCAACAGAAGGACTTTTCAAAAATTGGATAGAAACCTACGCGAACACGGTAGGTTTGAAAAGCCCAGACAAAAATATGGTAACAGCAGAAGCTCGCACAATGTTTTACGCTGGGTCTGTATTTAAAAGTTTGACTGTTTTTTCTTTAAATCATGTAAACTTTCTTCCCAATTTGTTCCCTTGTATAAAGTGGGCGCTATTGCATTTATCATATAATATTATTTTAGGTAGACAACAACTTTTCCATATACACAAGACAAATTTCCGCAAAATCTTGCTTGCCAATCCTAACTCATGTTAAGGCTTGGAGAATTAAAAAAAAATAATAACTCATATTTCCCATGCATTGTAAGAAAGTGATGGCTCAGAGGCGGTTATATTTTTGTTAGTGGCTACAGAATCAAATTGGCGATGATAATAACTCTCTTGGGTCTATAATCTGAAGCGACGAAGCTAAGTTTAGCAATTGCGGTATATTTAATCATAGGCATCGTTACTATAGATCCGACACGCTATTCATAAATGCTATAAAATTGTGATGCCAAAATCGTTTGGTGGCGAGACGCTGTGAGGAGCTAAGTGGGGCCGGGAGCGGGGATTACGCTGGCTTCACATAATATGCATGCGACAAAACTCCAAGAAAACAACATCCGCTATGCCGAGTATTATCGAGTCGATGCGGATGGCCACGAAAATGATGAAATCTGGGCGGATCCGTTATCGCTGCGTTGCCATACTACAGATTTTTTACAAGGTTTTAGGCAATGTTATATATTTCCCAAATCATGTTAATCTAGTTAATCATAGAAGTTAATACTTTTAACAGAGTAAGCCCAGAAAACTACGTTTTCTGTGGCGTAAGTCTGGCAAACCAAGTGGAGGGAAGCAGCTTGAATGTTGATTTACTTTACACTGGAATACATTGTTGACAACACGTTTATTTGTTATTGTTCGGTCTAATAGTTACGATGTCTATGTATTTAATAGAAATAATATGCGCATATGGGCCGTAGAAAATCCTAGGCGTAATAGAGAAATACGCAGACAAGTACGCTTCAGTATCAATTTTTTGGGCAGGGATGTTTGGAGACAAAATTCTTGAGACTATCTCTTCCTCTTAAACACCCATTTGCAAGATCTCTTAGCTGAGATCTCGCTCGCCACCCTACCAGTCTTTTAATTTCAACAAGACGGTGCCCCAGTTCATGAAGCAAGGGAGATTAGGCAGTTTTTAAATCATGAATTTCCAGGCAGATGGATGTGAAAACGAAGTATGGTAGAATAACCTGCAAAATCTCCAGATTTTACACCTTTAGACTTTTTTATGGGGGGGGGGGGGCTTTGAAAAATAAAGTTTATAAACATAAAGTTAATACATTAGAAGGACTTCGGTACAAAGGTCCACTGAAAAAGTAGGGAGCAAAATTAATCGTTAATAAATTAGATAAAATTGTTTTTATTTTTTTTTAGTGTAGTAGTTTAACATTATTTCCCTAAAATTTCTAGAATTTAAATTAATCCAAAACATTATTAGGGATATATTTGTATTATCCTTTAAAGAAAAATTAAATTATTTTTGTCTTTTTATAGCTTATGTGTACCGGGTGACGCATGGCTGTGTTGAACATAGGAAATCCCATGTAAATTTTGTGGTGGCTAAACATTGGCTCCCCTGTACATTTTAGAGAAAAATTGTATTACAATTTCTTGAAGACGCCGATATAATCAAGCCATATGCCAAGTTTGAACGAATTTGAATAAGCCAATCCTAATATATTCAATTAAATGTGATGGCAAAATTGCGTAATTTTCATAGTTTAGGTAATAGGTACAGCAAACACCAGCAAATTATTATTTGGTATTGACAAAACGAAAAGTAGCATCAGTGACAACATTTTCATGGAAGGCGCTTTAATTATAGCTAAATCTGAGCTATTCCATTAAGGAAAAAGTAACTATGATTAAGTGGTATTATACAGAAAACAGTTTAAGAGCAGTGTCTGAAATGTTTTCAGTTCAATTCCATGATAAGCCTATCCCTTCCATTTCATTAATTAAACTTACCATTAGCAAATTTGAGTCCAAAGGCACTGTAATAAATAACTGTAAATGCTCAACTCAGAATGTCAATAGAGCTGAAAAAAGGAATAATAGAGATCTTGATATTTTACTGCACGCGGAGGAAAATAAAATGATTAGCACGAGGATTCTTGGGCAAGCCGTAGGAAAACATCAAACCACAGTGTTGCGCACTTTAGAAAAGCATAAATAGTTTCCTTACAGGTATAAAAAACATAAAGAGCTAAGGCAAGGTGATGAAGAACGGAGAATGTTGTTCTGTTTTAAAGTAATAAAAAGAGCAAATAATAATAGAGATTTTTGAGAAATATTTGTTTTACCGATAAATGTACATTCACCCTCAACAACGAACCAAATGTTAAAAATTGCCGGCATTGGAGCCAAGAAAATGAACATCGACAAAAAATAAATGTTTGGGCAAGAATTGTAGGACATCACATTATTGGACCATGTCTTATGGAAGGTAACCTTACAGCAGTAACATATTTGGACTTACTACAAAATCGAATTGAACCCGCACTAGAAGAAGATGTACGCGCAAATCAGGAGATCTGGTATCAAATGAATGGTTGTCCTGCCCATAATTTTGTCATGGTTAGGGAAAACTTGCAAAATATTTTTAACGGAAATATTATTGGCCCACGGCATTTAATCTTTTGGCCAGCCAGGTCTCCTGATCTTTCGCTAAACGACTTCTTTCTGTGGAGTCACTTAAAAAATTTTATTTCTGAAGGTGTACAGGGTTATCCAACCAAGACTAGACAAGGCGATTATTTGACTTTTCCTGTACTTTTATAAAAAAACTGAAATAGCCATCTTAAGTCATTTTCTCCCGCGAATTCGAATATCTTCAGCAAAAAACAATTGAACATCAAACAAAAGTACTAGGGGTCACTTTGATATTTTTTTAAATGGAACACCCTATATCTTCGAATATTTTTGGATTTAACATAAAATAGCAATTATTTTTTAATAAGTGCATTATAAGTCTAAACCTAATAGTTTCCGAGATATCGACTTTTGAAAAATGACATTTTTCAACTTTGACAGCTTCTAGCTTTCTAACGGTACGCTTTAGAGTAAAACGGCTTACATGTCCCTATCTTACTTTTTTATGATCTTTACAAAAACATGAACTTCCGGTAAAACCGGAAGTACTGTATTTCCGGTTTTTGAGTTACATCCGGTTTAACCGGAAGTTGATGTTTTTGGGAAGATAATAAAAAAGTAAGATAGGGACATGTAAGCCGTTTTACTCTAAAGCGTACCGTTAGAAAGCTAGAAGCTGTCAAAGTTGAAAAATGTCATTTTTAAAAAGTCGATATCTCGGAAACTATTAGGTTTAGACTTATAATGCACTTATTAAAAAATAATTGCTATTTTATGTTAAATCCAAAAATATTCGAAGATATAGGGTGTTCCATTTAAAAAAATATCAAAGTGACCCCTAGTACTTTTGTTTGATGTTCAATTGTTTTTTGCTAAAGATATTCGAATTCGCGGGAGAAAATGACTTAAGATGGCTATTTCAGTTTTTTTATAAAAGTACAGGAAAAGTCAAAAAATCGCCTTGTCTAGTCTTGGTTGGATAACCCTGTACAATTTGAAAATCTAGACCAGCTAAAAAACCGTATTTCGTTAGAATGTGACAGAATTTCTCAATATCAACTCAGTAATGTTAGAAATGAATTTTATGATCGGTAGGGATATTGTTTAGCTGTTAATGGAGGATTGTTTGAACATTTAATTAATTAATTGTTTTTGTGAAAATCTGTAATCTTGGGTATGTTAGGTTTAATTAAAGGCTTAGTAAGGAAAACATAATGGTGTCTTTTATTTTGAATGTGTGATTGCCGGATTGGTGAAACGAAAATGTGTTTTTAATGTGAAATAATATTTATCCGTTATGTTCAGGTTTACGTCAATTTTTGACAATAGCGTCATTTGCTGGTGTTTGCGTTATTACCTAAACTATGAAAATATCGTAAATTTGCTATCATATTATTTAATTGAACAAGTTAGGATTGGCTTATTAAAATTTCTTCAAACTTGGCAAATGGGTTTACTATATGGACCTCTTCAAAAAAATACAATTCAATTTTTCTCTATAATGTCTATAATGTACAGGGGAGTTAATATTTAGCCACTTCAAAATTTACATGGGATTTCCTATGTTCAACTAAGCCATGCATCACCCGGTATAGTATTTTTACGCTAGGACTTAAAATTATTAAAAAAAGATTATCAGGTACGATGGCACTGAAGGGCCATAGGCGTGTTAAAAATTTTAAATAATTACCAGATACCAAGTGAAATTTTCCACATACTAAGTGGAAATCTCCACATACTAAGTTAAAATTTCTACAAATAAATTGGAAATTTCCACGTACTAAGTGGAAATGTCCATATACTAAGTGGAAATTTTCACATACTAAGTGGAAATTTCCACATGCTAGGTGGAAAATTCCACAAACTACTTGGAAATTTCCAAATATTAAGTGGAAATTGCTAGCCATTTTCTGGGTATTTATGATTATGAGTCAAGCGGCAAAATCAATTCATTAGTTCTACAGCAACACTTAGCCTGTACAGTGATCTGCGGTGGTTAACTCGTAATTCTCTTGCTCTGGTGAAACCTGGCATGTTCTTCATGAATGCTTACGTGCTCTTGACGGGTCTTTGAGCAGAGCTCACGCTCGCTGAAGATCCACGAGGTGTGGATCATCAGCGACCGCTAACCTGAACATGATCTTGCTTTTACTCGCTCTTGCTCGCTCACTTACGCATCCATTTATACATATGCCATATGGTTTTGACTTGTCATACGAATCCAGGAGCCATAAATAATTTGGGCCTTTGTTAGAGTACTTTCGTCGTCTCAATCTTCGTCGCTTACGAAATTCAACTCCAGTTGTATCAATTAACGGTAACGCTAGACGCACTGTTTCTCATTTTACAATATAACCTTCATGTGTACATTTTAAATGCATCCATCGATATCCATGAAGTTGTCCAGATTTTCCTGTTTCTTCTTCGATATACATCACTATGATATTTAAATTAGTAAATTGTTTCCTCCTGTACCACCGATATTTTTTTAAAATGCGCTTAAAAGTTCTGCGACTTATTGTATAATTTTCCTTGCTTTCAAGAAAGTATAGAATTTTGCTGTGAGTTAATCACATGTCATAATAAAGTTTTATACAATCTGTGAGGTTCATAATATTCTTACTTTCACCAGAGCAAGAGAACCACCGCAGGTCACTGTACAGGCTAAGTGTGTTGCTGTAGAACTTATTAATTGATTCTGCCGTTTGCCTAATAATCACAAATATCCAGAAAATATCTAGAAATTTCCACTTAATATTTGGAAATTTCCAAGTAGTTTGTGGAAATTTCCACTTAGTATGTGGAAATATCCAATTTACTTGTGGAAATTTCAACTTAGTATGTGGAAATTTCCACTTAGTGTGTGGAAATTTCCACTTGGTGTCTGGCAATTATTTAGAATTTTTGACACGCCTATGGCCCTTCAGAGTCATCGTAATCAGGTTATTGTTAGGATGATTTTAGAAATAAATTTGAGAGAAAGAAACAAAAACATCATTGTAAGATATTTTTATTAGGTAGCTTAAAATGTTGAATCCTAATCAAAGGAATGCAATGGTGATTTGAAAAATGAAATAAAAAATCCAGGTTCGTATTAAGAAAAAATTGATGGACCCCAAAGACGAAACGTCGGATTCGAGATCTGATACCACAGTTTAATAGAAGAGAAAAAGTGGCAATGAGAATGTAAAAAAAACAAAACGTCAAATTAGGGTTTTTTGAATATCTTCGGAAGTAGTCGGAATACACGAATCTTCTTGACGGCATATTAATCGGCATTGAATTGAGCAACTTTACCCTAATTTAAACTTCCTCGTATTTCTTACCGTTTTCAGGATCCCAATGGTGTGCCTCGAATTTGTAACACCCTGTATATTAAATATTTCGCGGCAGTGTGCTTTGAGGTTGCATTATTTTAATCTTCATACTTTATCATTATTTTTCTCTTCAGATCCAGTACGGCGTGTATATCAAATTCAAGTATATGAAATTTAAATGGTCAAATCTTGTTTCATTTTTTTTTAGGAAATGTAAATGCAGTCTCGGGCAAAATAATCGATCTACCCAAATTTTCGATGAATTTAAATGGCAAGTAACTTCTTTATTTTATGTCGGATTTAAACGAATTTCAAAGAATATTGTAGATAAATTAATGGAGAATCGCTCATATTTTAAAAATATACTAAAAAATAGTAGTAGTAGTACGTTCATAATTATAAAACAAAAATATGTTTTTTACCATAAGTTTAAGACACACTGTGGAGTGACAAAACAGTATATTGTTCTAAATTAAGTTTAAATCATCAAGTAACATCTATTCTTAACATTTTTGTTTTTGGTTCACCTCGACATCTTTATTTTTTTAGAAAATGTGGAATTTTTGAAAAAACATTGCAGTTTCCTATAATTTTCCTGGCGAAAAACTAAGGTTGCTATGGAGGATGACAGTGACAGTTTTGTTGAAGCATCCCATACTTGGACTTGTTGCCAAAGCCATTGCTTTAATCTAGGATGGACGGCCACATTATTACGTAGCAAGAGTTTTAAACGTCACAAGAAGTAAAGTACAAAGAACTGTAAATCAGTTTAATCAGCATGGCGAGTATAGTAGAAGGAGTCAATGTGGTAGGAAGAGGTATACGAATGAACGAGATGATCGCTTTATTGCACTAAATGTTTTACGTGACCGAAGAGTAACTTCTGTGGAGGTAAATAATAGATTGGAGGACGTACGGCAGGTCCAAGTAAGCGAGAGAACGATAGGAAGAAGGTTATCTGACATTTGATTACACGCAAGGACACCTGCAACCGCTTCCGAGTTGCTGAGAAACCACAGGGTTGAACGCCTTAGATTTGCTAGGGAACATCAAAATTGGGGCATTGGTGAGTGGGAAAATATCTTATTTACCGACGAATCTAGGTTTTGTTTAAAAATCACCGGACGGTCGTCAAAGAATCTATAGAAGAACAGAACGTTTTGAGCAAAACCACTTCTCGCCTAGGGTATGGCGGAGGCTCCGTTATGGTGTAGGGTGGTGTGCAGCTCGACAGTAGAAGAGACTTGTTAATAGTCGATGGAGGGGAGGGGGGCAATGACAGCGGATAGATATATTCGTCAGGTTTTAAAAGCACATGTTGTTCCCTTTGCTTCATTTGTGGGAGACGATTTCATGCTAATGCATGATGACGCTCGACCGCATGTTGCGAGAGTAGCTAGTGAATATTTAGAAGTGGAAATCCCAAAAATGAATTGGCCCCCCCGCAGCCCCGACTTAAATCGGTCGAACATGTCTGGGACACATTGGGCAGAAAAGTACGGTTGGAGGTACCTGGTCCAGCCAATTTACAGGAGCTTAGTGAAGTACTCATTGAAGAATGACAGCAAATTGATCAAGATCATTGGATACGGAACCTCATTATACTTATACTTATTATACACTCCATACAAGGCGTATGGAGGCTGTCAAAATTATTGGAAACAGCAATGATTTTCGAAAAAGATCCATATTTTCCACAAAAATAAAGATATCGAGGTGAACCAAAAACAAAAATGTTAAAAATATATGTAACTTGATTATTAAAACTTAATTTGGAACAATATACTGTTTCGCCATTCCACAGAGTGTCTTAAACTTATGGTTAAAAACATCTTTTTGTTTAAACCTGTATATTATAAATGTATGTCTATTTTTTAGTATACTTTTAAAATGTGAGCGATTCTCAATTAATTTATTTACAATATTCTTAGAAATTGGTTTAAATCCGACATCAAGTAAAGAAGTTATTTACGATTTAATTTGCTCGAAAATTTGCGTGGATCGATTATTTTCCTTGTGAGTGTAGTTTATTACCTAAATAACTTTTTTTTAAAAATCCAACTTTGCTTTAATTTTCTTTATTTTATTTTATGCTAAACTTTCAGCAGTAAAGTAATCCAATTAAAATACACCCCAATCTCGTTGGAACGTCACCAAAACAATGCATAGGTATCGAGATGAAAATAATTATGCCTAAAAATGCAATGTAATGCAATTTGCAATAACTAACTTAACGAGAATTATGGACAATTTTTTAAAGGTTTGTTACTTATGAAGTCACTTAAATATTCTGATACTACTACTACTAGGTACTACTTTAAAAAATATAATAAATATCGTCAAACGTGTGTTATAAAAAAACATGTTTTTAATAATTATTAGCACATATCAATATGTTATAAAATGCGTATCACCCCAATATCAATTATAACACTTTATTTGCCCCAATTTAATTTCGAATTTTAAATAATAACAGCAAATCATATCACTCAATAGTAATAGTTACTCATGCGATTAAATATAATAATAATTATAGATTACATGTTTCTACGAAAAGTGACACACGATATGCTAAAATATAAATATGAGAACGAAGGAAAATGTATTTAAAAATTATTTAATGTTTTATGGTGATTACAATTAATATATTAAGTAGACCAATTTTAAATTAAAAATAAATGAAGGCTCTTAAATAATCCTTTTATCGTTACTTATTCGAGTGGTATGTTTGGCAAGTAACAAATACTGTAACTGACTTACTTCTTCATTTCCAACTTAATTATTGGCGCGAGGGCTATACGGAAGCACTTTACTATAAATTCAAACTTATACAAGTTGCGAACTTTATATAACATTCTGTTTAATTATGTGGAGTGTCTGATAATTCCTTATCGTAATAACTCTAACAGAACATATGTTGTAGATATGTATTTCTATTTGCACAAACACTGAAGGTCAAATGTAGCTGAAGAGATTTAGCACAGCTTTGCCTACGGACCTAGTTGTTCAGTTTCTATTATACATTAAGGTGAACAAAATTAGATTTACATTAAATTTACAAGAAAACTTACGAGAAAGTTCTGAGTTTCGGTAAGTAAAGCTAACGGAAACTTATAGGTCTTGGGTATTTATTAAAAGTTTTGAAACACAATAAAAATAGAGTGCATTTTAACGTATAGAGGGTATTGGGAAAATGTTTGTCGATACTTGAAAGGTAATATCTCATTTAACAAGAATTGGAATGTCAATATTTTCCAAGTTACAGCCCATCAAACTTAAATTTTTTGTCCTACTTTTAATAAACGGTAATTACTATAGGGTGGAATATATGCATTTAAATTCAGTCAAAGTACGCGCAGATATATGCCTTGTTTGCCTTTAAAATATGCAGTTATATGCATTTTTTTGATCAAATATGCATACTGGTATGCAATATTTCTTAATTTATTATAGTAAAATAGGGTAAAGGAACACACAGTTCTATAAATAATAAAAAAAAACAGAGAGAAATAAAAGTTAACAATTTTTTAACCTGAAATTGTATAAAAGGCATTTATTACTAAATAACTAAATTCACCTTAATAAAAATAAGATCTTTAATTACACTTGCACTTTTTAACAACTCTTTATTTTGCACAACACACTGCGAATCGTCATCTTAATCCAAAATTAGTTCTTTAATGACTTCGAAATGTTCTGCGTAGCCTTAATCCAGGTTCCCCACTGGAAAATTACTGGTTTTGGAGGTAAACTTATTTCTGGTAATCTCTCGTTATACATCTGCACTCGTAGAGGTGCTTTTAGAAACACTTTTTCGATAAAAGTGAAAGCTATTTCTACTTTTGGTTAAATTAACAGAATTTATTTAATTTAACTGAACAGTGCTTGATGGCTTAACCGTAAGAACAAGCGTTCAGTCGCATTAAAAGACCATTTTGTGTGTTTCGAGGTTAAGTTTTGTTTTTTGGAATCTGCTTGTAATTTTAGTCATGCTGGAGGAGCGTCCCTCAATAAAGTATTTCTTTTCTGTATTAGAAGTGCCAGTTTCTGTAGAAGCTCTTCAAATTTATTCTTGCTCATTCTGGTGGTTTTTATAGGCATCTAAGTCATCTAATTTAACTAACAGCTTTACAGAAGCACCTTCATATCTCTGTTTTAAAATCCATGGTCTGACCCACCAACTACGAAATTTTCTTTTTGTCCTATTTTTGATCACGTTCTTTAAATGTTCACACATAGTACGAACGCCAGCATGCACAGTTTTCTGCTTTGACGCCATTTTGAAAACTGACTCACTCTAGACTGAATATTCTAAATTTCCCATTCAATTTTATGTTCAGTTCCATATATTTAACGATACTGATCAAAGAAGCTAATAAATGAGAACCCGCTTTTAGTCGAATCTTTGAGCAGACGCAGCAAGAACGTACGAGATGATCATAATATAGTAGCCAACGATAGGGAATACATGCGTTCATTTTTTCAGATAATTCATGGCCCAAATATCCTTTGCTACTGTCCCCAAGAAATATGGGTATAAGCAAATGCGTAATATGATCACTGTAAGCACCCGCAGAGGGAAAAATGGTCCTCGTTAGAATTGCCTAATCTAAAAAATTCTCAAAATTGTGAGATTCTCGACCATATCAATGATCCAAAAATGAAATAAATCAGTTTGTTTATAAATTATATTCCTCAACATTCCCATTCTCAACGTCTAAAAATATACACTCAAATATATCTTTCGTTCAACTCCCACGAGAGTCTACAAGCAATTGCAGCTTCAAAAATCTACTTAGTCTTTCCAAAAAACAGTGCCTTCAATTTAATTCAAATAGGTCTGCCGTCATGGTATTTGTCCGTGTAAAAGAGAGTAATGAATTTGAAACGAATTATAAGAACTATATACTTAAAATAATTTATCTATAAATTTGTATAATAACTTTAAAAATCTCGAACTGGCCCTGGATCAAGACTTGCGGTTCTCACAGCATGTAAATAAAATTCTGAAAAAGGGCTATACGAACCTTCATGAATTTAATTTTTCAACACAGACATGTCCTTAACAAGGAGATAAAATCGTTGTTGTGCGAATCATTGGTTCTATCGCAAACTAACCACTGCGACACAGCGTATGCCTCAGGAGTAATGACATCAGACGTATTTAGAAGCTACATAATTCATTCCTGCAGCTAATTATGGCGTAAGAAAATATAACCCCATCAGTCATACATTAAAAATTAACAATTGGTTAAATATGGATAATAGAAGGGTTTTGCATTTTACCGTCTTTTTTTTTCACAATGCTGCTAACAAAAACACCTCCGTACCTACGCATCTTCGCTCAACCGAGATATTAAAGAGAAGTTTCAGGTACAAAATCACATAATATTTTAAATAAATTATTAGTTATGTCCATATCATTTACAAAAATAAAAACTTTTATTATTATTATTTGATTTTCTGACAGGTCGCGAGACCTGCCATGCACTCCCTCTACGGGGAACATTCACTCATCCCAGATATCACCGATATCAAAAGGATTGAGCTCTGTGGGGGGCTTTTCCGTGTTATTGGGCCCGTGGGGTTCTTCTTTGGTTACCCATATACTTTTTGACCGTTCGGCTTGTTGAAAGTAGCACTACTTTCTGCATATCCTTGTAAAGATCTTGAGGTACGTCTAGTGTTCTAAGGTTTCCCAAAGCTTGTTTGGGATTACTCCTGTTGTTGAAACAATAATCGGCATAGTTTCGATGCTGTCCATATTCCACTTTGTTCTTATTTGCTCTTGAAGGTCTCGATACTTCGCTATCTTCTCAGCATGCTTCACTAGAAGGTTGTTATTATTTGGTATAGCTATATCTATCAGAGTCGTTTTACTGGCCCTCTTGTCTACCACTACAAGGTCCGGTCTGTTGTGGGCCAAGCTGTAATTTCACCGCTAACTCCTGGTGTAGAATCTTGGCCACTACATCATGCCTCTCCTTGCATTCTGTTGCAGAAAACATCTGGCATCCTCCCGTGATGTGTTGGGTCGTTTCTGCCGTTTGACATCCATATCTGCATTTATCTGCCTGTACAGAAGAGAGAAAGAGAAGAGTTGTCTCCAATTATGTATTTCAGGTAGTTTCTAGTTGGTATGACCTGATCTTGGATTGCTACTAGAAATCCCTCCATTTCAGGCAACATATGTCCAGAAATGAGCCAGTAGTTCGACGCAAGACTGTCGACGTGATCCTGGGCTGCCTCGTTCAGGTGTCGTCCGTGCAGAGATTTTTCCGTCCATATCTGTAGCTTTTCTTCAATGGTCTTGTGGTGTTGTGGGACATTCTGATCCCTCAACCTTAGAGGAGTGGAGTGGTCTGCTTCACAAATAGCATGGTGTAGGTCTGAAGTTTGGGATTTATTGCGGAAGTACTCCCTTAAGTTGTTTATTTGTTGATCCATTATTTTTTCAATGTCTGCCAGACCTCTTCCGCCTTGATGTCGTGGTAGAGTAGTCCGCTCTACCGCACTTCTTGGGTGATGTTTGAGTGTTTTGGTAAGTTGAGTTCTGATCTTGCGCTGTAGTCCTTCGATGTCAGTCACGCTCCAGTCTACTATGCCGAATGAGTAGGACAGAACTGAGCAGACGTAGGTGTTAATTGCTTTAAACAAGTTCTTGCTGTTCAGTTTCGTTCTCAGAAGCCTTTTTATTCTCTTAAAAAAACTCTTCCCTTATATCTGTCTTCATCGTTGCATGACTAATGCGTTGAGCCTGCTTCATCCCCAAGTATTTGTAGTTCTCGCCTTCTCCCATTGTCTGAATCTCCTGGCTATCTTGCATAACGAACGGGTTTTGCTGTATTTTTCCCTTTATCAGGGTGAGAGTACGACATTTATCCAGGCCAAACTGCATTCCGACATCACTGGAGAATTCCTCCACTATTTTAAGCATCTGATCTAGTTGGTTTTTGATAGCGGCCATTAGTTTAGAATCATCCATATATAGAAGATGGTTAACCCTACTTGCTTCTTGGTTGCTGTTTTTGATAGCGAATCCATATCTTGTAGAGTTTAGTCGGTTGGAGAGAGGGTTCATAGCTAGACAGAACCACAGAGGACTCTGAAACTGTATCGGTGGAAATATTGGTGGTCCCCTCATTAAGATGGATCTTGGTCTTCCACATCCCCATTGCGTGCGATCCCAGTACATCTTATAGTAGTTGTTTTCTGTGGTGTATATTTATAATATGGGATCTTCTCCTTTTGGACAAGCTGTAGCTTCAACGCTAACTCCTGGTGTAGTATCTTGGCCACTGCGTCATCCCTCTTTTTGTATTCTATTGTAAAAAACATCTGGCATCCTCCCGTGATGTCTTGGATCGTTTCTGCCGTTTGACAGCCTTATTGAGAAATAATTATGAAGTAGTTAAAATCGAAAACATTCGAAACCGTAAATTCCATTTATTGAAAATAACCAGTAATTATTTGAAATAACAGTTAAACTAATGCTAATTTCAAGCCAACTTGTAAGCCTAATTCTAAAGATGACGTTCCAAAATTTACAATTATGGTCACCGCAAGCGCTCGCGCCGGGTTTAGTAATAACTCCGCCCGCTTTCACCTAGACTATGAAAGCTGTTTAAGCAAGGCTTACTTGATTAAACAAGTTCTAAGTAGATTAAACTATTTTAAAAATTAACAAATTCGTCCCCACAAACAAATAACTAGATATAAGAAGCTTAAGAATTAAAAGCACAGATTTCCTGCATAAATAGCAAAAGAACAAGAAAAATTGTAAATCTGCAAACAAATCTAATACGGCAGGTACATGCAATGCAAAATCTCTTACTGCTAGTCAGCAAGCTTATTGTGGATTTCCTAGTAAATTATACATTTTGTCTAAAACGAAATCACTTTACTAAAGCTTTCACGAGAGTCAACAGCTTTATATATTTACATTGTTGATATCGAGATTTACTACGCAACAATAGGTACATGATAATAAAAATATAAAGCTCATCTTTGAGGTTGTAGTATAAGTTGATATTCTTGAAATTAATTTTTACCGACATTATTGGGATTTAAGGTACTTATTTTGTCCCAAAGCAGACGCTTTGTACATTTTTTTAACTGCAAACTTAGCAGTGAAAATTACAAATAAAATTACACTTCAAAACCATTTATTTTTATTTTTAGGTGCTTTACTGTCCACAGATAAATACAATTTATTATTCTCATATTTATTGAGAATAATAATACTGATATACACTTAGAGTTATATCATTAAAATTGTATACACAACGGGGGCCTAGAATATTCAACAGACATTTAAAATTTAATACCTATAAAGTACAAATACAAAAGGGGTTCCAACATTATATTTTATAAAAGAAACATTAAGAAGATATGCAACAGATAATAAAATTTCAAGCCTTCTCACTTACGAGATGGCAAATTAAAGTAAGCTAAAAGCAGTCTTGGTAGAATTTTTCTGGACTATATAGTACAATCAATCTGTTATGGAAAAGCGGGTTTACGGGAAAAAAAATACCATAAGCGATTTTATTTCATAAATGGTTAGGGGGGCATGTGATTAGCTTAAAACCAAATTGTCGCCCCCCCCCCCCTTGGGCGCTTGTAGAAAACTCAAAAAGAATTTTTTCCGCAAAAACGGTAAGTCGCAGAGAAATATTTTGTAAACAAATATTGTAGAAAACAATATTATCCACAATTTATCTCATGGAGTCACTGCGCTACGACTAAAAGTGCAGAAAGCAGAGGGCGCCAAAGTCGCCAAAAATCACTTTATCCTTATTTTCGACGCAAAAAATATTTTTTTGCTCAATCGCATAAATAGAAAAGTTGTAGAGCCCAAAAAATCCTATGAGTCCGCGCTTTTTTTTTACAATGCACAGTTACGGAGATATAGCCCCTGGAAGTAATTTTTTTATTTTAAAAATAGCAAAATGCTCACCAAAGTTTTTTAAAACGATTCGGATGGTCAAAGTTATAAGATAAGAGCCCTAACTTTGATTTATCGTCGCTTTTAAATAGCCGGTCAGTGTTATGTCCACCGTCTGTAACTTTGACCTACCTAGTTTTTTTTAAAAAACAGTCGTTATAAAATCTTGGATTAAAAAATCAAACGGCAAAATCATAAGCCATATTTTAAGCCCCCATGTACGTCTTTAAATTATTCAAAAATCTTACGCCAAAACGAAGATATTCAACTTCAAAGTTCAAAATCGGTCAATGTTACGTAACTCTACGGTACATTGATTTTCTTTCAAGGAAAGCAAACCGTCATGTTGTTTATTTTCATCTCGAGCAGGACGACCAGATTTAGACAAATCTCTAACATGATCGAATTCTCTAAATTTAGCCTCTACTCTACTCCCCTTCTTTTGACATATGGGAGGACGATCAGGATTGATCTCATTGAATAACTGAGCTGTTTCTATTTGGGTACGTGTTCTATCACCAAACCCAACCATGCATAGAATTTCAATTTTTTATTGTTCCGTTAACTTCACCATTGTGAAAACCGCAACTGTGCAACTACGCTTGACAATTACTTATTTGAAATAAAATTATCATACAGTGTCTAGGCCTAAATGGTGCCAAGTCAATATTCCGAAAGAGCAGAAAAAAAAACAAAATAAACACGCAATGGAATGATTTACAAATAAATCCTCAGAAATACAGTCTTACTTATTGATACTCGCTGTTAATTGTTTTTTATATTAACATAAAGTTGTAATATTGTCACCCGCTTCTGTCGACTTCAATCCTGGTCTACTCTTGTAATACTGGGACTACAGGTTTTTCCTAGTCGATCCCGAGATTTAGTAAGACAGAACACAAATGGTAAAAAATAAGGAAACTGCTTTTATTGCACTTAAAGAGCATTCCAAGAAATGGGTGTCAGCATTTAAACGTGTTTAACTCGTGGCTAGAAAATAATTCGTTTGGGAACTAAAAGGTTTTTGACAAATGTATTCGATAAAAGTTGTCACTTCTAATTTTTTTTCTATGATAGTGCACAGCACTATGGGATTAATCCTTAATGGCGCTCTGTGACCGATGTGTGTGCACAGGAAACGATTCACGTTGGTCTTGAATCTTTGGAGATTATACTCGTTGGAGAACACGGCCTCAGGGAGGTCGTTCCAAAGTGATGACGTTCTCCAGATGAAAGAATTTTTAAACAGTGTGGTTCGAGGGGCACCACGTACGGGTGGGCTGCAGTGGCTCGTCGTGTATTTCTACTATGCACCACTCTGGGTGGAATCAAGCGGGCAACCTCATTTGAGCACTTGATATGAAAATATTTGTAAAATGGAATCAAGTCGCCAATCTGTCTTCGATGTTCAAGGCTTTCCAGGTTGTTTGTCAGATCATGGTCACCGATCAAGCGAATGGCTCTTCTTTGAATAGAATCTACCAATCTCAGGGTATGTTTAGGAGCAGAGCTGCAAATATGCAAACAGTACTCCAGGGATGGTCGAATTTGGGCTTTATAGAGCATCAATAGTTGTTGGGGTGTATGGAGGTTCTTAGTTCGGAAAACTATTTTAAGCATCTGCGAGGCTGCCTTAGCAATGGCCGCAACGTGACTTTGACAAGACATGGCTACCCAATTAATGCCAAATAAATAAATTGATGAAGCCAAAAGTTGATGATCTGAGTTGAATATGCGGTTAAAATGTACTACTAAGGTGTTGGAACTGATGCAATAAATGACCAAGGCAACGATACTATAGCATCAATGTCTGTAATAAAAAGAGTTGGGGGTTGCTTCAAATTCACAAACAAAAATTAGGGGAAGTTGATAGGTTTTCGAAAATCCGTTGCAACCACACACAGGTCGCAACTGTCAAAAAGTTATTTTCAAAATTTCACGAATAAGATGAGAAGATTTATGCTTTGGAAGATATCGTTCTCTAATTTTATTTATGAATTCGAGGAAATACTCTAACCTTTTTAATAACTACATGCATTGGCGCTAGTACCGTCGCTCTTCTCGTTTATCACCGTTTCAACATAATCGCACCCTTAGAACTTAAGAGCTAGAACAAACAAACGAAACTGCTACCACCTAAAAAAAACCCTGCGCTTTTAAAATATTCTACTTTTTTTTTTAATATAGTCAATAATTGCTTGGTGCGAACAAAACCTTCAAAAAATCATCAAACCGAATCCTGCTATGTAATTTAGCATCGTAACCCACTGTTTTTTCTTTTATTATATTTTGTGAAACTCGCATTAAAAACTGGTTACTAGATTAGACTTTTATAGTTTAGGTTCTAGCGCAGTGCCTTTTAATGTAAGTTCTGCGAGGCTGCCTTAGCAATGGCCGCAACGTGACTTTGACAAGACATGGCTACCCAATTGATGCCAAATAAATAAATTGATGAAGCCAAAAGTTGATGATCTGAGTTGAATATGCGGTTAAAATTTGGACATCTATTTTTAGGACCTACATAGGTATGCATTTATTTCAAGACGAGCCATGGGGTTTCATCTGATAACTTTCAACCCTATTTTAGGCACTGTACTACTAAGGTGTTGGAACTGATGCAATAAATGACCAAGGCAACGATACTATAGCATCAATGTCTGTAATAAAAAGAGTTGGGGGTTGCTTCAAATTCACAAACAAAAATTAGGGGAAGTTGATAGGTTTTCGAAAATCCGTTGCAACCACACACAGGTCGCAACTGTCAAAAAGTTATTTTCAAAATTTCACGAATAAGATGAGAAGATTTATGCTTTGGAAGATATCGTTCTCTAATTTTATTTATGAATTCGAGGAAATACTCTAACCTTTTTAATAACTACATGCATTGGCGCTAGTACCGTCGCTCTTCTCGTTTATCACCGTTTCAACATAATCGCACCCTTAGAACTTAAGAGCTAGAACAAACAAACGAAACTGCTACCACCTAAAAAAAACCCTGCGCTTTTAAAATATTCTACTTTTTTTTTTAATATAGTCAATAATTGCTTGGTGCGAACAAAACCTTAAAAAAATCATCAAACCGAATCCTGCTATGTAATTTAGCATCGTAACCCACTGTTTTTTCTTTTATTATATTTTGTGAAACTCGCATTAAAAACTGGTTACTAGATTAGACTTTTATAGTTTAGGTTCTAGCGCAGTGCCTTTTAATGTAAGTTCGTAATAAGAAACAAGCATATGGTGTTGCTTTGCAACAATTGTTGGCCAACGACCAAAACTTAGTTCTTCAGAGATAAGTACCTAGCTACTTAAAAATAATTTTAAAATTGTATTGCCGCATGGCGTTCACCTTGCTGCTCTAACCTAAATGGATTTTCGGCGGATTTCAACCAAGCTTTCAACACAATCATGTATTTATTTAGGTACCGTAAAACCGGGTTACTTTGCACGTCTCTGGCGCATTTTTGTCTATAACTTATTGATTTTTGAATGAATTGTTATGAGTCTAAACTATGTGAAACTTTATCGCATGCACCTTCATGCTTTAAATAAAAATCCCTGCAAAAATTTAAATCTATATGTTTTTTATTTTCTTAAATCGTGTGCAAAGTCACCTGCCAGCAGTGTCATTTTGCACGAAGGCATGTTTATGCTAATAACGCAATAAAACACGCTTCTAGGGTGGCTTTGCACACCAAAGAAATTTTTAAAAACTTCTGCTTGCCTGGGAAATTGTAAAAAACAATTTTTTTGATTTAACAAACAGTGAAGTACTAGGAAAAATGCTTTAATTAAAGAAAAATAACAAAATATTAACTCTTCTAACAAACTAAAAAACATTCTTAAATAAATAAACATATTTTTTCTCTTATAAAAATAAGTTGAACAGGTAGGCAGGTTATATTCTTTGGCACTTAATCTTATTTCTAATTTACAGGCAGGTAGCTACTGAAATCACAGCGGAAGCAATAAACCCCTCTTCTTACTTCCGAAGGAGTTTCCAAATGCTTTATGATGTTCTGTTCTTTCACAAGAAAAATATCATCGACCTGGGGAAAAACAAATCCATTTTTGAAATATTTTCGCATAAACTTGACGTTGTAGTCGTCTTCCAAAATGTGTAGGACTTCACCAACAAAGTGTTTGCACGTTTTTTTTTGTGACAAACTGTACAATCACAAAACTGAGCGGATGCATCAGAATGAGACATTCCTCGACGAATAGCTTCCATCGCCATTTTAACGGTGTCATCTGTATAATTTTTATAAGGTCGTGCCCCCACCTTTTTTATATACTTCCTAGGCATTTGTCTGTAAAGAAAATATAACACAGTCGTTACTCCTACCTCCTTGCAAAGTAACCCCGAGAAAGTGCCTTTAAAAAAAAGAAGTATAAACAGCATCAAGACTTTATGAACATACTTTGTATATTTTTTTTTAGTGCCGAGGGGTATAACAAATCTAAATCCAAGTTTCCAGGCACTTCCAAAAGTTCTACTATGTTACAGATCCCTTAGCATCCCACTGAAATTTTTTTACACACAAACATGGACTGCTTACGACTGGCAGCATCAGATCCACACCACTTCACGTTTAGCGACAAACTGACACCTGTAAAGACTTGCAACCCGTTGCACAATTGGCTGTCAGTACTAACCGTCCCAAAAAAGTCGACTTGATAACTATTTAAAATTTTTGGGCAAAGAAACCCGTTGGTGCAAGGTAACCCGGTTTTACGGTAAGCGTTTTAATTTTTTAATGATTAAACTGTATTATATTGTTTCCATAGGTATACCTACTATAACGTTCAAGTACTTTACGATAATTTACCCAATTTGATACTCAACAGAAAGTTAAAGTTACGGATAATAATATAAATTATTAAAGGTATTTGTGTCAAACTGATTTTTGAGAAATTTCTAAAATATTTTGAAAATGCTTTCCCTTCTTGTCACCCTAATAAATTAATTCACAGTGTGCAATCAAATCAATATTATGTGTTTCGTGAATAAAGCTGCTATTTTACTGTTGCCTCCATATTTCAGCGTAAAAAAACTTTCTGTTTGTTCATATACTACATCCAAATACTACTTTACTATAAAAGCGGGAACAAAATCTTCATTCAATAAATATTAACCTGCAGTCCTTTTTTAATTAGGTTGCAAATGCTGAATGTTTATTTAAAGTTTGACCCCCATAACTAAAACCCATAATAAAAACCAGGGTTGGCATGATTTATTTCAGTGATTTAAATCTTGTTTTTCTTACAATAGTCACCTGATAAAACCCTGATAAAAAGTAAGCACTGAAATAAATAGATAAGGTATGCATTTTCCGATACGATATATCGGTATAGCGGCACGTAAATATCGGTATCGGCCGATATATCGTATCGGCAATAAAGAGTCATATCGTGCGATCTCTACTATAAACATTTTAAAAACCTACGTTCTGGCTTGCTTTTAATCTGGTTAAAAAAAGAACAGTAACTTTTCTGCTACTTTCCTCGTATGTTGTATAGAAAATGATAAAAAGAAACCGGGCGAGAAAGGGCATCTGTTACGGTTCTAAGAACAACCATTATTACTTACAGAACTATGCCAATTTCCATATCTACACCCTAAAATACGCCAGTCCTAAAACTTCTTGCGGTGTATGGCTTCTTCGAGGAAATTAATTGTCTTCTTATATTTCATATTAAACGAACAATTACTTTTTTTATGAATCAATACCTATTCATACGAATTAAGTTAAATAAGTTTAACCCTTTATAGGGTACTGGTACATATCTGTACCACCGACGTTTCCAGCGATCCTATAAACGACATCCCACTGCTCGATACCGCTAAGCATGATAAATTAGTCTACAAACACGCATTGGTTCTTATTTTTACCATATTTACTCTCAGCGCCATCTGATAGTTAAAAGTCGACCTTCGGGCCAAAAAGTGGTACATATTTATACCATTAGTTACTACCGCGTAGACGACAGGTTTTTTCGATGTTGGGGCTAGTTTTTACAATTTTTTCCTAAGAATACAGAGAAGATATATATAACGACAGTAAGTATATAATACTTTATATATTTTATACAGGATTTTTACAATTTATTTGCTTAGTTGCTTCATAGTAGTTCATAATTTATAAAAATACGCACATTAGGGATTTTTAGGTTAGAATTGTGTCTTGAGTTTTTTCTAAATAGTTTTTAAATTATCTGTTATCTTCGGCTAACGTAATTTTTGGAAATAATTTGGGTGGTACACATTTGTACCAATGAATATGCATTCATACTCTATATTTATGTACCGCCTAATATTTATGTTTTGTAGATCTATTATAAAGATTTTTTGAATAGGCCTTTCAGCGCAGTGTTACATTTTTCTTAGTAATAATTTTTGTTCATTTCAGATTGTTCCTTTTCACAGTTCATCTTGAACAAAGAATATTGGACAAATCATTTGATTTTTTTCTACTTGTTACTAGAAAAGACTGTATTTTTTCGATGGTAACCAATATCTTCTCCTGATTTTTATGTTTTTGACAAGGACTTTACCGCTGTTTTTAGTTCCATTTTTTCATATTTTGGCAACTAAAACCGTTATTTCATTTTTTACTAAAGAATGATAAACGTTTAGTGGTGGGTTATAAAAAAAAAACCTGCGTTATTTGTACTATTTTCAAAATAAAGGCATATTACATATATAAAAGTGTATGTTTCTAATATGGCAAATTTTCAGTTTTTGTCTTAGAAAACTCTATTTTCTAAGTGGTACGTAAATGTACCACTAAACACACATTTTTTTTTTTTCAGGAACGTTCATTGGTACACATAGATACCACCCTATTGCAAAAAAACTATAGTGTTTTTTAACTTTTTTTGTTCGGTAGTACAATATAAAACCCTAAATAAAAAGGCCTATCTAAAAAAAAAGTTTAAAAAGCGGGCCCCAGGGTTCTGCCCTATAAAGGGTTAAAGCCAGACTGACGTACACGCGAACGGCGCAGACGCAAAGCTTCTGCAAAACGCTACCTACTGAGGACATCTCTGCGACACGGTATTAGCAATATATTGTTCGGTGCATCAGGATCTATTGGATTAGGGTATAATGTGGCTAGGCACGGTACTAGATCATTGTGTAAAAATTCTAAATATGTTTCAACTGTCAAATTTTCGTCAATGAAAAAAAGTTCGAAATTTTTTTTTTACCCCAAATATTAACTTTTTTCGAAAAAACGCTCAGACCCGTCAATATTATATTTGTATTGTGCATTTTTTGAAGCTTATTTTATGTATACAGGTTGTCCCAAAAACAAGTTATGACGGTTTACATTATTTTTTTAAATAGATAAGATTTTAAACATATTTTATGAAATATGCCATATACTTAAATTCAGCCGTTTGCGAGAAAACTGCGTTTTAACCTAAAACTTACTTACTTTTTACTTTTTCGTGTCCAAAACAACAACTCATAATTTTTGCGCCCAATATTGGGCGACGTCGATGGCGTTTTGTTCAGCATTCCATAAATCATTCAAGGAGCAGGTGTTGGGGCAGTTTCTGCAATTCATGAGGTGCGTCATATCTTGTATTTCTCCGCAGTCACAGAAGGCGTCTTGATGGTCTATTTGGTTCCATCTGATTTTGTTGGTTTTCACAGCTGCAACTCCAGTCCTGATCCTGTTTAATGTTTGCCACGTTTGCCAGTCCAGGTCCACCCCTCCCGGATTTTCCTGGCGTAGTGGGTAGTTGTCAGGGGGTTCTTCACCAACCATTTTAAGGAAGTTTTTGCGTGATCTAAGCCTTTCCTGTGTCACGTATGTTTCGTATAGTGGGTGTCTCTCATCAAAGGTTTGCTTGAATTTTTCTATGTATTCAGAGGCTTGGCGGCGCATTGGGGGACTGGCAAAGCCAGCTGCTCTGTAGACTGCTGGTAAGGGTGTTGCTTTCATGCAGCCGGTGGTTATTCGTCTCATTGAGGGCTATGTCGACCTGTTTGGCGTGGCACGATCTACTCCATACTGGGCAAGCGTATTCTGCAGTGGAAAAACATAGAGCCTCTGCTGTTCTTTTAAGCACTGAGGGTCGAGCGCCCCATTTGCTGGAGGCGAGTTTTCTGAGGGCATTGTTTCTTGACGTTACTTTTTGTCTCGTCTTAATGCAGTGCTGTTTATAGGTAAGCGTTCGGTCTAATGTGACACCAAGATATTTTGGGAAGTCAGTGTGTTCCAGTTCGTTACCCCGCCACCTGACTTTTAGCTTCCGTCTTGCCTGCTTGTTTCTTAGATGAAAGGCACTCACCTGGGTCTTCGCCGGGTTGGGCCGCAGCGCATTTTCTTCGTAGTACTTGGCCATTTGTTCTAATGCTAAGTCAACGAAAGCAACGCCAGTGATGAGTTTTTCTTCAAACAACAAGACATCATTAAATTTATTAGCGAAAAGAAAAGAAAATTCAAGAGAAAGAAAGTCACTTTATCAAATATTGGAAACGACCTCTACCAACAGTCTGGCAGTGCCTGAGACGATCCTCAAATTCTTGCAGAACATTATAAACGACGTCAGGTTCTATCAATCTTATTTCGCCTCTTATTCTGTTCTTTAAATCTTTAATATTATTTGGTCGGTTAACATATACCCTAGACTTAAGATACCTCCACGAAGAAAATCTAAAAGGGTTAAATCCATCGTTCGGGAAAAACTATATTAAGGTACTAACGCACACGGCGGGCGAAATGGGCCGGAGTTCCGTCTTGCTGATACCACAAAAGATTGTTCGGTGCATCAGGATCTTCTGGATTAGGGTATAATGTGGCAAGGCACGGTACTAGATCATTTTATAAAAATTCTAAATATGTTTTGTCTGTCAAATTTCCGTCATCAACAATGCCGGTCCTAACATTAACTTTTTGAGGATATTGGGTGTGACATTTCATATTCCAGCATGGATTTTCTGTAGCCCAATACCGACAGTTTTGTTTGTTTACACTTCCATTCAAACAAAACGTTGCCTCATCCAAAAATACAATTCGTTTCAAAAACTGTGGATGATTATTGCACATACTCATCATTACCTCGCAAAATTGGACTATTCTGTCTGGATCATCTTCAATGAGTTCATGAACCAATTGGACTTTGTAAGGATAGAATTTATTTTTGTCTAAATACTTTAGGATGGATGGTTTGCAGGTGTCTTACTTTATCTTAGGTATACCGCAGGTTGACCTTTCGTATAATTGTCCCTTACGTGACCTAAATCTCTATATTATTTTTATATTTTGCTGACAGTAGATGAATATATCGGTTCTCTGCGAGGATACTTGTTATTGAAGAGTTCGCAAACTTCTATTTGTGTGCGCATTCTATCCTCATAACCAATCATTATTTTTACTCCTATTCGCTCTCTTTCACTTTTTTATTTTTATTTTACTGTTTTACGGTTCGTCGGCGTATCTGAGGCCATCTTGAATCGGTCATCGACCGTACGGTTTTTAATCGTGCGGTCTACCGACTGGGGAGTGTAAAACGGCACCTTCATCCTACGAGATATCCGATCTAATCCGGCCTGTCCGGCGTGAATAGGATGGTTTTGATGTCGATTCATTTTACACTCTTCCCTAAGACAAGATCACGCGGTGTTTCCCAAGCGGTCACCCATCCAAGTACTAACCGCGCTCGACACCGCTTAACTTCGGTGATCTGACGGGAACCGGTGCTTAATGTGTCGCTCGGCCCTTGCCTCTCTCTTTCACTTAAGCGTACCATTTTTTAAAAGTACAAGACTATCAAAATAACTTTTGCCAGACACTTTGACTTGAGGCAAAACTACTCAAATCAGGGAACAACCGTCAATGTCAGTGTGACAACCTAACAACCAAAGGCTTTATTTACAGTGTTCATGAGTTCATGGTTTAAGTAATAATAAAAAAATCATCTGTTAGAATCCGAATATCGAAACGGCTGAATTTAAGTATATGACATATTTCATGAAGTAGGCTTAGAATTTTATGCAGATGCAAAAAAAATATTATAAAATATGGGTATCGATTTTAAAAAATAAGGTAAACCATCATAAATTGTTTTTGGGACAACCTGTATACAGTGTGTCCCCGGATCGACGCAACGATTGGTGTAAAAGGCTGAAATTTTTTGAGTTGAAACTTTATCTTCTGGGGTTTAGCCCTGCTTGCATAGAAACTAATTTGTGGCATAATTTTAATTTCGAAAAATCAAGTGTGCTTTGGAAATTTTCAAAAACTTTTTTTTTTTTACAAGTAAAGTGCTTGATTTCTAGGAGATACGAAAAAATTGTATTAAGAAAAGATGTTCGGAAATAATAAATGAGTAAGAATACAAAATTTTAAAATCCTATGCCTACTTTGATGTCTTGCATTATTTTTATTGCACGCACCTCCCTATTGAAGATATTAAAAAATTCCGTTAAGAAAAGTTGTTCAAAATAATAAATTAAACACGATTGGTTTATTTTATTCCCTTTAATAGACATTTAAATAATTAAAGAAATGCGAACATAAAAATAACAAGCAATTCACTTCCTTGAAAATATGAATAAATGTGTTTCAATGCTATTCAGAAAAAAATAGTATGCCATGGAAGGAAAAAGAATAAAGTTATATTTTGACAGTTTGTTGTCAAAAATAGTTTGGTATTTTTAATATTGTTGTAGTGTTCTGTGCTCTAAAACTGATCAGAACTTTCGAAAACATTACTGTGAAATATCAATTATGCTTACTATACCAGAACGGATCTACCTAATTCAATGTTATGGTATAGGTGAACTATCTATTCCAGAGGTTATCAGGCGATTTAATATGGAATTTCCGAACACAGTTTTAGTCAAATCTACAGTATCCATGGTTAAAAAATTTGTTACTACGGGTACCGTACATAATATACTATAAAAGAAGAAGAACTTTGATGAAGATGATGTAGGTACTGTGTTAGCAACGGATTCATTACGCGAAAATCCAAAGCTGTCACTAAGAAAGCGATACGAGAGAACTCGTGTTAGCAAATCACATTTGCAACGCATTTATGAAGCAAATAAGGTAAAACCATATAAAGTTAGATTTCGTCACACGTTAGAAGAAGGGGATGAATCCCGAAGGTTGGAGTTTTGCCTAACTCTAGGTGAGAAGATTCTAGAAGATCGAAATTTCCATAAAAATATTATTTTCTCAGACGAACATACTTTTACCACTAACGGTGTACCTTCATCACAGAATTGCCGATATTGGTCTAAAGATAATCCAAATTATGTAATAAATTCTAGGCGGCAGTATTTTAAAAAGGTTAATGTTTGGTGTGCCATTTCCTATCATTGTGGTGTAATTGGGCCATATTTTATTGAGGGAAGACTTAATCAAAATACTTATTTCAATATCCTAAATCAGTTTCTTGACGAACTACCATACGAACCAAGATATTTTTTATATTTTTAACACGACGGGTGCCCTGCCCACTCGACATTTCGGGTATGTGAATGGATCAATGAGCATTTTCAAGAAAGATGGATAGCCAATGCTGGTCCCATTTTGTGGCCGCCCAGATCTCCAGATCTAACAATAATGGATTTTTATTTTTGGGGTCGAATAAAACAAATTGTATATTTAAATAGGCTTCCAAATGACGTAGAAGTTTTAAAAAATCGCATTACAGATGCAACAAACTCTATTCCCCTGGAGGAGATAAGAGCAGCTTTCACTGCATTTCGGAAAAATATTGAGGAAAGTGCGAATAAAGGCGGCGAACTTATTGAATAAATAAATCTTCCAGTTGATGTTAGTATTGAAATAAATTAATTTTTTGATGTATCTTATAAACGGATCGTGTTTAATTTATTATTTTGAACAACTTTTCTTAACGAAATTTTTAAATATCTTCAATAGTGAGGTGCGTGCAATAAAAATAATGCAAAACATCAAGGTGGCATAGGATTTTAAAATTTTGTATTCTTACTCATTTATTATTACCAAACATCTTTTCTTAATAAAATTTTTTCGTATCAACACAAGTCAGTGGTAGCACTTTACTTGTGGGAAAAAAAAGTTTCTTGAAAATTTCCAAAGCACACTTGATTTTTCGAAATTAAAATTATGCCACAAATTAGTTTCTATCCAAGCAGGGCTGAAACCCAGAATATAAAGTTTCAACTTAAAAAATTTCAGCCTTTTTCACCTATCGTTGCGTCGATCCGGGGACACACTGTATATGAAATAAGCTTCACAAAATACACAACAAAAATAAAAAATTGATGGGTCCGAGCGTTTGTTCGAAAAAAAAAACACATGAATTTTTAATGAATTTGTTCAATTTTGTAACCTCGCAACGTAACAACATCGCAACAACACCGCGTTCCATCAAGTGATAATTTTTCTATATGCAATCACATGACATTATACAATACAATTTGTTATAAACTATTAAAAACAATATTTTCGTATTCTCGGGAAACTCGTAAAACATATTTTATTTTTGTTCGATTTTTTTAGATATAAAACTTACTTACCTTTTAAAATATTCCCTAAAATGATTAATTTTCTCCTTAGTAGTAATTTCTTATTAAGTGATTATGTTGCGTATATATTTTCACTGAAGCAGCAGTTTCTAGAGTAAACTTTTGGCTTGGTATCATTAATTCAAATTGCACTTTCGACCTAATTTAAGAGCTTCAAATTTGATTCAGCTGTACAATTAGAGTAGGCCGCGTTCTCGACAAAATTGCCCATAATTTTTGTGACGTCATCCACATAAATCATTCGCAATAGCAGTTTTAGGCCTTGCGTACAGCCATTCCATAACCATTTCCGTTTCAATCTAATAAATCTAGTAATAATAATTTTAAAGTATTTCAATTTACTTTAGACACACTATTCCATCCTAACTTTAACAACGGCAGTAAATATTAACAATCTACGAATTAAGGGTTCTTCTCAGTGTAGAGCACTAAAAACAAGTTTTTTTTTGCATTTATACAGGGTGTTACAAATTCGAGGCTAAACAGGGATCTCTGAAACTATAAGAGATACGAACATTAAAAGGTATTCGGAACTTTCAAATTTATTCAGCCGCATTTTGTTGAGTCCCATATAGTGGCACTTTGGCCCCCTTTAACGGACTTTGTATCTGTTATAGTTTCAGAGATCTTTGTACTTAGCCTCGAATTTGACGAGGAGGTCGCCGGAGGAAAGGTTCCTACGGTGGCGCACCCAGTAAAATATTAAGTAATTAATTATGACATTTGACACTTTTGTTGGACATTGGGCATTTCCAGTTTTTATGTTCCATTTAATTTTCTGATTTCTCTTGTGTTTATTCTTGCTGTTACGGAGACGGAAAATAGATGTGTTTGTGAAATTTGTGATAAAACGTTTAGTAGATTATCTAATCTAAATAAACATATTCGCCTTTTACATGGCAAGGAACCTGAGAGCCG
Organism: Polydrusus tereticollis; assembly: GCA_963920685.1. Lineage (NCBI taxonomy): Eukaryota > Metazoa > Arthropoda > Insecta > Coleoptera > Curculionidae > Polydrusus > Polydrusus tereticollis. Next base: position 106,800,625 of record OY987326.1, on the reverse strand, counting down.
AAGGAAGTCTTCATTGGTTTGTCCTGTTTGTTTCAAACTGTTAACACCATATTCAGACCTGCGCGATCATTTAATTACGGATCATAAAGTAGAATTGTTTAAAGAAAGAAAGGAGTTTGCAACCTTTACAGGTAGACTTTGATTTTTTTACATTTCTGGGAATCAAGTTTTATTTTTAACTCCCAACATTAGACGGATGAGGCCTTGTATATTCCTCGAGTTAGGTTATTTCACTGGTTTGCTTTATATATTGGTTAGGTGAATTAAACAGTTAGATCCCATTTAATTTGGCGTTTATTTATCCAATTCAGCACTTGTTTACACAATAACACTTTAATACATGATTAACTACTAACTTATAACATTACTAACTTTTTATAACATTACTACAATTACTTGGTGCTTTTATTCCAGCGAATGCAATTTTGTAATGTCTAACGGACAATGACCCACAATAATTTTGACGTACGTGTTGACCTTTCACTAGTTTAAGCGCAGTGGTTCTCGAGAGAACGTATGTGTGCTCTCGTCGTTAGAATATCACGCTCAGCTGTCAGACCGGCCAATCACAAGGCAACATATTTCGCGCGTTGTGTTCTAATTGGCTATTTACTGTTCCGCCATGTTTTCTCTGGACCAATGGTTAATTTTCCCATTTGTGTACTGCGGTGAGCTTGATCTCTTAGCGACAAAGCACATATACGTTTTTACAATCTTCAAAAATAGACTTTTTACCACTGACTTGTGTTGAGAACAATTTCTTGCTAAATTAACCGTAGCGACAGGCCGCTGTTTTAGTATAATATTTGCAAATTTGGTAGCTTGTCTGGGCGACAATATTATTCGTTCTGAAAACTTTAGATGCATTTTGTTTCACTGTTTCTCTGACCGTTGGGGAATTGTGTTGCTAATGGAATATTTGAAAAGCATTTATTTTATCTTGACAAAGAGTAGTATTGATTCTAAAAACATTGGTTGCATTTATTTTCATTATTTTTATTGCATTTCAGCAATTGTTTCCCCAACAACATTTCTGCCCTTTTTGACTATTCATCTCCCTAAATGTAAAGTAGTGTACATTAGAACATTCCTAAATTATATTTGTTGTTTTGTAGAATTTCAAGAATGGAAGGAATCTAAAGAAAAGGAATTGAAATGCTTATATGTTAAAACTAGCGCTAATAAAAATCTGGGAAACAAAACTAAATCCTATTATGTATGCCACAGATCAAATAAGTTAAGTAAATATAGGTCTGCATCACAAGGTATTCAACAAAAACGTTTGAAATCCCAAGGGTCTGAAAAGAATGCCATCACTTGCCCGTCTACTTTGGAATTAGTTCTCGAAGAGAATAATTAATAGATAAGGCTACTTTATTTGTTCCTCATGTTGGTCATGAATGCAGTCTGACCCATTTAAATTTATCAAAAACTAAGAGACAACATATAGCAGGTAATTTTTATACTTTTGACATACCTACCTAATAATTTTTGAAGTTGCTAATTTATTTAGAATTTAATTTTTAATGGTTAGTTTTGAAAGAATCTTGGATGATATTCGTGATGGAATATCAGATAGTTCCCTAAATAGACTGGATATTTTGGATCGATAAGATTTAAGAAATATAGTGAGAGATTTTTCTATTCGTGGACACATTCAGTTACATAATAATGATATTATAAGTGTTCAACTTTGGATTGAACGTTTAAGAAATATGAATGATCAGCTGCCCATCTTGATTTATAAACCTCAAGGTCAAACACTAAATACATTTGAAGAAGAGATTTTCTGTTAATATTTATGACTGAATTTCAAAAAAAAAAACAACTGGTTAATTTTGGCTTTGATAAAATATGTATTTACTCAACGCATGGAACAACCGGTTATGATTTTCAATTGACTACACTAATGGATGTTGATCACTTTGGGGAAGGTGTACCAACTGCATTCCTGCTGTCTAGCCGGGTTGACACCCACATGCTAACTTATTTTTTTCATAGTATCAAAACGCAGGTTAGAGACATAAAATGCAGTGTTTTTATGTCAGATGATGCACCTGAATATTATAATGCATGGTTAAAATGTATGGAAGTTCCAGATAACCATCTTCTTTGTGCTTGGCATGTCGACCAAAATTGGCGTGAAAATCTGAGTAAAGCCCTAGGAAACCAAGAACAAGAAGCCAAAGTTTACAGAAGTATTAGATCTTTGCTACAGATCCAAAATATAGAAGAATTCCATGAATTGCAAGATTTCTTACTTTCAGAACTTCTGGCTTGTAAAGAAACACAACAAACAGTATGGAGAATATTTTAGAACTTATTATGCGAGTCGAAGTAATTTATGGGCCTATTGTTACAATGATACAATGATACAATGATACAATGATACAATGATTTTTATTCATGCTACTACACAGAGTGTTTACATACGTCAAAAAAGGATTTATACCACTTTTCAGCGATTAGAAAATGGCGACAGTATAATTTACATTAGTAAATAAATATATAAATAGAACAAAAAGAGAAGAACAATTAAAACCAGATAAGATACATTATAAAGGCTGAGACACAATCAAAAACTTAAGGAATAAGAAATAAGATTTATGATATAAGAATTAAGATTTAAGAACGAACATATGTTGTCCTATGTAAACAACGCACAATGAAATTTTTAGAATTAAGGAATAAGATTTAAGCTTTAAAAAACCGACTTGTTGGTTTTAAGAAATAAGGAATAGGAAATCAGCCAATCAGAAGTCAGCATGTTTGTTAGGTTTGAATTTTGACAATTTAATAACCTCAAAATTGTATTTTCGTTTCTTAACGTAATAATAAAACGCTGCCGACATTGCAAACACTATTGAAAAGAGTTAAGGACTTTTTTGGCAAGCCTTTCATATTTTTTAAAAGTATAGGTGAGCTTGTCGAAGTTGTAAAAATAGTTTGTATTTGTAAACAAAAAAGTGGGGTTAGGACAATAGTTTAGACTTTAAAAATCGCGCCGTTTGTAAGGAACCGGATTGGTTAAATTTAGGTACTAAAATTTTAATTCTGTCTTGTACTCCTATTCCTTAACACCTAAATCTTAAATCCTATTCTTTATTCCTTAAGTTTTCGATTGTGTCTCAGCCTTTACAGTACCTACATGACATAAATAAAATTTATAATTTGATAATTTATTAATTATTTTATACCTATTTATTATAATTTATCAAAACAAAAAACCACTAGACATTACATTACTACCTTGTTAAAACACTACCTATACATGTAGCCAAAAATTAGTTTGTAAAATATAGACACAAGCTTGATTTAATAAAGAGTTACATTTGAGAAATTTTAATTTTTAGATTTATTATTAAACCAAATACAGACAGATATCCGCGCATACTGCAGAAGGGGGGATAGCTAGTTTACATATCATCGAACCCATTGAGGGAGTATTCATCTAGAGAAAAGAAACATTTTTTAATTAGGTAATTCTTTACTAGTACCTTAAACGCTCTAATTGGCAGCAGCCTGACATGTATTGGCAACATGTTGAACATTTTTATACCATAATATGACACTCCTGTCCTTATTTTGTTGATCCGATGATAATCAGGATAAAAGTTTTCCCTATGACGAGTAAGGTGGCAGTGGATATCAGTGTAAGCTGCAAAAGAGTCAACATTTTCCCTCACATACAGTAGACACAAAAGTATATATAGGCAAGGAATAGTCAAGATGTTAAAATCCACAAACAGCTGTCTGCAATCAGCTCTAAAACCAACCTCACCCATCACTCTCACTGCTCTCCTCTGCAGGGCAAAGATTCGCTTTAAATTTGGAGCATGACCCCAAGCTAGCAATTCATAACGAATTATTGATTGAATACAAGCATAATACACCGATAGCATTATTTGATAGATATTATTTGATTTTCTTGTAACAGTTGTATCATCTGCAAAAAGCACAAAGGTGGCACTGGGATCACAGCTCTGTAGATCATTGATGTAAATCAAGAAGAGCAGCGGCCCCAGAACCGATCCCTGCGGAACACCAATATTAACATTTAGTTTGTTTGATAATACACCATTTATTCCCATGAATTGACTCCGATTTTGCAGGTATGATAAAATTAATTTGATAATGTTTGCCTCAAAATGATACAATTTAAGTTTATCCACCAATATCTCAGGGGAGACACAGTCAAAGGCCTTGCTAAGGTCACAAAACAAAGCCCCCACATAGTCGCCCTCATTAAAGCCTCCATTGATTATTTCTATTAATTTATTAATCGCCATTGTTGTAGATTTAGCAGTTCTAAAGCCAAATTGAGAAACATTGAAAATATTATTTGTTTCAAAGTATGCTGTGATATGATTCTTTAAGAATTTCTCAAAAATTTTTGAAAATATAGGTACAATAATTGAGATTGGCCTAAAATTATTTGGCTCATTTGTTGGGCCCTTTTTATGTATAGGAATTACCCTTGCTATTTTTAGGACATCAGGATAGATTGCGTCCCTCATGCAGAAATTATATAACTTTGTTAATGGGCCAACTAGGTGGTTAGTAATCGATTTAATTATTCTACTGTTCAATCCGTAACAATCGCGTGCTTAATTTTTCCCGAGATTTTTCCTGAGGTTTACAATTATATCCCTTACCTGGATCTGAGTCACACCGGGGGGTCTAAAGCTCAAATTGTTGAAACTGTCATCCAGTGTGTGCCTATGCACATCCAAAAAATCCCCAGGAGATAACCCACTCTCAGGCAGGTTCTCAACAAGTTGTCCTGGAATATCTGCAAAGAACCCATTAAGCTGGTCCGGACTCAGATCACACTGCGCATTAGACTTATTAGGTAGAATATTAGTATTGAACTTTACAATGTCCCAAATGGCCTTGGGAGTACAGTTATGATTTGTTATATAATTGTCATTCGCAACTCTTTTCGCTCTTAACAGCTCAGACCTATAATAGCGTGCATACCTCCTAGCAGTCAGGGAATCCCTCCCCGAATTTGTCGCTCTGGCTACATCTCTAAGGAAATGCAATCTTTCGCGTTTTTCTTTCAGTTGGTTATTGAACCATGATATTACCGGTTTATTTATGTTATGCTGGAAAGTCCTTATAGGGAAAGCCAGATCGACGCAATTTTTAATGAAAGTAACAAACATTTTGAATTTATCTTCAGTGCTGACTTCGCTGCCTTCCAGAAAATCCCAACATATTTCGCCAACCAGGTGGTGCAGGAGAGCAAAACCTCGCTGTGTGATGGGCCTAAAAGAAGAAATAACAGTCCTACCACCCTGATCACAAAGCTCAAACTCGACTGCCACACCCAGGTGATCCGAGAATCCTACATCAAGAGTATAGGCCTCGTGCTCACCCACATTAGCAAACACATTGTCCAAGCATGCCATTCCTCTCGTACTAGACCTTATTAATATTGCCATTGCATAAGAACTCAATAGATCAGAGATCTCTGATGATTGATGGTTCTCCGAATTAAAGGTTATATTGAAATCACCATTTATGAAGATTAGAAAGCCCAATTTACAGACCTTCTCCAAAATTTCTTTAAAAATATCTAAAAACATGGAGAAGTTACCCCTGGGGGATCTATATATGGTAACAATTATCAATCTCAATACATCCGACTGCACTGCACATACCTCACAGTGCAGCTCCACTGATAGACAGTTAACATCCGCTCTAGCAAAGAAGAGCTGAGAGAGAGTGCTCCTAACTGCCACTGCCACCCCACCATGAATGTGGGAAGTACGTGAAAAATGTGACACTAGTGAATAATTACTAATTTTGACTTGTTCGATCTCATCTTTTCGCATCCAGTGCTCACTGAAACATAAAACCTGAAACTTAAAATCATTAGACTCAATATGCAATAATTTATTTCTAAGGCACTGCGCATTAATATGGAGAATACCAAAATTAAAAGAGCCAGCTATAGATTCATCTGCAGTGCACGTTCCTATCTCATTTGATTCAACTGGAAAAAATGTAGGTTAGACAAAAATGCCTTGTGTCTTTCGAAATAGAATCGTTTTATTCCAATGTTTTTTGGCCAAAAAGATGGGTCATAGAGCTCATTTTTCATCCGCATTGGACCAATTATCAGGAACCTTTTTAGATGTTCAGGGTTAGAGGGAATTTCTTTCACCACGAAATCTTCACTGGTGCAACCCTCTTTACGTTTGATAAAATTGTGTATCATTTCTGCGTTTGCCGATCTTTTTATTCGGTTAATGTATAACCAGACTCGTCTTTCTTCCCCAACAAAGCTATTGTCTTCAGGAGACAGACAAGGTATTGGCATCAACACTAATATGTATTTAGAGTCGATGCATAAAACTCTTCCCCATATTTACTTTCAAGGAAAAAAAATTAAAAGGGTCGATATGAATTTGCAATCCTTTTAATTAAAAATTAAAAAAAAATTAAAAGAAATATAAAGGGTAACCTTACTTTTAGAATATATTTAATTTAAAAATCTCATTGTAAAAGTACTTCTATTAAATCAAGGGATATATCTGCTGAAAATGACACCTGGTATGTAAAATCTGGTAAAAACAGTGAAGAAAGTTATTTGATTCAGAAGAGTCCTGAAGAATGTGTAAGAAAAAATCCAGACTGCCAACTAATTTGCAAAATTTGCCGAACCTGTGTTCATGAGTTCAGTTGTACCTGCCTTGATTTTTTTGTTAAAGGAAATTTATGTAAACACATACATGCAGTTGTAAGTAAGTATTTCGGGTCAATAATAAAAAGCCAGACTCATGATGTCAACTTACAGAAAAAAGAAATTTTAAATGAAGATATTGTGCAGGACTTGGTATATCAAAACTCACATAGTGTGGATGTGGAAAATGGTAATGAAAGTTTGAAAGCAAAATTAGATGTACTCTATGGATTGTTGTCTTTAAAAACATTATCTTCCGAAGTTCATAGTCAAGTAAATAAACTGTTAGACAAGGCTTTACATTGTGTTGCGAAAGAACAAAACGTATCTTTAAAAAGTGAAACCAGTGAGCCTTCCAATAAAAAACAAAGAAATTAATAAGATTTCTTAGCACAAAAAAGAAGCACAAAGGAGCAAACTCTTAGGGTACTCTTAATCAACCCAGTAGTTCAGAAATTAAAAGTTTTATTGAAGTACATGACCAAAAAACTAAACAGAATGATCATTCCTATGAAAAAAAAAATTAGTTTGTTCGAACAGTAAAATGTATTATCTTCATATTACTTATCCTGTATATTATGTATATTATTTTGAGTTTTTACTAGGTACTAAATAAAAAGTTTTAATACCAAATTTGAATACATTATTTGAGCGCAATGTATATATTATTTTACAGTACCTCGGACCGTTCTGCTTGTTGAGAAAATAAATCGGCAATATTAAAATTTTAGAAAAGAACAAGGCGTTAATAATTTTAAAACAAAGTTGTTTATAAAAAATTTGTATTATAAAATTTTTGTTAAAAGTTATAAACAATGTCACTTCTCTCTTGAAGCATTTTCAACACCCTGTACAATAATACTGTACATTAGTGTATATTGTCATATTATTATTAACATCACGTTACCAATAGTTGACATCCGCTAGTAGCGCCACCGTAGGAACCTTTCCTCCTGTGACCGCCTCGTCGAATTTGTATCACCCCGTATATAATTAAAGACGATATACAAATATTTCCATGTACTTTGACGGACATTTCAACCATACATTTTTGCGTGATAAAATTTGTTGATTTTCACGCTGGCGCTACCTAGAATGAATATTTATTTCCTCCTAGAAAATTAAGATACTTGAATAAATTCCAAAATATTCTCTGTATTCTCTGTATTGAACAAAATCTTTTAGGGTGTAATTTAGACCATCGATTAATTTTAGAGAAAGAATTTTCAAAGTTCTTCGCTGAGAAGGTTCCTTAAGAATTAACATTCTCAGTGCCTCTTTTTGTGAAATTAAATAATGATCTAAGTATTACAGGAAAATATTTACACTTAAAGCTTTAGCAACGTACAGATTAAATGTAGACTTGAGTGTGTGAAAGTTCTTTAAAAATATACATGTGAGTTTTCACAATTTTGAGTGTTCGAATGTTGACATCATATTTGGCCAATCAAATCAACTCAATTATAATTGACTGGCTTAAATACATAGGCGGTGGAAGCATTTGACAAGGTCTGGCACGACGAACTTATTCTTAAGCTGACATTGGGTATGCCAAATTACCTAATAAAGGTTATTCGCTCTTGTTTGGAGAACAGAAATTTCGCGGTTTCGTCAGAAAATGCGATATTGACAGTTAGAGCCGGAGTACCGCAAGGCTCCCCCCTGGCGCCGGCCCTGTACAATATCTATACCTGCGATATACCAAAATTTGGTCAAACAGTTATACCTATTTGCTGACGATACCGTGATCACTGCCACCACTAAACAGCCCAGGGTAGTACTCTCGAAGTTGCAACGACATATAAAACTTTTAGATTCATGGTTTGAGTTGCATAGTAAAAAATTGAGTGTTAAATTTAACGCTCAATGGTGGTACATATAGTACCACACTCAAGTCAAGTCAAGTCAAGTCAAAACATAGCTTTATTGTGATGAACATAGAATGTGTATATTAACCAATCACTATAATATCTGGTAAAGAAGATATTTTTTAATGGTTTTTTTACTTTTTGATGAGTGTTAATTCTTCTAATTTATGGATAGGTACATTTGCACTACCGTGTGTAAATTAACCTCACAGATTGTAAACCTATCCTTCTAGGGTGTAAAAGAAATATTGAGAGGGTTAAGTAAACCATTTTTTAATGGTAATTTGTGATTAATTAGTGTAAATATCATAATCATATTATTGTAGTGTAAATTTTATTTTATTTGGGTGTGACTTTACTATAGTAAGTGTAATAAAATAATCTACCCAGGGCTAGAATACTTTCCACTTTGTTTAAGTCATTTAATCCCGTATCAAACTAACCGGGCGTTTATAATTAAGATGTAAAAAATTATGCATTCAAGATGTTTTACATTATTAACCTCTGCTTAGTTTGATACATGATTGAATGACCTAATCAAAGCCGAAAGTAGTAGCCCCTAATATATATAAATCTTCAGATCGCTTGGAAAAGGTTTGTTAAATGAATGAAGTCGAGTATTATTTATCGTTTATTTATAAACAAAATGATGGTTACAACAGAACTGGAAAACCTTGTGATTTCCTTTTACACTTATTATTATAACTAGTTGAACAAAATGACACACCTGTTATATAGTTTAACAATTTAGTAAAATAAACATATATAATATAATATATATCTACGTTTAATGTACCTCATTGTTAACCTTAACAAAACAAATAACATAATAAATACATATATATACTTAGAGCACTAAACAACTAAATAAAAGTATGCTTTGGAGCAATATAAAAGAATAAAAATGGCGTACTTATTAGTAAGGTTTCTATTAAATTTCGTTAATATGCTTACCCAATTTAACAAGATCCTCATAAGAGGCACTCTCATTTGGCACTTTACAGAACTTTGCTTTGTTTCTATAGTTTAATTTAAATATAACATTATTCTATATCACGTTTAAAGAGCACAATCAGACTGACTTGAAAGTTGAATTTGCATGTACCGTCGGCGTCATGTGTCAATTAGTATAATTTCACACCACTTGTTGCCGCCTGTCTTTTCGGTAACACTGGTTTAGATACTTTTACCCGTGGCCGTGTAATAAAACGATTAAATAATAAGTTTTATACTCGATGTGTTAAACTAACCTTCTTTCGGGGTTTATTTTCACGCTAATATGGTGTTATTATTTGTCATTGTATTTAATTTTCCTGATCCATTCAACAAAATTAACTTTTTAGATAGTTAAATTCATAGGCAAATTTAATACAACAACTTTGGTCCCATATGAGGGTAAAAATGTGGTAAATTATGTTGATCCGGGTGTTAACATTAACACTCCTTTTTTTTACCACTCCTGAAATGATTTTTACCAGGTGGATATTTTTTACTGTGTGGGTCTCTGCTTCGACAAACGGATAGCTTGGAATAAAAATGCTGACCAGCGCTTAACCCTTTCACTGCGCAAAGCTTTTTTTTCGTGGCTCTCCCACTACGGGGTTTTTCTGGCGTTTGCAAGTATCAGTAGTGCTCAACAGGTCTTAACATAGCGCTGCTTCGTAAACACGTGTTTACCGATACAGCTGTGCAGCAATGTTACCACCGCAGCAAATTTTTTCCACCAATTGACATGTGCGAATTACGTTTGCGAGTATATTTGGCTAGAGCAGTCAGATCCTATTTATTTTGAAATGCGAGTTATCTCGTCTCGAGCAGTTTACCCGTAAGCGAGTTATCTCGTCTTGAGCAGTGAAAGGGTTAAAAAAAGCAAACGAGTCAACTCGGTGCCATTTTCTCACTCCTCAACAAACGAAGCAGAATCGACTTACATACAAAGACTACCATATATAAGACTATTGTTCGACCAGTACTGACCTACGGAATCCCAACCTGGTGTACTCTTAAGAAGACTAACTTAAATACTACTACAGAACGAGCTCATTACACAATCACATGTACTGGTACCTCGACCTTAATGAATAGATATAATCAAACAATTCAATAATTAAAAGTACCTACTTTTCACGGACTTCTTCAGTTTTTACTTCCAAATCAAACCCTTCTAAAAAAGATCTGCTTAAGACGTAATACTGCGAAAAATGAAAGTAATAGACGTATGTCTCACTTAAAGAACAAACGTGATCCAAGATAAGCGGCGGAACAATTTTAATTTGATTTTAAAAATGTTTGTAAAACCTTGGAATACTATTGGCCAAAAATGGACTTTTAAGGAGCATGTTAATACTATTTTGAAAGTAACTTAAAGCAGATCAAAATTTATCGATTAATAAGATAAATCGAGATCGAGGGTCGATTATTATGAACTTTTGTGGCTGTTATATTCTTATGCCACAGGTCATGCAGAAGGTCTGTGTGAGGTTTGCTACGAGTGTCAGATAAAGAGATCATAATATTTGCAAATTGCTTTTTTTTTTATTAATTTTTAGTGTCAACTTTCTCATTTGACTTATAGTAATCAGATATTGTGATATTATGTATATATTGTATGTTTTGTTATTATAATTTGTAAGATGTAAGATGTTTCAGGCTGGATCTCGCCTTAATAAAGACTTTTTGAATTGGAATATTGTTCATGCGTTAAATTTACTCCTGATAATTAATATTAGGAATCTATGATATTTTTCACTAAGTAATAGTGGTGTAAACTTCCGTTACTTTTAAATATCTGTTATGGGTAGTTACTTTTAGTATCAGTACCCGTTACTTTATACCCGTTACTGTTACTTTTACTTTCGGGTAGATTTATTAGCTAGATACTTTTTAGTATCTTTTCACATGAGAATATAATGAGGAATAGTAATATGGTATTCGTACCTAATCTGCCTTACGGGTACCTATATTCGCTCGATATGAAATTCTGATAAGTATTAGATGCTAATAATAATTATGCTATTACATTTTTTTCTCTCTACATTTATTACTTAACACGATAAGAGGGTAAACGTAATACATACCACAACAAACAATATAAATAACTACCTAAGTATAATATGTGTCTATAGTATTATATTTATAACTAATAACTACCAACCAAAATAAATTTGTACCGATGCCTACGACCGACACTGCGAGCCGATGCCGCTTACCGCCCATCTCAATATCGCGAACGCGATACGCGGCAGTGTTTCTATGTATATAAATATTTACAAAAGTAACGGATATTTTAAATATCAGGGAATGGGCACTTTGGGTATTGGGCAAATACTAGATATTTATTTTTCTTCACTACTAAGTAACCTCACACATTCCGTCGCTTGCTTTATCGAAACTTATCAATATTTTGATATTTAGTCCATTGAGCTTATAAACCCGATCGATTCTGAAAAATTCTTGCCAAGTACTTCATTAAAATTATAGTTTTTTTGACTTGCTTTATAAGAATAATTTATAATTTCAGTTTGGCAGTTTTGATTTTTTTATTGCAGGCTTGCTATGTTTTAACCATTTTTTTTAAACGTGTTTTCAAATCAAATTAAATAAAATAAGAACGAAATCGCAAAATTTCGGATTTTTTCGCATATTTCCGGAAGTAAGCGGAACTTCCTAGTTTTCTCAACAGAATAGGTATTATTGATCAATAAATTGTGCAACTTTTTTGTAATTTAACCGCCATTGTAACTTTTACGGTTTCCGAGATTCCAATGCTGTTCCTCCTTATCCTGGACACCCTGCATAATGATGTCATAGAGTTAGTGCCTAACTTTTAAGAAACTGGTTCTTTATGCGACAAGAAACGTACACTGGTACGTGTTTTGCATGAGCCTTGCCAGGTTGAGGCACTCAACTCAATTGCTGGGTATCCAACTTCTTCTATTCCGAAAGTCGCCCAGCTGACTGGTTTTGTATGCAAAATTTTAAAAAGGAATGAGTTCTTGGAGACGAAGTTATTGAGCCAGTCTTTCTAGAAGAAACTTTAACTAGTTAATTGTCTTTGAATCTTTTGGAAGAAGTGATAGATCCACTCATCGTGCACGAGAAATAAACCTTAAACCCTCTACAATATTAACTTTATAACCAAAAACCACTTAGTTACATTTAAAATGTATATTTAATAAATAATTAAGGTTAGATGTGTGCAGAAATAAAATGTCAAATGTGGTTATTATTTGATTTGATTGAATAATCGGGACTTGATCGATTCGGTATTTCGGATATAATTATGTCATGACAATATTCAACATGCTCTTAATTTGGCTACGTTCAATGTGTAATGCAAATAGTTAATTGATTTAAAGCATCTTTAGTTGAAATCTCGAACGTAAAATTTTAAAAGCAGAATAGTTGACAGTCTTCAAATAGACAGAGTAATTATCAAAATACTAGAAAACACTGCAGCTAAGCTTGAAGAAATGGTATTTTTTTTTATTAATAATTGATTTAAATTTTTAAGAAAACGCGGTGTTATATATTACCATTAGTTTAAAGAGCAATTAAAATTAACTTGTCATCAAATATAACAATAATGTATAGGGCGTTCCATTTAAAATAAGAGAATATTATGTATTATATATTACGAAATTCAAAAAGATCCTAAGGATCAACTATGGTGGAGATGCAACAGGAATCGAAGTATAGCCAAATTTATGGAATAAGATTCACCGCCATATATACTGTCCAATCTTTTCAGTGCAATCCGTACCTGTGCTATAGGCAAGTGTATAGAAATCAGAACAATTAAAAGGACTCCTTGCCACTCACAAGAGGAGAGATTCTTCTACCGGATGAATATAAACTCTCAACCTCTCGCAAGATCACGACACTGCTACATAGATGGCACATTTAAGACAGTACACCACCTGTTCTGTCAGCATAAAGGAGAATACTTCTATTCCACTAATATACACGGAAAGAAAGCTAAACTGGATTGAAGATTAATAATCTTGAATCAACGCTATCCTAGTGTCCCCATTCCGCAACTCTAGTTATACTTCTTTTCAAGAAAATCTTATTCTTGTACGCCGAGAAAAGTTATATTTTGTTCAAGACTTAACTAGTATTGAAATTAAGAATATAACTATACTTTAAACAATTCTAGATACAATCTTGTTCTGAGTATTACTTATACTTATTTGTAGATTAGCAAATTATTGCATCAAGTATAAAAATTCTTCACGTACATGTAATACATACTTTCGTCAAGTGTAATATCATCTCCTATGAAATACATTTTTTTTTATTATTTTTAGCTTAGTTATTATCGTTACAAGAGTCTGCTATACTTGAAAAGAGATTAGTAAGTTTTGTATTGTTCTGGTATTGGATTTTACTATAAATAGCCGACAAATTTGATATAGAATCAGTCATTCACGGGGGTTCAAAGCAATAAGATCTAATTAGCTGCAGTCAATATATGACGTCATAACTCGAGATGATGAGTTATTTTCATAATAATTAAAAGATGTAAACATATTTAAATAAAAGTTTCCTAAAGCATAATCTGGGACTTTTCTGGCAGTAATAAAGCATCGTAAATCGGATGAATAAAAATCTTGGAAAAATTACGCAGTAGTTTATTTTGTGTTTTTAAGTTAGAAAAAATACTTAGGCATAAAAAGTGTTAATAAATAAAGTATTATACAGAGTTAGAATAAAACTCAAATATTTTAATTACGTTTTAACTAAGCTGTTGGAAGTCAGACACATGGCCTTAAATTTCGCAACAGTCTTAGACCGTATGCAAGACGTGCTGCTACCGTCTTCGCCGAGCGGCTTCCTGGAGGCCTGGATCATCGATGCCATGGGTGGCATATCGCCCAATGGACAATCATAACTCCAGGGAGTCAGCTATGACTTTTCCGTCCACGATACGGAGGTGGCAAAAGGCCCAGACCGAGATGCCAAGTCTTCCATTGGTGTCCAGGACCTGTTAGGGTTCCCTAAACCTCCGTCCGACTGCCGGCCGAGTGGCATAGAAGTGGCAAGCGACCCAAACCCCGTGGGTGGCTCAAAAAGGGCATTAACAACGAAGCCTGAAGAAGAGGATCTCTGGTCGTGGTGTGAAGATGTACAGCCGTGGGGAATGCTGGGTGAAGAGGAAGAAAAAGACGTTTACGTCGAACTAGCTGATCGTCAGCATATTAGAATTTGTGGTGAACGTGCGTTGGAGCTACCTGGGAACGTAACTCGCACCTGTCACTACATGGCGCCCGAGCAACAGACCGTTAAAGGCAAGGAAGACTTAAAGCCCTTCGATGCGCCTAGGTCAAAGACCCGTTTTAAAGAAGAGAAAGAAGTTTTGAAGAAATATGACGTGCCTGAAGTGGTGTCCCATCAAAAAGAAGTAGATAGGGAGACAGTCTTGTGGCTACATGGCAAGTTGGAGAAGGAGGCCCCAGGAGATGGGCGGTGGATAACCGCACTCCTAGGGATCGTTGGAGCGCAAGCAATGGACCCGGCTGCCAGGGACCTGAAGGAAAGTATCCGAAGAGGAGCTGAGGTGCCGCTGGTAGACCGCTTTGGAGTTGTGGGGCGTCAGGAGGAAGATGGAGTGGCGGTGTGGTGTCCGAGGACCCACAGGAAGAATATTCTCAATTTGGCCCACGGTGTACGCCACAACACGCGTGAAGGGATGAAAGATATTATCAAAAGATGGTTACGGTGGCCGATGATAGACAAGGATGTGGACACGCATTTCAGCCAATGTGTGTTATGCCAACACTTCAAAGAAGATGCCCTGTGCCACGGAATGTTAAAACCGTGGGGCACAGTTTTAATAACAGTTATAGAAGATTTACCCAGGACCAGACACAGTAAATTTACAACATTATACTGTGCTGTTGACGTATACAGTGGATTTATAGAAGCAAGACCACACAGGAATATTCACCCAGCTTCCTTAATAGAATTTGTACAAGCCGAGGTGATTAGCCGATGGGGAACACCCAGTTTGTTGGTGCTAACGCCGGACGTGGCGAAGTACAGGGAGAAGATAGCCCACGCAACTAACATTACAACAGTTGGCACGGCAGAGAAGTTAGTGACTTCCACGATGATACCGTTTGAGCAGTTTCAAACCAGAATTTTAACAATGACCAGAGAAGAATGGCCTCTGCAGTTGCAGTCCTTGCTGAACCAAGCCAGGAGCCGCAGAGATGACCACAACGGAGCTACGGCCAGAGAGATGGTGACCAACTCCAGGATAATCCTCCAGAAGAAGAAGTTGTGAAGTGTAAATATAGTTAAGTAGAAATGTAAATGTAAATATTGTTGTTGTTGTTGTTTAATCGACAACAGCCAATTAGATCTCTTAAGGGGGGGGGGTGTTCTGGTATTGGATTTTACTATAAATAGCCGACAAATTTGATATAGAATCAGTCATTCACGGGGGTTCAAAGCAATAAGATCTAATTAGCTGCAGTCAATATATGACGTCATAACTCGAGATGATGAGTTATTTTCATAATAATTAAAAGATGTAAACATATTTAAATAAAAGTTTCCTAAAGCATAATCTGGGACTTTTCTGGCAGTAATAAAGCATCGTAAATCGGATGAATAAAAATCTTGGAAAAATTACGCAGTAGTTTATTTTGTGTTTTTAAGTTAGAAAAAATACTTAGGCATAAAAAGTGTTAATAAATAAAGTATTATACAGAGTTAGAATAAAACTCAAATATTTTAATTACGTTTTAACTAAGCTGTTGGAAGTCAGACACATGGCCTTAAATTTCGCAACAGTCTTAGACCGTATGCAAGACGTGCTGCTACCGTCTTCGCCGAGCGGCTTCCTGGAGGCCTGGATCATCGATGCCATGGGTGGCATATCGCCCAATGGACAATCAGAACTCCAGGGAGTCAGCTATGACTTTTCCGTCCACGATACGGAGGTGGCAAAGGGCCCAGACCGAGATGCCAAGTCTTCCATTGGTGTCCAGGACCTGTTAGGGTTCCCTAAACCTCCGTCCGACTGCCGGCCGAGTGGCATAGAAGTGGCAAGCGACCCAAACCCCGTGGGTGGCTCAAAAAGGGCATTAACAACGAAGCCTGAAGAAGAGGATCTCTGGTCGTGGTGTGAAGATGTACAGCCGTGGGGAATGCTGGGTGAAGAGGAAGAAAAAGACGTTTACGTCGAACTAGCTGATCGTCAGCATATTAGAATTTGTGGTGAACGTGCGTTGGAGCTACCTGGGAACGTAACTCGCACCTGTCACTACAGTATCAAGAACTGACTTATTTAATATAAAACTTTCTATTTTCTAAAAAAGTATACTTAATCTTTATTTAAATTTACTTTATTATTGTTCCGAATGTCTTCTGGTATTTCTTCAAATATAAGGTGTTTTTTAATCAAGTATACTGTAATGTCTAGTGAAGTGGTACTTAATTTATTTAAATTATCTTCATTATTGCTTCAAATGCATTTAATGCTTCAATATTTTTTCTTGATTTCCTAGCGCTTATAAAGGAATATAATTTTTTGTAAGTTAGCAATAGTGTTAGCTTAATTTTGAAAACAGTTTACATGGTAATTAATATTTACTTTGACTTTGCGTTACGGTGGGTATAATTTGTTTACTAAAATAACAGTCAGTAAATGGGTAATAAAGTTTTTATTAGAAACGAAAATCTCAACAGCAAAAAGAACGTGAAACAAATGAACCTCTTTAGTATAGGTATATACAGGGTGTCCATTTAGTGTGTAATTCTTCGATATTTCTTATGCTATTATAGATAATAAAGAACTTTCAATATAAAAATCAAGGGGCACTTAAAGGTGTATTTTTTAAAAATATTTTTAAATATACAGGGTGTTTCACAAAAGCGGGACAACTTAAGCTTCAATATTTTTAAATAGGACACCCTATATTTTTTGCCCGAAACAAGTGTATTTCTTTATTATTTATATAATTCCAAATTTTCGTTTCAATCTGTGGCGGTGTTGCCAAGATATTAATTATTTTCCTAATTTTTTTGTTTTTGCACGGTTGCAATAAATATATGCTACAGTTTCCCTACTGATTTTAATTTAATCAAGATTTTTTGCAAAGAGTTGCATCTGGGTTATATGAGTATCATTTATAAGTGTTTTCGAGCTTATTCTATACAGGGTGTTCTAATTGTATTTCCAAATTTCGGATAGTTTGCATTAGATTTACTCAATTTTCGTAAATGGGACACCCTGTATATTTTGTTATAAATTGAAAGTCCTACTAAGTCCCCTTATGACGGTAAAATATTTTTGTTATCGTCGATGGCGTTGCCAAATTGTGATGATTTTCTCAAAAATTTTTGTTATTTCTTTTTAAGTTAAATGGTCTGAATTATTGCAATACCCTGTCTTTTTTTTGTACATATCTTCTACGCTTTATTAAAATTTTTGATGTTATACTGATCCAATAATTCTTCTTAGTAGTCATTAAATTTTTGTGATTTCAATCATCTAAATATTTTATTTTTTTTTGTACGTTTAAAACTAAGTTAGCCGTGGAAAATAAATAACAATCCTCGTTTGACATTTTATTGTTTTGTACGTGATATATCAATAGTTACACTTAAAATGAATTACTCTCAAGAAGAAATAATGAATTAATAAATATGGTTTATACTTTGGGTGAAAGTCATGGGAACTCTCTTTTAGCCACAAGAATATATGCCCAAAATTTTCAGGAAAGAAGGCATCCTCATAGGAATTAGAATTTAAGAGGTTAAAAGAACGGTTGAGCGAACAGGGAGTGTCAAGTACGAAAAAACCGAAAAAACTAAGACTGTTTTAACCGAAGATAATCAATTTGACATTGCCTTGTCAGTGACCGAGGATCCGTCGTTGGGTGTTAGGAATTGGAAGTGTTGAGGAATTAGTGAAAATCTTAATATTAAAAATCTTCAGTGGCAGTATCGCTTAAAAATAATAAGTTACATCCCTACCACCTTCAGCTACACCAAGAACTCACAGACAACGATTTTGCAAGACGAGTAACATTTTGCCAATGGGCACAACACAAAGTAAGAGAAAATCCTTTATTCGTTAATAATGTTTTCTTCACCAATGAATCCACATTTCATAAAAATGGTTTTGTTAATAGACATAATTTTCACTTTTACGCTACTGAAAACCCACATGCCATTCAAGTTTTTAATTTTCAACATTTTAATTTTCAACATCAGTGGTCGCTCAATGTTTGGTGAGGTATAATTAATAATTATATTATTGGACCTTTTTTTTGAGCAGCACTTAAATGGACAACGATTTTTACATTTTTTACTAGAAGATCTGCCAGTGTTACTTCAGCATGTTCCAGCTCAAATTAAGAATAATATGTGGTTTCAGTTGGATGGCGCTCATGCACACTTCCATAGAGATGTACGTGCGCATCTTGATCAAGAGTTTCCTCAAAAATGGATAGGTCGAGGGGGACCAATCAACTGGCCGGCCAGATCGCCTGATTTGACCAGCATGGACTACTTCTTATGGGGTTATGTAAAGTCAATCGTTTACCCGCCACCACCCGTGATGATATGAAAGAACGAATTAGAGAGGTATTTCAAAATATAACACCTCAGACCTTATCTAATGTAAGAGACAATTTTATAAAACAAATTTAAGCTTGCCTTAATCAAAATGGACGACACTTTGAACAACTTATGTAACAAACTATTTTTTTGGATAACATGTATTAAATGATTTATTATTTGGAACGTCGCAAAATATTATGATAAAAAAAATTAAATTTGTATTTTTATTTCCATTAATATTTGACTTATTTGTATGTTATAAAATTTAGTATTTTCTTTAAATGTATGTACCTTATAATACAATGAAATACAGGGTATTGCAATATTCCAGACCGCCTATACCTTAAAGAAAATAATGAATATTTTGAGAAAATCATCACGATTTGGCAACGCCACAGATAATATTAAAATATTTTACCGTCATAAAGGGACTGAGTAGAACTTTCAATTTATGACAAAATATACAGGGTGTCCTATTTAAGAAAATTGAGTAAATCTAATCCAAACTATCAGAAATTTGGAAATACAATTAGAGCACCCTGTATAAAATAAGCTCGAAAACACTTATAAATGGTACTCATATAACCCAGATGCAACTATTTGCAAAAAATCTTGATTAAATTGAAATCAATAGGGAAACTGTAGCATATTTATTGCGACCATGCAAAAACAAATAAACTACGAAATAATTAATATAAATAATAAAGAAAGACATTTATTCCGTGCAAAAAATATAGGGGTCCTATTTAAAAAGGGTCTTTTAAAAAATCTAAATATGCAGGCCCATCTAAACGTTGAGGCATAATGTATGGTCCTATTAATCGATCGCCCAATATATCTGCCCAAACATTAATTGAACATTTATTTTGAAATCTACTTTCGAAAATTGTATGGGGGTTTTCTTCTGCCCATACATGGTTATTATGGAAATTTACGATGCCTTCACGGGTAAACCTTGCTTCATCAGTAAACAAGACTTTATGTAGAAAAAAACGGTCTTGATGACATTTTCTCTGCATCAACTGACAAAACTGTGAACGAGGAAGTAGGTCTTGAGGCTTAAGCGCCTGAACTCTTTGTATATGGTATGGATAAAGAAGTTCTTCATGCAAAATTTCCCATGTTGTACTCTTAGGGATACCCTCTTGTAAGGCAATTCTTCTTGTGCTTATACTTGGATTGGCTGCAACGCATTCGAGCACTCCTTCTTCTGCTTGTGGAGTCCTAGTAGTACGGCTTCTCCCAGTTTCATTCATATTTGGCCTAAAAGTTCCGGTTTCTCTTTCTTCTGCTTGTGGAGTCCTAGTAGTACGGCTTCTCCCAGTTTCATTCATATTTGGCCTAAAAGTTCCGGTTTCTCTTAATCGTTGATGTAAATTAATGAATAATTTCTCACAAGAAATTTGACGGTTTGGAAAATATTCTTGATACAACCTGCGAGCTTCTCGAGCACAACCATTAGCTTTGCCATACATAAAATGCATATCAGCTAACTCAGCAAATAAATAATCTGCCATCTTTTAAAATTTGCACCTTAATTAATCAAAAACACTTTGCACTTGATCAATGATCACGACAATAAATCTCAAAAACGTCATTTTCAATATATTTTAACGCTAACCATGGGCTTCTTGATGTTTTTTTGACTTCAAATTTGTATTTGTCATAAGACTACTTTGATGTTTTAGTTTAAACACAATTCGATAATAGTTTATGCAATGATTTAAATAAACCGATTTTTCTCCCAAATCATTGGCCCAATAATTTTTTTTAAGAATATCTTTTTTGTGTAGAAAAATCACTGGAATTATAATTTTTGGGTAAAATTTTTTAAATGAGTCGTGTACAAAAGTTAGGAATAAATGAACTAAGCCCCCCCCCCCCCCCCCCGTAAGAACCTGGCTAAATTTCATACTAACTCTCAATATCATAAATTAGCAATTGTTAATATTAGTTTGTGTGCTAAAAAGCACATCGGTACCTCAAGCGGTTGCAAAGATATGAAAGAGAAACTAATCTTTAGAGGTCACCTTTGGACGACCGTAGCTTCATTATAAGGCATTTAAGGACCTACATTCATATGAACTTTTTTTCATACTTTCATACGTAGAATATCCCCTTAAAATATACCAACGAAGTTTCCGGACACCCTGTATATAACAGTAATTGTAAAATTATATGAGCTTAAAAACAAACAAAAGCATTTCTTTAAAGCTTAAACTAAGAGACAAAACAGTTCCTAAATTAAGTATAGTAATATTAATACTACAAAGTATAGATTCAAATCACGATTTAACTGATCTCCAGTGATACAGGGTTTTACTAATTTAAATGCATTAGTGTCAATAGCTACAGCTTTTGATATAAGTACATATTTTATGATAGGAACTTATTCCAAATGGGAAAGATTTTAGGTACCTATTGAGTTCATTTAAACCTGGAATCTATAACTGGGCCTAACCCGCTACCAAATTTTAGCGAGGTATGTTTAACAAATCTTCTTAAATCTAAAACTTCATAGTAATAGTCTAACAATAATACTGTATATTATAAGGCAACTGATAATCACAAAAAAAATGAGCGTATTGCCCATGATATGGTAAAATATAAATAATTGGCGGAAAATAGTTACAGTGATTTTTTTTATACTTTGCCCATTGCCCCCTACCTTGAGACATTATTTTCAAAGATAATAAAAAGCAAACATTGAATAATTTTTTATCTATTATCTTTAAAGAGTATCAAATTTTTAAATATTTTATAAATTGGTAAAATAATTGACTCAACTTGATGCATTTTTAAAATGTACCACCCTGTATATTATTATTAGTTAAGATGAACATATATCAGGTTAACGTTTATTGCAAATCAAGGCATTAGAGCTATTATAATAAAAAGAACTCTTGATAATCTCACGATCAGTATTTTTGTGATGCCTTATTAACTTTAAATTGATTTTTTTTCTGTTTCTTAAAATAAAGTGTCAAGATAGGGTGCAACATATAAAAAACCCTGTACATGTATAATATGCCTATAGGCACTATTATGCCAGTAATAATTATTGCATCATATTACTTACTCAAGTAGGGTAGACTCGGGCAAAACGGGTATAGTGGGCAAGAAGAATCACCTAAATATTTACGGTCAGAAATGCGATGAAATCTGGCAACAAGGATTTTCCACAAGAACCACCTATTGTTTAATAGCGACCGACTTCTGCAGCATCACCTTGTTTCCGCAAGATTTTTATTTAGTGAAAAGTGTATTTGAAGTGGTTGAATACAAGAATTGCCTATTTGTTTGAGGCGATTACTTTACCATCCCGCATTTTACCAGCGAACTAAGCATATATTTACAAATAACGGACATTAAGGTAAGACTTAACCTCAATATATTGTATCTGAGTTGATATTTGTTTTGAAAAGAGTTAGATATATCCATAGTTGTCAGATCGGACAAGAAGAGTCGGGCAAAAGGAATCATGACCCTTTTTGCCCGGTATGCCAAATTTTCTTTTCAAAATATTAGTGAGACTCTTAATTTTTATTTTCTTCGTTCCAGATGGTCTACAAATACAAAAGAAAATCAGGTAGAGCCACCAGTTGGAGCGAAGAAGATATGCAACGAGCTCTTGAGGCTGTGAAAATCGGAATGTCGATACGGCGGGCATCTGCACAATTCGAAATAAAATTTTCAACACTACAAAGACATGTAAAAAGTGGAAGTACAGAAACGACTTTGGGCAGATATAAGCCAGTTTTCTCCAAAGTTGAAGAAGTCGAATTTGTCAACCTCATATAACGTCACAAATAAAAATTTCGAAGTTGATAATGACAAAGGGGAGAAAAAGGTTCTACTTTCGGATTTGCGTGCACTACCAAAGTGCCAAAACCGAAAAAAAGTTACAAAAAGAAAAACTCAGAAGTCTGAGGTACTCACTTCCTTCAACCCCAGTAAAGGAAGAAATTCGAAGCCAGGCACAAAATAGCGAGAAAAAAAAATACAGTTAAGCGTAAAATTTCAGGATCGAGTCAACAGCCAGCTTTAATCATGCCGAAAAAGCCGAAAGAAATTTTTTCTCCTGAAGAAGATAGTGTACCTTGTTTATTATGTGGTGACACTTTCGGCAATTCGGCGTCCGGCGAAAAATGGATCCAGTGCAACATATGCCAACTGCGGGCCCACGACTTGTGCCCTGATTATAAAGCTGGAGTCTTCATTTGCGACAACTGTCGGGAGCAAGTTATTTTGTCGCGCAAACGCATCTAAGTTTACTGTAACCAACTTTAGGTGGATTCCATTTTTCTTGTCTTGTTTTTCCTTATCGACAGATCTTATCCTTTAACGAGTTTAGATTCTGCTAGAGTTTTATTTTTGTTTATTTAATAAAAATACTTGTTGTTTTGTATTGTTATAGTTTGAACAAGTCTTTATTTTTTGTTTTTGAATAAATATTTAAAAACACCCAATTACAATAATTAATTTTTTGTGCTATTTTTCTTACCCCAGGATTGACTCTTTTTACCCTTTTGCTATATTCTTTTTGCCTGGTGGGGTAGGGTAAGAAGAGTCAAAAGCACTGATTAACATGTATCTAATTCAAATAATAAAAAATCACGCATTTATGAAAATTATTATAATAATTGAAAATAGAAACTCTACTTTAAGTCAATCAATGTTGAAACATTATCCAACTATTATACTTTCGGATATACGCGAGTTTTATTTAAAGTGACCCTTGCTGCCCGAGTCTACCCTACTTACTTATAAATGGAAGGTATTTCAAATAAATGGCTGCGTTAGTGTAGATGATATTTTCGTAATAACTGGTCAAAAAGTTTTTTCTTAAGTATTTAAATAAAGCTTTAAATTTTTAAAACGATACAAGTTTTAAGTTTTGATGATATCAAAGTAAAGTAGGAAAATAAAATGTCAAATTATTTAGATGTAGAGAAATATACCTATTGGTAAAATTATTATTGTACCTAGTATATACTTACCTTTAAATTTTTCTATTAAATCGTCCATGCCCATTTCGAAAGGAGATCCTCCATTACAACCGTTTGCGATTGATCATTAGTTTTAGTTTAGTTTAAGTAACACTTTAACACTTTTAGCAAAAGCCGCGAAAGAGCAACGGCGCCGGTGAAATGCGGAATCACAAAACAGAAGATGCAGAATGCAGACTGCGTGGTTTATGTTCCTGCATGTTGCGTTAGATGCTCAGAAGATGATACACGCGAGAATAGTAATTCTTGGAAATGTAGTGTTATTCTCGCGCCGAGAATAGTATACTTATAGTCCTACTACACTCACTTTAAGTATAATAATTGAACTAAAATCAAGATTACTTATAATTCTTTTAAAGCATTTATACTTGATTAAATAATACCTTCTTTTTCGCTAAAGAATTTATTCACTTTTTACGAGTACATCTCCTTCTTAAATATAAGACAATTTATTCTTTTTTTTAAATACAAATTATTTAAGTTGAGTAAGTATAACTAGTTTGAAAAACAAGTATAAGAGTATATTGGCTTGAAATATTTGTTATAATCGTGGAAAGAATATTATACTTAGAACAAGTGTAAAATTTTAAGTGTATGATTATTCTTGAATATAGATGTGATTTTTTTTTCGTGTATGCTTTTCGGTCTATGTCTGAGAAGCCGTACATAGAAATGCTGCAAAAGCTGAAGAACTTGGAGCAACACTGCCACCACAAAGTGTTATAATCGATTATGAGAAATGCAGTTTCTGTGAAGGCTGGCACAGAAGTTTTGAAAGCACAAATTCTATGTGTTAGTACAAATTGAATTTAAAAAAATGGATCGAGAGATAATAGACAAAAGCATTTTAAAGAATAAAAAGAATAAATTTCATTTGAGTGCATGTAAATAGTTCTTAGATTTAGGCAAATATCTCAATTGAATCGTGCATAATTAGAGACCATATTTTTATTATTTTACGTCTTTAACATATTAAGCTATTGCACGACTTTTCTCTTCTATCAATGACGATCCTCGTTTTATAAGTCATTTTAAATGTCCTTCTTAGACCAAACTAGAACAGCACTTTTAATGGCCTAATGATGGCAATCTCCCATCCAATTTTGTTGAGTACCACTAAGCAATAAGAAGAAAACGATAAAACAATACTTTGCTGCAAGAAAATGAATCCCGTAAAAGTTTTTCCTTAATATTTTTTGCCCTCTTTCAATCAGTAAACTTTTTCATCTCCCTCTTCCTCCCGCAAACATTCCCTTTCTTCAATATCCATAATTTCAATCAAAATAGACCTAAAACCCCTTTTCCTCCCGATTTCTAACAGCCTTAAGCCCGAAAACCGACGACAAAAAGTAAAAATTTCCCTATTTACAGGCTGCCGCCCCCGGGACAAACCTACGCGGGGGCGGCTTTGACTCCGCCCAAGGTTCGTGACGTAGACGGAGCGCGCGCCACCCCTAAAGTGGGTCACCTACTTGTGACCTTTTGGCAAGCTGGGTGGGCTTCATCGCTCTAGGATCCTGATTCAGTCGTCCAGCATCCAGAGTTCTCCGTCATGGCCTCCAACACTTCAAATTACAAACTTAGTGCCGCCACGGCCAACTTGAAGTATAACGGTAAGTTTTGTTTAAAAATTTTTTCGCGAATATTTTAAATAACTTGTTTAACGTTAGTCAGTTAGAAGTATTAAATGCGAAAATTCCACTTACAACCAGAATAGGATGCCGTTGTTGCTATTTGCAAAATGTTTAGTATTAAAGCTTTTTTTTTTTTAATTTGTATTGATCAATTCGTTTCATAAAATCAATAAGGTAATTTAATATTGATTAGATAACAATGGAATCCCGTGCGCAGAATCCGCCATTTTAATAATGGCTTCCAGACCGTGGGCGACATTTACCTATATGACGTCTAAAAATATGACGACACAAAGAAATGCAAGCATTGATTTTTGAGGCCCTGATTAAATTTTTGTCTTTAAATGAATCGTTATGTTTTTATTGCTCCTGTTGACTTTTTTGAATAGTTATAAGATAACAACTCGCAATAAGAAATTTGATCGTATTCTTTCTTAAACTTTTATGTAAAAAAAAATGAATGGTGAATAAATCAGTGTATCGTGTCGGTCAATTGACAGGACCATGGCGATCGTTCATTTATATTGAAGCACTTATATCCATTTGTTTAAATACAGAGAGTGATACAATTCGAGTTAAGTAATAGCAATGGAGCCGAGAAAATGTTTCAATTTCTTGTACCCAAACCTCGCACTTTTCGAGTTGTTTCTTTATTCTTTCTGTTTAAAAAAAAGCATAAAGTATACTCTTCTCAGCTTAAACAACCCTTACCTACGTCCTACGTGTTTTATGCAATTGTGTTTTAAGCATTTTTAATTAAAATAACTCTCTCTTTAGATCCACACTATGCTTTCATGTAAAAGAAAATTAAAAAAGCAATGGAACCAGCGAAGCGGAATTTATACGTAAACGTGGAGACTTTGCTTTTAGATAATAACTCTGAGCAAGAAAGAATTAACTTGGGTTTCGTTCAGTTTTCAAATGGGGGAAAGTGTTTGCAATGTCGAATTAAATATTTTTTTTATCATGTAAATCGTATAATATGTTTACAAAAAAAAACCATTTATTATAAAATATTTATATTTCATAGTATAATGGTGCAGATGTAATAGTATAACTTTTATAAAGCATCATTTTTGGCCAGACACCCATTTAAAAAACAAGCCGCTTGCGGGAAGCGTTCTAACGTAACAAATGCGTTTTTTCTATTTTGCATGTTTTTTTTTTAATAAAACATCCTCATTTAAAAAGCAATTTTATAAATTATAGATGCCTACATTCTATGTTCGTAATGCTATCAAATGTCCGTCTTCTCCTATCAACAAATCATTTTATTATCCGTGTTTATGCAGACAAACATACATGACTAAAAAATAATATTCCTTTAATAGTCACAATGTCAACAGAATGATAGTACATTATATACCTAGGTTGAGAAGTAAGCTATTATACAGGGTCCTGCAACAGTGCGTCGGGCTTTCATAGCGTGTATTTCAGAAAAATATTTTTGCATATACAGGGTTGCCCAAAAAAGTGTGGAACATAATGTTGAATTTTTTTAAATTGGACACCCTGTATTTTCTTGCATATTTTGGTTTGGTAGTGTAAGAGCAATAAATTAAAAACTAAGATAAAGAAATTTAGCAGCTCTGAAGAAAAACCAAAAAAAAAATCTGAAAAGATTTTTGGTAATCACGGCATTGTACAGAAATAATGACAAGAAGTCCAGAGGTACGATGAATTGAAGAGTATTCATCAATTTTATACAGGGTGTTCTGAATAAGGTTTCAAAAATGAGTCATTATAAACTCATTTTTCTCAAATTTTTCAAATGGAACACCCTGTATATTTTCAACTAAAGTAACGTAGAATTCATAAACAAATATTTTTTGCAATACAAACATGTAGGTTATTTCCAGTCGTTTACGAAATAATTACAAATTTCGTAAATTCTGTTGTGTAAAAATGTAAAAAGAACGTTTATTTTATCAATTAAACATATTATATGCCTAAACTAATATTATAAACTACAATAAATGTTCAAAATGTCTTCCATTTTGATCTGTGCATAAATTAATGCGCTCTTGAAAAGATCTATTTACTTCCCTTAACATTTCAGGTGGTATACTACCAAACAAGTCTCTAATTCTTTGCTGCATATTAATGGCAGTTGTCTGCGGATTATTATAAACAATTTGCTTTAGATGTCCCCATAAAAAAAAGTCAAGCTTTGTTAGATCCGGCGATCTAGCAGGCCAGTGTGTAGGTCCGTTTCTACCTATCCATTGGTTGCGAAAGGTAATTTCTTACATCCCGTGAAAAATGCGCCGGAGCTTCATTCTTGCTGAAACCACATCCTATTGTGACCATTAAAAAAATATGGACCTATCACAGTATTACCAATAATTCCGCCCACACATTCAAAGGCCACTCTGGTGCTGCTGATCGATTTGTGATTTGTCTCATATATCGCGGATTTTCTGTGGAATAATAGTGAAAGTTATGCCTATTTACACAACCGGTGTTATGAGATGTAGCCTCATCAGAGAATAAAACATAATTGAAAAACGTAGGATCTTCTTGAAATTTTATTCTTGTCCAGGCACAAAATTCGAGTCGATTTTGAAAATCTCTATCGCTAAGAGGTTGATGGAATTGAATGTGATAGGCATGAAAGCGATGATTTTTTAAAATTCGTTGTACAGATCTTTCGCTAATATCTCCTGCTTTCCCTATTTTATTTCGGCTTATGTGTGGATTGTCAGTAACTGTTAATAATACTTCTAATTCTTTTTTTTTGTTGTTTGTTGGTTTTGTTCTTTCTTCTTTTGTGTACACGACATTTCCAGTTTCAACAAATCTGAATAATAATCTTTTAAAACTTTTTTCGTCAGGCTGCCTTCTCTCTGGATAACGTGACGCGTAAACTCTACTTGCTAACAAGCAATTTTTTTCGCTCTCGCCAAGTGCAAAAATCATATCAACTAACTCCTATTTAATTCAGCGCTCGTTGGGGCATGTAGCCCAGAGAATAGCTGTTTTAGCATTTGGTTAATCCTTATTGTATAAGGTTTCAGCAAGTGGCTAGAGGACGAATCAGAGTTGCAGCACGTGGCTACATCCCGTGGCAACCACACGTATCAACCCAACCAGGATACGTGTGGTTGCCACGAGATGTAGCCACGTGCTGCAACTCTCATTCGTCAACTTGCATTTCTGCGTAAACGGCGAAACGCGTCCAAGGATTGGGTCTGACGGAAAGGATAAGGGACAACTCTATACACAAACTTATTTTAAGTTTGTGTTTTTTAATTTAAGTGGCTAGAGGACTAAGTCCTCACAAATATACATATTTATATGTCACATTAACTCCTCTTTACTAAAATTAATTTTAATATCTTATACTTAAGCGCTAAGTACTATTAGCCTTAAATTACAACTTTTTTGAATTAGTTAATCTTGTCAAATTCTACTAGAAATGGAATCCCTATCGTTTTTCAAAGCCTACCAAGATTCTTATGCGTAACCTTTACTAATACATTCTTTTGCTGTTATTTGAACAGAAATGTTAAGGGAAGCAAATACACTATCGGACAAAAGTAGAGCAACACTTTCGAAAAATGAAAGAAATCTCGATTTTATAATATTAAATGCATGATATCGTATTTAAATACATCGTGCCTTAAATATCAAAGTAGGCTTCTGTTATCGGCGACAACAGCTTTTTCCAACAATCAAAACAAATGAACTGATATTGACGTAAACTTTCAAATACAGTATTGTAATGCGTCAAAAGTAAAGCAACATTTGAATATTTTCCTAAAAAAGAAAGGTTTTAGTAAAAGTAAAGGTTAAAGTATTTTTGCAGAGTTTATTTTATGTTTAATTAATATTTCTGTACTGTATTAATCATGCCAAGAGGTATTCCAATTTCGAAAGAATTAAAGCAGAGAGTGGTGAATGCACACTTGGAAGGTACAATACAAGCCACAATTTCACGACGGCTTGTTTTACCAAGATACAGCGTATCCAAAATAATTTCAAATTACATTCAAAGGAGACATTTAGAGAATCTACCGAAATCGGGAAGGCCGAAAAAAACAACAATTTGGACAGACAGACGCATTAAAAGGATTTCTCAAAACGATCCTTGGATGTCTGCACCTAGATTTTTGCTAAAATTCCCGAAATTATGATTGGTCCACGGACAGTTCAAAGAAGGTTGATAGACGCAAAGTTATTTAGTAGACGCCCGGCTAAAAAGCCCCTTATTTCGGCAAGAAATAGAGTAGCTAGGCTTGAATTTGCAAGTCGACATTTAAATTGGACAGTAGACGAGTGGAAAAAAGTTTTGTTTAGCGATGAAACGCGTTATAAAAATTTCAATTGGGATGAAATGAAGCGTGTAAGACGGCCAATCAACACAAGGTTTAATCCCAAATACGTTACACCCACAGTTAAACATGGCAAAGGCAGTGTTTTTCTATGGGGTTGTTTCTCGTGGAATGGGGTGGGTCCTTTAAACTTCATTAATGACACCATGCATCGATTTGTCTATAGAGATATAATGCAAAATGTAATGTTGCCTTATGCAGAGTGGGAAATGCCGTTGCGTTTTATTTTCCAACAGGATAATGATCCAAAACACTCTTCAAGAATTGTTCAAGAGTGGTTTCAAGAAAATAACGTTCGGGTTTTGCAGTAGCCGGCACAATCCCCAGACCTTAACCCCATTGAAAATCTATGGAAAAAGTTGAACGTGGAATTCGTACACAATTATTTCCAAATAAACAATCATTGGTAAATAAAATCAATGAAGTTTGGATAAACCTTCCCGAAAAATCGAAAATACTGTTTAAAAATTGATTGCCTCAATGCCGCGACGTTGTCGGCAAGTAATAAAAAATAATGGATATTCTATTAAATATTAACATAATACTTCTTTCTAGCTATTGTAATTATTAAATGTGCTTAATGGTTTTTTATCGTAATATGTAAAATAAAATACTGTTGACACAATTTGTTGCTTTACTTTTGTCGCACTTCATTTTGTCGATTTTTATAATTATAAATATTTCTCTACCTTCATTTTGTTTAAAGTGTACCAAAATATTGTGAAAAATTACTAATATTGTGGGGATAATATTTCATTAAAATTAGCTGGGGATCACAATCATATTATTAATTTTTTAAACTCAAAGGAATAAAAGCACTTTGTTGCTCTACTTTTGTCCAATAGTGTAGATCTTTTCAAGAGCGTATTAATTTATGCACAGATCAAAATGGAAGACATTTTGAACATTTATTGTAGTTTATAATATTAGTTTAGGCATATAATATGTTTAATTAATAAAATAATCGTTCCTTTTTATATTTTTACACAACAGAATTTACGAAATTTGCAATTATTTTGTAAACGGCTGGAAATAACCTATATGTTTTTATTGCAAAAAATATTTGTTTTTGAATTCTACGCTACATTAGTAAAAAATATACAGGGTGTTCCGTTTAAAAAATTTGAGAAAAATGAGTTTTTAATGACTAATTTTTGAGACCTTATTTAGAACACTCTGTATAAAATTGATAAAAACTCTTCAATTCATCGTATCTCTGGACTCCTTGTTATTATTTCTGTACCATGCCGTGATTACCAAAAATGTTTTCAGATTTTTTTTTTTGGTTTTTCCTCAGAGCTGCTAGATTATTTTATCTTAGTTTTTAATTTATTGCTCTTAAACTACCAAAGCAAATTGCATGAAATTTTGGATATTTATAAAGGATAATAAGACAAACCAAAATATGAAAAAAATACAGGGTATTCTATTTAAAAAAATTCAACATTATGTTACCACACATTTTTGGGCAACCCTGTATATGCAAAAATATTTTACTAAAATACACTATATGATACAGTATAAGCCCGCATATGAATGAAATTTCTAACTTAATTCGTTTAGGAGCTATGAAAGCCCGACGCACTGTTGCAGGACCCTGTATATTGAGCGTTTTTATTTCGCGCCTCAGGATATTGTATGCGGGGTATATAACAGCTTTCTCAACTGAGGTATGTATCGATTTTTTAATACTACAAACACCAAAATATTATATTTAACTCGTTTAGACCTTTATATTAGTTATTTCCGCCTACTTTTTAAGATATTTTAGAAATCAAGTAGCCTGGGATTTCACTTGTCAAACTAAAAAATAAAACTAAGGAAATGCGATTTTAAATGTCAGCTTATAGAAAATTTGTGGTCGTGTCACATTTTTGAATATGACAGTCTCTTTTGGAAATATCTTACAATTTATGATGCAAATTCTTGATTTATTGAAAATAATACTATTTTCAGGAATTTCTTCATTTAAAATGGTTGGACAATGCTTAAAGTCAATAGCTCGTGAGCAACTTAACCTCGTTATCGTTATTTCGCTAGGTAGAGAAGTTTTGCTTCTCATTAGAGAAATGGAGTAAACTACTAACACTAAAATATATTAGCCATTTTCGCCTAACTTTCAAAATATATTGAAAAAAAAAGGGTAGCCAGGGATTTTTGTCCTCAAACTAAACACTAAAACTAAAGAAAGGCGAAGGTCTCATGTGGTGTTCCTCAGAGATCGATACCGGGACCTTTATTTTTACTTTATACACCTCTGAACTTATCGGTAATCTGGGGTACGCCGCTCTGCACATGGACGTGGATCAGTGTTGCCAGATGCAAATAATAAATAATGGTATCGGGCACCTCCAAATAATGATATTTTCTTGGAAAAAAATGGTATCTCGAAACAACTTGATTTTTGACAAGTGCATTTTTCACCACGAGTATGAATAGGTCCCGGAATCAGGGCTAATAAAAATTACGGACCATTTTTGCGCTTAAGCAAGGAGTAAATTAGTTATTGGGTTACTCTTTGACAATAACCGTAAAGGCTGAGACACAATCAAAAACTTAAGGAATAAAGAATAAGATTTAAGATTTAGGTGTTAAGGAATAGGAGTACAGGACAGAATTAAAATTTTAGTACCTAAATTTAACCAATCCGGTTCCTTACAAACGGCGCGATTTTTAAAGTCTAAACTATTGTCCTAACCCCACTTTTTTGTTTACAAAAACAAACTATTTTTACAACTTTGACAAGCTCACCTATACTTTTAAAAAATATGGAAGGCTTGAAAAAAGTCCTTAACTCTTTTGAATAGTATGTTTGCAATGTCGGCAGCGTTTTGTTATTACCTTAAGAAACGAAAATACAATTTTGAGGTTATTAAATTGTCAAAAGTCAAACCTAACAAATATGCTGACTTCTGATTGGCTGATTTCCTATTCCTATTATTTCTTAAAACCAACAAATCGGTTTTTTAAAGCTTAAATCCTATTCCTTAATTCTAGAAAATTCATTGTGCGTTGTTTACATAGGACAACATATGTTCGTTCTTAAATCTTAATTCTTATAACATAAATCTTATTTCTATATCTTAAGTTTTTGATTGTGTCTCAGCCTTAACCCTTCGTTGTCAATCAATCTCAGTTCTGATTAAAAATGCGCTGCCGGGACGCTGGGTACGGAAGTGTAGTATGTTCTCGTAGAGATGTATAAATTCTTACAATTAGAGATGTGTTATTGTTATTAATTATGATTGAAGCTGGGTATGTGGGAGAAAATAGATTAAAAATATTGAAAGATTTGAAAGATTAGAAAAATGGCAAAAAAATGGTATCTACGGTAAAAAAAAATGGTAGGAAAATGGAATATGGTATACTAAAAAAATAGCGGGTATCGCAGGTGAAAAAATGGTATAGATACCATTAAAATGGTATGTCTGGCAACCCTGACGCGGATGATACCCAACTATATATATCCTTTCGCCCTGCGAATATTCTTGAGGCTATTGACAGCCTGGTCGTCTGCTAAGAATCTCTGCGCATCATTGTCTCGAACTAAATCCTAAAAAGTGCCAAATACTTCTGTTTGGTCGTGCTCAGAGCAGGGAGCAATGTCAAAAAATAGCTAGGAAATATTTTTATTATCGATTTTGAAAGCACATTACTCGATTAATATTGTGTAATGTAAAAATAATATTTATGTCCAAAATTTTCTAAATATGTTCTATTTGCAATGTTTAGGTATTATAACATTTGGGGTGCCTCAAAGAGTCATGGTAAACAAAACTTTGGTTTATTTAAATAGAATGATCCCTTTTTAATCACGTTTCCTGATTCCTCTAAGCAATCTAAACAACAGTTATGAAACATGTCATATGACTAAACCCATTAGTTTAAGAAATAATTTGAGTTAAAGGACATAAATATAACAGGTAAGATGTTACCTACATTTTGCATTTTTACAAGCTGGTACTGGTTTTGCGTTAAAACTGTAAAAAAACATAAAAATTGTACTAAATGTACCCACGCAAGTTTTGTCAAAAATTTAATAACAATTAAATTAAATACAAGCAGTAAAATTAATAACAAATTTACAAGAACAAAAATAAATTTTAAGTAGGTCGTTATTTAATTAAATGTTGAAAATGTCCCCCTCCCACAGTTTGACAATGGGCTAAGGTTATAATAAAATTTGTCGATGACGTTTTGTAACATTTCTTGGTTAATAGATTTACATTCTTCAATAATTCTTCTTCTCAATTCGTTCAGATCTGCAGGTCTTGTCACATACACTTTATTTTTAGTTGTCCCCAGAGAAAATAATCGGGGGGCGTTAAGTCTGGCGACCTAGCGGGCCATTCTATGGGGCCCGTTTAACTCTTACAGCTCGCCTAAAATGAGTGGGAGCTCCGTCCTGCTGAAACCACGTATGTCGTAATAGTGGTCCTACTGTATTGGTTATTGCTGCCACAATTTGATTTTGCAGCATGGGGAGATATTATTCTGCATTCAAATTCCCCTTTATAAAGAAAGGTCCCATTAATCTATTGCCAATAATACCGGCCCACACATTTAATTTCTTGGGGGTGTAGAGTGTGTGTTTCTCTCATCCAATGTGGGTTCTGATCAGCCCAGTAACGACAATTATATCGATTGACATTCCCGTTTAACATGAATGTTGCTTCATCCGAAAAAACTATTTGATTAAAAAAATTGTTATTTTCTTCCTGTTTTAGCATCATTACTTCGCAAAATTCCATTCTACGTTCGAAATCGTCTTCTGATAATTCCTGGACTAAAGTTATTTTATAGGGGTAAAAATAACTGTTCTTTTAAATAATTTCAACTGATTTAAAACATACATCAACTTTGGTAGCAGTAGCAGCTTTTCTCAACGGCAGATGTAGATCCTGAACAAAATGAAGTAATGTCTCTAATCTTTTTCATCACTAGTTGCCGATTTTGGTCTTCCGGAACGAACTTTATCTCTGCAACACCCGGTTTCCTCGAATCTTTGAACTGTTCTCACAACTGCAGATTTTGATATAGGCTGTCGGTTTGGAAAAGTTATATTGAAAAATTGCTTTGTTTCGGTAAATGATCTTGGCGGTCTTCAAAACCTCTGATCACTAGTAAAGTTATACGTTCCCACCGTTCCCTTTCGTTGAGAGACATTTTTAGAAATTAATATGACAGTGACGCAAAACATTCTGGTACCAGCTTGTAAAAATGCAAAATGCAGGTAATATCTTACCTGTTGTATTTATGTCCTTTAACTCAAATTATTTTTTAAACTAATGGCTTTAGCCATATGACATGTTTCATAATTGTTGTTTAGAATGTTTAGAGGAATCAGAAAACATGATTAGGGGTCATTCCATTTAAATAAACCAAAGTTTTGTTTACCATGACTGTTTGAGGCACCCTGTATAACTACAGGTATCCTAGTTTTATAGATTTTTTTAAGGCCTACAACTTTTATACCGGAATTTTTTTTATATTGTGCGCCATTTTCTAAATAATTGACCGGTCCGGGACTTTTTTCACACAGTGTATATAGACTTAAAAGACTTAAAAGTGAATAATACCATACTGGACGTTTCCGGGGTTGCGCAATACGTCTTGAATTCAAAGTCACGTGCTAGACAGTGTAGCGCCCACCTTCTATCTTCAAATGGGTACTTACTGTTTTATGACCTCATTCCATGAAGGCGGCGACAAAAATCCTCAACGGGGTTTGCAGTACCAGTGTGTTATACCAAATACGTCCAAATTGTAGTTGAATGAAAGTAGTTTATATTTTTCTTTTAAAGGGAGCAATGTATTGTTGAAAGAGAGCAATATTTAATCGTAAATCAAATGAGTTTACTTCTAATTTTTAGCAGTAAAACGACAAAGTCACTATTAATTTCACTTATTTATTATTTTATTAAATTTCAATCGAAGCCACCAACACTAAAATTTAAATTCACAAACAAATCTTTCACTTACTTCTTAAATTACATATAATCCTAACGTCGACACTTACTTTTAGAAATGCGCTCACTTTACGCTTTATTCAATTAAACTTTTCGCGTTACCGTGCCAAGTCAATAAGTAAAGGTTTCCTGCCGCTACGACGATACTTTATATCTCCGTGTGACTTCGGGTCAACGCACTTTCAACTTTCGAACTGAACTTTTCACCACTACACTTGACTAACGGCACGGCAACTTTCGACGGACTACGGTACTAACTTTGTAGGTATTTGAACATTACGACGGTTAAAAATGAACTAACTTTTCCTCTAGCAATCCCACCTATTTATAGGGGAAAATTGATCAAAACAACACCTGAAAATGCTCGCAGATGTTTACACAAGTGTTCCAGTTTCTGGAATCCCTTTGTCGGTACGAGAAAAACAAAATATTTCGGCTTCTTTACAAAGGCAATTATCTTAATTTATTTGACAGTTATTAGAAAACAGTTGCAGCTGGACGGCAAATGTTTTGCACGTGTTACTTGTTGACACCAACGCGCTCCGTCCCCATTCACGATCTATCCAAATAAAACTAGTTTAACTTAGAGTTTTAACCAATCAGAAATGGTACTAGCGCGTCATCTCCGAGGTGGGAGAGAGATTATTTAAACTTTAGCAGCGCCTAATTTCATCAATTCCTCTCGGACGGTACATTTTGCTCGGTCAAATAACTAGTCGGAAATAAACAGTGAAGTGAAAAATAAATTAAAATTTTATTTGTGATGTGTTCTGTTGATAAACCCCTTATTGGATTATTTTATTTTATAAACGTAAGTTTTCCAAATATTATTTAACTCATTTTATTTTCTTGAATTTTTTTTTATAAAATTATTTTAGAGTTGTCTGAATTCTAATAACACTTTTGTTGATTATTAACTTATAAATTTTATTTATTTAATTTATCCGAAAATGTTTAAGATATTTTTATTCTTTTTACTTTATTTTTACTTATTCTGGTAAAACTTTGGAGTCCAATTTAACTTTAAAAATTTTCAAAAGGGTTTCCTATTTTATTTTGGGATTATATTAATTTCTTAATATTTTTTCCCAAAACTTATTTTAAATAAAATATTTTTCATTTCTTAAATACCCCTTGCACTGAATATGAATTTAATAAAATTATTATTTTCTTTTTAATTCGAATGATAATAAAAATAAATTTTTTATTTCTAAAATGACTGAAAGTTTTCCCGAGTTTTATTTAGTTATAATATTTTAAAAATGCCGTTCACCACAACAGAGACAAGATATTTGTGGTGCTGATTGATTTAAATGTCATCGTATTGATTTGTCAACTTTAATTTGTTTTTAAACGTTTTTGGTCCTTGGCGGTAAGTGTTTACTTATGTCTCGTAATATTGATTTAGTCACGTGGAAGTAATGACGCATCAGCAAAAAACCACCGCGCCGTCGAAAGGTAAAAGGTAAAGGAGAATGAAAAATAGAAGTAATGTCAAGTAATAAAATAATTAAAAGAAAAATCTAGCCCGTAGGTCTTCTAAATTTACGCAAGGGGTTTTTGAAATCCGAGTTTTAATGTGTGGCCATCAGGGCCGGAGGAACACTTACAATTCGGGTGGTGGATTGAGTAGAGCGTATAGGCTCAGGGGTGGGGAAAACTCATTTTTTGTCGTAAAAGATGGTACATGACTTTTCGGGTTATAAATCCATTTCGAAATAGGAAGAACAGGAAAACAAGTCATAATAATAAAGAAAAGATACAAGTGGTTTATTTCAATATCAGAAGCAAGCAAACAAGAAACAAAAAGACAAAAAGCGTCATCAGAAAATAAGGGAATTTAGGCATACATATTTCAGGTGGTGGGTATCCTGCACCCCCACATAGGCTTCCGCCGGCCCCGGTGGCCATAAAATGAAGTTGCACTGCGAGAGTTCGAAGGACCGTGGTGGCCACCTACCTCGCTAATCATTTGTTCTTTGAAAAATTCTTCCAACGAATTGAAATTATTAAGAGTTGTGTGAATTGGTGCGCCGTCCTGCTAGAAGTTGCTTTGTTGTTTCTCTTCATCGTCTAATGCAGTTACAAAATTTTCTATAATATCATGACGGTGTATCCCTTAAACTTGAACTAACCTATACCCATAAATCTTTCGGACGATTGCATTCGCTGCGGCTTGTCGTTCGATAGCATTTATGAACCGAGCTTAAACGATGAGTGTGTATATTGTATATACCGGTCACATTTTAGACCTATATTGCAGATATCGTAGGATACATTTAGTTGCTTGCTTAAATGCCGCAAGAGGGCTTGTGGGTGCTAATTAATAATTCATGCCAATTATTCTACTTTTTGTGGAGTCTGAACTTTGGCTCTCCCACTTTCTATTCAACTTTGCCAAACTAATCGAAATCCATGACTATGTGGGAAAATTCTGTTTGAGAATCCTGACTGACGTCCCGGGTTGAATATACCCACTGGCCATTAACCCTTCCACCATTTATTCACCTTTACCTTTTAAGAGTAATAATTTAAGACATACGTCATTGGTTCCACTGCCTACTTTGAGGATATTTTTTTTTACCTTATTTTAGCTGAAAACAACTCTAGCTGTTAAATGTTAAATGGTTGTCTCTAACGACATTTTCAAACTAAACCTTAACTCTACCAAACTAAATAAGTAAATCAGTTTAATCCTATTGTAGGTTTATCGCTATCCATTTTGACATGGACACAGGTGCAACCTGGGCTCCAGTTTATCCCTCAATTAATATTTAAACAGTTTAACATAAATCATTAGATTTTAGTAAGTATGACCACTACAACACTGTGCGGTTCGGATTTTGTCGATTTGTGGTGAATATGTTATTTTATAAATATAATTGAGTTTTTTTAAAGTTCTTTTAATTGAGCTTATATGTTTAATTAACTCATTCCGGTGCTTTTCTTTTTGTCAGTTGATATTTCACTTCTACAACAGTTTACTATTACTACTACAATACTTCACCTTTCCATTAATACTATCAATCATCAAAGTGCCACCATCTTCAAGGCTCCGTATGGAAACATTTGCGGACCTATACCCTATAGCACATTTTTCATATTTTTTTTTTAATGCAGAATTATACTTTCAAATTTGCGATCGTCATTTTCGGACACCCATTTGGTCCATCCTACCAAAACCATATCTATACACTCGAAAAAATCCAAATCAGACATTTATACTGCAAAAGAACTGGTAAATATGACAGATTTATCTCTTATATGATCTACTTTTAAACAGATATAATTTGTAAGTTTGGAAAGACAGCGACATCATAATATGGTGACCTATTTATAAAACATTTTTTCCACTACTAACCTATAACATCGTCATTATTGACCGATTATTAACGTTAGAAATCGTTTTTCTCTACCTCATAAGCTATTATTGACCATGGTCAATAACAAGGCATTGAAATCCATTATTGACCGATCGAATCACCGATCAAGAATCTATTTGAACGCAGGCAACTTGATTTTTTGATTCTACAACATGAATTCATAAACATCATTTCTTGTGGTTAGGCAACCAGATAATTATCCAGATAATTATATAATTAATTAACTTGCCGCTCGGGCAATAATGATGGCTGTCTAAA
Source organism: Polydrusus tereticollis (assembly GCA_963920685.1). Taxonomy (NCBI): domain Eukaryota; kingdom Metazoa; phylum Arthropoda; class Insecta; order Coleoptera; family Curculionidae; genus Polydrusus; species Polydrusus tereticollis. The sequence goes on along the minus strand of OY987326.1, from coordinate 106,760,904 downwards.
CCTTGGTTAATAATATACTATTTTCCACTACTAACCTATAACATCGCCATTATTGACCGACTATTAACGTTAGAAATCGTTTTTCTCTACCTTATAAGTTATTATTGACCATGGTCAATAATAAGGCATTGAAATCCATTATTGACCGATCTTCAAGAATCTATTTGAACGCAGGTATCTTGATTTTTTGATTCTACAACGTGAATTCATAAACATGAATAACCTGAAAGGTGATTTCTTGTAGTTAGGCAACAAGATAATTATCAATACATATTAGATTATAAGAGATGCTTGATATTGTAAAATATCGATACAATCAACATTTTTTCTGCTTCGATCCTTAATTCTGGAGGTGTACACATAATAATATCACTAACATTTTCTTCGCTCATTTTTTAAAAAAACGGAAAACTCGTGAAATTTGATGACGTAAATGAACAAAAATTGACATTAACAAAGCCACCTGACAAAACAACAAAATATTTTGACAATTCCAAAGCGCAAATAACTTGATTAAAAAATATACCTACTTATACCTACCTATAATTTTTTATAATTATTAATACTATAATGATAAATGTCTTATAAAAGTTTGTAGTAGTGGAAAAAATATTATATTAACCACGGTTTAGACAGCTTATAGCTCTCGCGTCTTAAATCCCTCGTCGCAATAATGATGGCTGTCTAAACCTTGGTTAATAATATACTATTGCATAATGATGTTAATGATTTAGATCTATTAAACCATACGAAGCTTAGCAACTTAGCGATTAAACAACTGGTCTCCATTTTACAGTGTTTCCTTATTACATACTACATATATGTAAATAATTTTAAATATTTTTGTTTAAATTTATCAGAACTAAAATCAAATGAGATGCATATAGTAGTATGTATACAGAGTGGCAAAAAAGTCGCGCATAATGCCTGTAACTTTTAAATTATCTCGTATACGAAAAAGTGACCTTTACGAAAGTTGTGCAGCATATTATTCCCCACATTTCTACCCGATTGAATTTTTCTGTCATTTCTGGTTTGGTTGCCATAGAGACCAACTTACTTTTTTTAAATGGAACACCCTGCATATGATTGCATATTTGGATTCTACTGGGAAAACTCTGAATTTTTTGTATTTACAATTTTTATTTATTTAAAATTGTAACAAACTTTATAATAACAAAATAAATATCCTAGAAAATTGAACAACTTAACATAGGAATATTAAACAAGTGAAACCTTTTCAGTGGATTAGGTGTTCAAAATGACCATCATTTTCTGCCAAGCAGAGCGCCAGTCGATCCCTGAACCCGTCTACAACATTTAAAAGGAAGTCCTCTGGAATGGCCCGAATTTCAGCACTAATTTTGACTTTAAGGATTCTAAATCATTTAGACGGTTAACGTAGACTTTTGTTTTTCTTCTTTAAGTGTTCCTACAAAAATAAGTCGAGCGGGGTTAAGTCCGGAGATCGCGCTGGCCAGTCAATAGCACCTCTTCTGTTTTAAAATTTTTCAAATTTCAAATTACCATCTAGGTATGAAAAAGGCCCCACAATATGTCTACCAACTATGCCCGCCCAAACATTAACTTTTTCGGGCCTCTGAGTATGACCTTCCTGGAACCAGTGAGTATTCTCAGCAGACCAATAACGATAATTGTGTCTATTAACAACGCCATTTAAATGGAAAGTAGCTTCATCCGAGAAAACGATATTTGTTGCAACGTTATTATGGTTATTGCATCTTTCCATCATCAGCTCACAAAATTCAGCTCTTCTATCAAAATCGTCCTGGTTTAAGTCGTGCACCAACTTTATTCTTGTAGAGATGCAACTTCTCCTGCTTCAACAAATTTTTCACTGACTGATGAGACATATTAAAATCCATTGCATTGGCCTGGATGATTCCCACATAGCAAAAAGATATCCTGTGGATATATGAAATATATTCTCTTTCGGATATGGATATTGAGTGGCACATCCTCCGCAGATTCATAGAACATACATATATATACTACGTATATGCATATGAAATGCGTTTGGCCACAAGTCGGACAGTAGATAAAGCTAAGCGGATTCGAGCCCAAAAGGCCATAAGAAATAGCATGGAACCTAAAACTCGTAATTTTAGTGCCATTTTAGGGCGTGGCACTTTTCCTGGAAGTCGCCACCCTCTCTTAACCCGAGCGGAACCCAGCTACTATAGCCATCTAGTGTCTGACGTCATAACTACTCGCAGTAGATACAGGATCCGTATTAACCTAAGTGGCCCCCCTGGTATTACCAGGGGGCCCCATTATTTGAAGATTCTAACCTAACAGTATTCCCCATGGAACCCAAGTACCAGCGGAGCCCCCCAAATCCCCTTTAGTACATGACTGTGAACGATTAATTGTAGAGGCGCCACCTAGCGGAGGAGAGATGACATACCACGTTCTCAATAGTACCCAAACCCAAGTACCTAACCTGAACATCTATCTAAATAATCAATATTGAACAACATAATGAATAAATAATAACAGAAAAAAAGTTTTTGTCCTCGGCGGGAATTGAACCATAAACCTCTGGGGCCGAACCTCAAAGCCTTGCAAAATACGCTACGAGAGCATATAGATTAAAATTGCTAAACAATGTTTGACAACGTGAAACCACGGGGGCACATCTGATTAGATTGCTGGAACAAAAGGTCCTTAAGTGGGGTTATGGTGGTGTTTTCTAATGTACAAAATTAGGGCAAACCATACACATATACTTAGTAAAACAAACTAATTGATATCTGAGTACTACCTGAAGTTAGGCAACCAGTGTTTCACATAAAAATAAATATTATAAGCGTAGGAAAATATTAACAATCTTGTGCATTCACCTATCTGCTATGCAACACAAGCATCAGCTTTCAATATTATTTTACAATCATTTACCCCGAAAGGGCTGCAACGTCTCTTATAGATGGATAGTATAAACTAAAAATCAGTAATTAGTCGAAGCGTCAAGTCTTTTAGCCGATTATTAAAAACAAAGACATCAGATTTAACAAAAAAAGTATTGTAATATAAACTGTTCCGTGTGGAATCAGATTAAACGTATTATGAACCCTGTCCAACAGACCCTGTTCCCCCGGAACAGACCTGTTCCCCCTGGAACAGACCCGATGAACAGACCCTGTTCCCCCAGGAACAGACCCTGTTCCCCCAGGAACAGACCCTGTTCCCCCAGGAACAGACCCTGTTCCCCCAGGAACAGACCCTGTTGGCCTCTCTATCGCAGAAAACAGCCCCGATAAAGAAACAAAACAGTTAAGTACATCAAACAAATTTATTACCAAAAATATATAGGTATTCACCAAACAATACATACAATACATGTCATTATGTCCTTTTGGCAAACAGTATTTTCAGACGTCATCTATAATTACGTTCACGCACACTCCCGCTATCTGGGTACTACCTGAACTTATGCAACCAGAAACCCCTATCAGCAAATATTGCCTTCACCAATTTATTAACAAACCTAAGTGTGACGATGACGACAAAATGGCGGTAAATCTAGCGTTTATAATGCACTCACCATTTTATCGACAAACCAGTACTAATGGCGTTGCCAAACCAATATTTCCCCTTATTCAACATAAAAATTGTCGAAACGGCAACACCGCCGTTCCAATACTGAAAATTTAAGAAAATACGCTTAGGCCATCTTGCAATAGCCGTCCGCAACAGTAACTAGGTAAAACAAAGAACCTTAAGTGTGGTTATAGGGATATATTATTATCGATCTCAATTTATTAACAAATCTTAAACCTTCCAACAGCATTCACCCCATATCGCATTGATAAAAATACCCATATAAATACCCCATCGGAATGTCATTCAGGATTGCATAATTAAATGAAAATCAATCAATTTTAAAACTTTTTTATTTATAACATAAAAATATCACTTACTACCGCCCTGGTATATTACATTAAAGGAATAAAAAATCAGCGTAAAATAAAAAGACATCTGTAATCATTTAGCAACGTTTTATTTCAGAAATATATGCAGTTTTCAAGTCAAATACACCATTACAGCACTAGTTAGCAAACATATTTAAATAAGACAAGTATCTTGCATCAAAAATAATACCTGAACGAAACAAAAATTTAGCACAAGACACATATCGCCAATCTTGTATATAGGTACAATATATTATAAGCTCAAAATTTAGTGAAAATATTTACAGTTAAAACTAAGGATTAGAAACATTTACCGTGCAAGAATAGGCATATCTACATACAATTAAAAAACTAGGACTAGAAACATTTATATTAGGAACATTTACCGTGCAAGAATAGGCATATCTACATACAATTAAAAAACTAGGATTAGCAACATTTATATTAGGAACATTACCGCACAAGAAGGTATATCTATATACAAACTTAAAAACTAACAAAAAAAAAAAATGAATTGAAAAAGGCATTGGCGGGTATGGGCATTTGAACAGAGTAGGAGTAATGTGCAATATTCGCTTATAGATAGAATATTATCCTTAACTTATACATACAACTTGAAACGAGGGCAAGAGCAAAATTACCTGAAAAACACTACACTTACCAGAGGGCACTCGGTTTAAACAGGGACACGACGTGAACGTGGCCCACATTGTCCCCATTCGATTTTTATGGAAAAACGAATTTTCAAAGCAAAACCAAACTTAAAAAAGAGCTGTATATTATGTTATCTATAGAACTGTTTTCTGATTTCAAATCATTTGTGGTATAATTTTTTTCGTTTGGTTATACAGGGGGAATTTTTGCCTTCTTTTACTGTATAACCAATATGGGCTCTTTTAAAGTTATACAGGGGGAATTTTGGCCTTCTTTTACTGTACAACCAATATGGGCTCTTTTTAAAGTTATACAGGTTAGGATATAATATGTGTGCGTTAGTATTTTGGCCTTCTTTTTACTGTACAACCAATATGGGCTCTTTTTAAAGTTATACAGGTTAGGATATAATATGTGTGCGTTAGTATTTTGGCCTTCTTTTACTGTACAACCAATATGGGCTCTTTTTAAAGTTATACAGGTTAGGATATAATATGTGTGCGTTAGTATTTTGGCCTTCTTTTTACTGTACAACCAATATGGGCTCTTTTGAAAGTTATACAGGTTAGGATATAATATGTGCGCGTTAGTAGATTATTCTAGTAATAAAAATAATTTTAATGTTAATAATAATATGAGTGCTAATGTTATAATAATATGAATAATTATAATACTAATAATGAACAACTGAACAGACCCTGTTGAACTGAACAGACCCTGATCAACAGACCCTGTTGAACCGCCCCGTTGGTCTGTTGACCTGAACAGACCCTGTTGGTCTGTTGACCTGTTGAACAGACCCTGATCAACTTAGTCATCCACATGCATAAGTGAGCAATGCCCCCATGGTAATGTGCCGGGTGAAGATTTCGATATTTGCCGCTTATCATCATATGGGCTGAGACCGATTTTAGTTTGTTTTATAGTATGTAGCTCATGTTTTTGGGACCTAATTAGACGCTGTGAAATAGGCTTTTCCAACCAAGTTTCAAGGCAGGTGACGTAATCTTCAAATGTGATTTTATTTTTAATAACAGACCTTTTAATGCCCTTTATCTTTTTGGTAACGCCCAAGTTAGATAAAACCTTATCAATTTCCGCCCGCTCTTTGTTTAAATTCTCTAGTTTTACCCGTTCTTGCTCAATCTCGTCTGGAGTATAAAGCAGTTTAATAGCATACATTTTAGACCTAAGACCAACAAAATGGGTCATAATGCGGCCATTGTTCTCATCTTTCATCATTCCCAACACCTTTTTGTTCACTTGTGGAATCGTATAAACGTTATCACGGGCATAATCTGAGGTATCAAAATAATCGTTACAATCTCGTTTCATTATCTGATACACATCATGGTTTTTAATTTCGTAAATAAGACTATCTGTGTCTGTATACAATACACTACAGGTGTCAAAACGTGGAACCATGTACTCGTAGTGAAAGCCATAAATCGTAGTCTTTGCCAAATCAAGAATACACATGCCGACATAAATCGGCTTATTAAAATAAATTTGTGTTTTTGCAAGCTCGACAATTACTAAATTTTCGGAAACAATTGTGCTGCTTTTAAATTCTGGCCGGGATATTAAGGCTTCTGCGCCATAGCGGCCATCCCATTTCGTTATAAGTTTGACGTCAGAGTGGTTCCGGATATTCTCCATTGTCTTTCCAAATACGGCATTGTTCATAAGTTTAAAAAAATTATTTTCAAACTCATTCTTGGCATTTTGGCGCAGCCCCGTGTTGAGGTCGATATATGATTTTAGCCATGGAGATTGTTTAAAGGCTAATATTCGGTGTATTTTGCTCAATTTTGCACCCAAAGTTAGAGCTTGCTTTAAGTTTCTATAGTGTATTACGTATTCTGTTTTATTGTGTAGCGTAGCCAAAAGTTTCTCATTCTTTGCCCCAGGTGGTTTTCATGGTCAGGGCATAATGGAAAATCGGAAAACTTATCATGCAAATTTTCAGGTATTTCCAGGTCCACTTCCAAAATAAACCCTTCGGCAGATTTATCTGAAATTTCACTAATGTTTAAGTGAGATATCTCGTTTTCTGAAAGCCACCTAAAGCCGCCATAAGGTAGATATTGCGACATTGCCCAGCCGTATTGATTATTAACATCAAAGTACATGAGATAGGAGTCTTCTTTAGTTGGGTCATAATTTGGCATGTACTTGTTGTTGGCTTCTGCATACCTCTTTGAACACTGACTTAGCCCCCCGCGAACTCCCTTTTCTATGAATGTTAGCATCTCTAAATCAGTAAGCAGCTCAAGTTTTATCATATCTTCTCGATGAATTAAGAGGGATAAACATTGCCACGCATAACCAGGTAGGGTATACGACCATGCAGGATCAAGGCCATATGTCCTATGCGATATATCCCTAAATGCCTCAAATACATCCGTTAAAAGCATTACATCCGTTTTAAGATATAAGTCAGAGTAGTCTTGCATGGTACGGCAATTAAAAGTTTGCCAAACTTTCTGCGCATTTAAATATTGCGCGTCACTTATAGCTGCATCTTCTAAGCTGTTATAAAACGCCTCTTTAGGAGGGAGTTCAGTCTCATTCAATCTTTCCCAAGCGTTCATATAATCATAAGGGAAAACACCCTTTCGGGTAAGTAAGTTCAGTTCTTCCCCCAGGTATTCAAACTCTGCTTTTAGGTTAGGATATTCGCATAAGTATGATGCAAGCTTATCCAGACCGCTAGCAAGAAAGCGAAAACTATCTATAAATCGAAAATGAACAGTACTATCCATTATATGCTTCGTAAATGAGATATAATTTTCTTTATTTACAGGTAATATATCAATCTTTCCCTCTATTTCAGATAGTGCCCGTATTATCATGTGCCCATCATAGCAACTTAAGTTATGGAATAGGACAGGTATGGTGTGTGAATCCTGGTACTGTAGATTGCAGTGCTCATGTGCGGCGTTTCGATACTTTCCGGTGAAGTGCGAGTGATCTCTAACACGCTTATCGTCTTCCGTAAATGGTTTCTCACATATATGACAGTGAGTAGCGGCCAAAAAACTTTGTTGCTGGGCAGGCGTAAGCGGTTCCATGGGCAAATCACATAAAAAGACCGTCTCGACGTCTTCAGCAAATTGTTGAAGCTCGCGCATGAACCACTGCATACAGTCTTGGCCTGTGTAACTTTTATAAAATGATAGAGAATCGTCATAATTACATTTTACATAATAACCGACGCTATAAGGGACATGCTCTTGTTCCTTTTGAGTGTTTTTTTCTATATCATCGACTACAGGTATTAGCAAGCTTTCCGAGTCTGCGTATATAACAAACGGGGCTTTTTCCTTATGTTTAAAATTATTAAATTCCAAAATATTATTGCCTTCTACAGGCATCCGAGGTATTGCTAAAGTCTTGTTTTTAGAGCATTCGGACGTGTGCTTATCTAGTGTTATCTGCGTGCGGAAATAATGAAGGCAGCGATCACAAAAAAATTTTCGCCGTGTATAAAGACTCAATTGCCTTGATAGTAAGCGTGAAAGGTCTTTAATCCAAACAAAATGGTATTTTATAGGGCTTAAATCAATATCATCATCTGAGGAAAAGTAGCCGTCTTGTAAAAGTAGTAAGTTTATATGGGTAGGATGCTTATTTTCAGGTATATAATATGGCACAACCAGATAATTTTTTCCAATTTTTTGCAGTCGATATACGTTAACGGATATTAGGTTTTGCTTTTCAAACTTTGAAATTTGATTAATTGTCATGGGAAACTTAATACCTTCCAAGTTTAGAACCGACTGAGGCGTTGGGTATGAAGAAGTTCGTTCAGAATTCTTGAACGCGGGATATAAAGCGGAAACGATGGACCACGCAAAGCACATTTCATCACTGTTTTTTACATTGATGCATGCCTTTTTCAATGCAATTTGTTTTGGAAGTTCGATGTAAGTTCCAGCCCGAAGAGGATTATAATGATTAATAGATACCATTAAATGTGTAATTTTGCGTAGCGCCCACCCAGAATTTCTTTCCTGGAACGTGTCTAATTCAACTAAAATAGGGTTCTTAACATGATCGGCAAACCACTCATTTAAGTTTGTGTTGCCGAAAATAGGGGCATTCGGAGTAGTAATGTACTTTGTATCCATTAAAATTTCGTCTGCTTTACTAATTTCAAAATCCCCACAAAGAGTGGTGTTAACTTTGAGTGCAGTAGTTTTTTTTAATGCGTTTTGAATTCGCCGCTTAAAAATTGCCAAACAGTCTTCTAAAAATGATCGTACATCAGTATGACGTTTGTTAATAATAACACCCGTCCTGATTCTCGATTGGAATGCCGAATGTAAATCTTCCCACTTTACTCTACAAGAAGCCGTTTCTGCACGACGTCTCCCACTACCCCCACCCACTTTACGGTCCTTTAGTAAGGACTGAAACCCCTTAATTTGGGCTAAACACGCTATTATATGAGACTTTTCAGCCACAGACTCAGCGCGTTTCAAAAGTTTATTTAAATTGTGAATTGCACGAGTACAGTCCTGCAATATCTTACCACAGGTTATCGTTGTTAAGTTAGGGGTATCCATCTGGGCCCTAATTAACTCGACGTACTCACTTGGGAACGGCATTTTTTTACTCTGTAACAAAATAAATATGGCTCAAAATACGTCTGCTCTCTCTAACGTACAAAGACAGAATGGGCTCTGGAGCTCCTGCGTCCTGCCTATAATGCACCCCTATTTATAACCTCGGTTGGGGTGCGTTCAGAAAAGTAGCATGCATGCCTTCGAAAAATAAGGTGCGTTCAGAATTAATATTCGAGGTTTAGTATGCAGTAGATGTACATACAACAAGCAGTTTTACGCGTTTTTGAATATATTACTTGCCGAAAACATTAATATAACGAGTCCGTTAAAAGGCTGCAGCTAGGATAATGGATTCATTGCATAGTCGACAGCGTGGTGTTAAACATGGTAGAAACATTAAACATTATTCTCGACAATGTTGAAAGAGTATTTATACAGAACAAATATTACGCATCCTGTCTACCGGCTACCTTAATAGTTTGGGAGCTTGCTAAAAAATATAATATCAATGTTAAACCGAAATGTGGACAACTCTTGTATGATGAAATGGGAAGCAACATTCATTTTTGGAACGTGTTTAAAGAAAAACCTTATGATCCAACCCTTAAAGTGATGAAACATATGATGCCTTCTATCGACGTTAGCAAGTTTCAATATAAAGAATATAAATTGGGTGCAGACCTGGATTCAATAGAAATGTTAAATATTTTCAATCGGTTCCTAGAAACAAAATCAACTCACTTTTATTTTTCAAAAGCTCCAGATAAACTTAAAACGATTAGGAACATTATTCATAGAAGTGTATCTAGATGTATTTAATAAAGATTATGCGTATTTACAATCGTATTAATATTATTACATACGTATCATTTTTTACCTAAAAGAAACAGTGTTTTACTAGAAAATATATTAGGGCTTCTCAGAACTACACCCTGTTTATGGGTATACAGCGTCATCATTATGATTGACGTATCAGTGTTATATTAGTGTTTTTGTTTGTGTTCAGATGATCTGAAACAATATTATAGGTATATAAGACCTGTTTTGTTTTTTCAGTGTTGACGTTGTGATTGATATATAAGCGTTATATGTTTGTTTTGTTTCCGTTAAGACACTGTTTTGTTTCAGTTAAGATATTGTTATGTTAGTGTTGTGTTTTAGGTAGTGTTTTAAACACCCGTTCCGTTGATGAGTACGTCATTCGAATGTCAGAGTTCTGCGAGATAAGATGGCGAACCGAAAAATTAAATTAGCGCTTTTGTCTTTACCGAACGGTCTAGATTTTGGTTTTAAAATGGTTGAAAATGGCTGCTTTATTGGGAATAAGCCCGTAGAATTTGAAAATAACGCCCTAGTGATTGATAATGAGAAATATACTTTAACTGTAGGACTTCTGAATTTATTGACAAAAGAACGCCCTATGGGCTATTCCAATACAGAGCTGGATAAATATAAAGAAATCCTTCTTTTATCAAGCGCACACCGAAGGGGGTTTAATAGTAAAAATCACATAAATTCTAGCAGAAGCTGGAAGTATACAAACATTATTTCTAAGCTTTTTCCACCAAAAAGGACTTATTTAAAGAAAAGCAGAGTGAGCATGATAAACAAAAACCTTAAATTGAACAGTACTATTCCTCCTACTTTGAATGATTTAGAACTTGATTACGATAATGACGTTAACAAGCTAGTGGAAATGTTTAAACAGTTAGAGAGCGACAATTTTAATCATAAAAACGACGATAAAATATGGTCTATATTACTAGAACTGGAAAAACTTGGTATAATCGAATTTTAAAAATAAATACACTACCCCTTATTTATGATTTCAGTATATATCTACCCCTCGAGCAGAATGGGTGTGTTGATTTACCTCATTTTATTTCTCACTGTTACTTCTACAGCTGTACTGGCAACAGACGAAACAGCTGCCCGCCAATATTTAACAGACTATGGTTACTTGGAAGAAAATGCTACAGATAATGCCTTAGTGTCGATATCAGATGGGTTACGGGCATTTCAAGAAACTTATGGTCTCCCTGAAGATGGAACCTTAAATAACGAAACTATTGCTCTAATGCAAAGACCTCGCTGTGGCGTCAAAGATATTGCAGATTGGGGAAGAGGCTCTAACTACTTATGGAAAGATTTAAAGCTATCCTGGTCTATCTACCCCCCAAATTATTCAGTATATCCATATAGAGCAGTTGCTGAAAGAGCTTTTCAAGCATGGGAGGATGTTTCTAATTTCCGCTTTAAATATGATAGAAACACCCATAATATTACAATTTCGTTTGCCGACCAACGGCATAAAATGAAAAATGACCTCACCTGGTGTCCCTACAAATTAGATAAACCTACTTTAGCGCACGCATTTTTTCCAGATGGAAGTTTCAATGTAGAGATTCACATGCATTCAAAAGAGCCATGGAGTCTTTCCTCCAAAAATGGTGGGACAAATTTACTAAGCGTTTTAATACATGAGATTGGACATACTCTAGGTTTAGCCCACACAGCTGACGAGAGCGCGATCATGTACCCGTATTACAAAGCGGAAAATGTGAAAATAACTCAGGACGATATTTATGGTATCGAGTACCTTTATGGCAAAAAATCTTTGGCCACAACAAAAATACCCACGTCACCGAATACAACCCCACAGACAAAAACCACGACAATACCTACAAAAGTTACAACCACTCCACAGATAAAAACCACAACTATGCCAATAAAAGTTACAACCACCCCACAGACAAGAACCACAACTATACAGACAAAAGCTGTAACAACAATCCCCAGCGTACACCCGACCCCTGACGCGCCCTCGGTACCCGATGCGGCACAGTTTCCGACTCTATGTGACTTGGACTCGAAAACAAATAAAGCTTATTTAATCGTTAAAAACAAATTATTTATTTTTTATGAGAGATTTGTTTGGATGTTGAATTTAGAGACAAAACAAATTTCTAATACCCCGTTAACTGCTATATATGAACGTCCTAATGGTGACATTGTATTGTTTGCCGATGATCTGATTTACTTTGTACAGTACGGCACGTTCACGTTAATAAAAACGGAATCAATAGATAGTCTCGCTGCCACAAATGTAAAAACCAGAGTTCAAGCTGTCGTGAACACAAACAAGGGAAAAACCTATTTATTTTTCAATGATATTCTAGTATGGGGCATAAATGAGTGCATGTTTAGACCAGACAATTATCATATAACGTCAGAATTATTTAACGGGATTCCCGCAAAGATAGACAGTGTATTTCGTTACACCGACGGCCGCCTTTATTTTATTCAAAACGACATGTTTTTTGAATATAATGAATTTACCATGAGTTTAATTCGCATCGGTAAAATGGGTCTTTCATTTTTTGGTATATCTTGCCCTAATGTAGGCGTTTTGGCGCAGCTTAAAGATTTATTACATAAGATTATATCTCGTAATATAAAATTTTAGTTATGTAAAAATAAATAGAATGTATATTATTATAAACCCAATAAAAATATATTATTATTAGAGCTCTCGTTTTCTTTAATCAACCTATGCCAAACCCGTTTTCTTTAATCGACCTATGTTCCAAGTCCTATACAAGTTGTAAAATAAATTACTTTCCCTATATCTTTTTCGATGCATACGGAGTGTTATGGTCATTGTAATTTACTAGCTTGCTATCACTTGTTAAATTAACTTTTACGACACACTGGCGTAGAGCAGCTGTTTTAAAATTAATCATATTTGCAGGATTATTTGGTCTATGACCCTATTAAATAGTAGTAGTCGAAGCAGTCGGTTGTGCTTATCGGTGCTCTCGGTGTTTGTTTAAATCTATAAACATATTATAGTGAAATTTATTTGTTGTAAACAAAATTATAATCCTTTTTAAAGACAGTGTATCTATTGAAATTGGTATTCACACCACATATTTCTGAATAACAGTTTTTTTTCTGGTGGATTGTGTTATCGCGTGTCGCCTGATACCGCGTTGCCATCATGCCGAGTAAACCGAAACAAAATGAAAAATGCAATCTATGCAGCAAGAACGTTGGTGATGATCATCAAGGTTTGTTGTGCGATATGTGCAATACTTGGAAACATAGAGAATGCATTTCGATGTCCCAGAGAATGTATGTACAACTAAGTAGGTCAAATGAAGCCTGGTACTGTAATGAATGTAAGGAAAATAAGCAAGAAAAAGGAGCTGCAAAAGATGTTTCCTTATCTGATATTATGACCAAATTAAACAATATGGAAAAGAAATATGATATGGTATTTCAGAAGCTTAAAGAACAAGAAGAGATAAATAAAAAATTAGAAAATGAACTTAAAGAAATAAAACAAGTTCTAAATAAAAGAGACCAGAAAGAATTAGTGAAAAATGTTGTTATCCAAGGAGTACCAGTACAGCCTAATGAAAACCTTAAAGCGGTTGTGAAGAAAATTGCAGATCATCTTGAGACCCCAATTAATGGAAATATTACAGCATTCCGCTTGGGAGGAGGAAATCAGAATAGCCCACCTATAAAGGTGATGTTTGAACAAGAAAAAGATAAGGAAATGCTTATCAAGTCAAAAAAGAAGTTAAACTTGGTAAGCAAGGATATCGGATTTGTGCAAAATAATAAGATTTATATTAACCATGACCTAACAAAAGTCAATCTAAAACTAATGTCCGCGGCACGCATTTTCAAAAAAGACAATGATTACAAGTATTTATGGCTTAGTGCAGGTACCATATTCCTGCGTAAGGACGATGGGTCCAAAGTCATTGTCTTAGAAAATGAAGATCAGTTACGGGAGGCCTCAGAATAACGGTTAAGTTATCAAAATAGTGATAAGATAAATGTGATATACATGAACATACAAAGCCTTAGAAATAAGATAGATCTCATGCAATGCTTTGTAATTAATAACAAATGTGATATACTAGCACTATCAGAGACTTGGTTAAATAACAGCGAAGTTGCACTTTATGATATACAGGGATATAATGCCGTTCATTGTTGTAGACAAGGCAGAGGGGGAGGGGTTTCTTTTTACATTAAAAAATCACTGAAATTTAGACGATTAGACAGCACTGTAGACACTGAAGAAATAGATTGGCTGTGCATTGGCTTAGATGATGGTAATTTAAAGTTAAGTATTCTTTACAAACCTCCTTCATATAGTAACACTGACTTTCTTACTGATCTTGAAACAATACTTTTAAAATATCCCAAGAAACATGTCTTGTTTGGTGATGTGAACATCAATATACTGGAGAATTCAAATGCAGTTAAAAAATATAAGAATATGTTATTATTAAATAATTTTAAAATAAATAATATTATTTCTGTTGAAAATGCTACAAGAGTAACTGCAAATACTTGTAGTTTAATCGACCATGTTTTGTCTAGTTGCAATTCCGATTTAGTGCATATGGTAAACGTTGAATATAATTCATTTTCAGATCATAATCGCCTTACCTTTAAAATCCGTAATAATATAAAACAGTATAAACCATTAGTAAACAAAACTATTACCTTTATTGATTATAAAAAATTTATCTCTGCATTTAAGCAAAATAAAGTTACTGTAAATATTTCTTCATTTGGGGATTTAATTGAATTAATCAAGCAGTCTAGACGTGAATCTGAGTATAAAAAAACTATTAGAATACGAGAAAATAATGACTGGATTAATCAGGATATTCTTGAGCTTATGAAACAACGTGACAAGGCATATAAAAGAAAAGTTCTACATCCTAGAAATGAATTACTTGATCGTGAGTTTAAAAAGATAAAAAATCAGGTCAATAACAAAATAAAAATAGCAAAAAACCAGTATTTTAGTTCTGAATGGAATAAGGCAAGTAGTAATATAAAAAAGCAATGGCGATTTATTAACAAATTATTTAGTAAGCAATCGGTACACAATAGCGTTGAGTATTTGCTAGTAAATGGTAAAAGAATAGAGGGTGATAAGAGCATCGCAGATGGCTTAAACTATCATTTTGCAAACGTAGGAGAAAATATAGTTAATGACTTAAATGAAGAAATAATATTGACGGGTAATGATGATGTGATATTAAATGAGGTAACTGCTGAAAACAATATAATGCAAATAGGTCTAACTGATAATAATGAAGTAAATGAAATCATAATGGAACTTAAAAAGAACTGTGCCCCGGGTTATGATGGAATAACAACTATGGATTTGTATAATTTAAAACACGATATTTTGGATATTTTAACAAAACTAATAAATGATTTATTTCTAAATGGTGTTTTCCCCACGGAACTTAAACTTAGTAAAATCAGTCCAATATTTAAGTCTGGCGAAACCTGCCAGATGAATAACTATCGGCCTATATCGGTTCTTAGTATATTTTCAAAAATTATTGAAAAAATTGTAAAAAAAAGGATGGTTACTTTCATCACTACTAATTTGGCGGTGGATACGTTCCAGTATGGTTTCATCAAAAATAGTAATACATTGTCTGCCACTTTCGACTTTGTAAATTATGTATCAAAAGGTCTAGATCAGAAAAATATTGTTATTGCTGTATTTGTGGACCTAAAAAAGGCCTTTGATGTGGTATCAATTGATAGGCTTTTGGAAAAATTAAATTGTTTGGGTTTTCAGGGTGGCTTTTTAAATGTAATTAAGACATACCTTGTAAATAGGAAACAATATGTAAAAATTAATGATTGCTCTAGTGATACTTTGACTAACAATTGTGGGGTGCCGCAGGGGTCGGTTTTGGGACCACTCTTGTACTCAATTTACGTTTTAAACCTAAAACTAGCAAATTTAGAGGCACGTTATTTTACATTTGCAGATGATACTGCTCTAGTTTATACAGGGTCAAATGAAAAGGATTTAGAAGAGGTTATTAACAGGGATCTGGATAGATATCTTGGGTGGCTTTATGGAAACAGATTAAAGATTAATGCTGAAAAAACGAAGTATGTCGTGTTCAGACAAAAAAATAAAATTGTTAATGACATTGACCTTAAGATTTGCAACACAAGCTTAGAAAAAGTAGTCTTTATAAAGTATTTGGGTTTGTTTATAGATGAACTGCTTAGTTGGAAAAATCATATTGAAAATTTAATGACAAAGCTAAATTTATTTATACCAATCATTTATAAGTGCCGAAATTATATCTCGCATAAAACAAAAATTAGTATCTACAATGCCTACTTCTTGGCTCATCTAAGACATTTGATACCTATTTGGGGAAGTTGTTGCACCAGCACTCTTAATGAAGTTCAAGTAAAACAGAATAAAATTCTGAAAATACTTTTTAATTACGATTACCTAACTAATACTGATTTACTGTATAGAGAATTAGGTGTCTATAAGATAGAGCAAATAATAATGCTAGAACAAAGTAAGCTAATGTATAAGATTGTGAATAACCTACAAAAATGTAATTTTGATATCATGCATTTGAATCAGATATATAATTATAGCACAAGGTCAGAGAACAATGTCTACATTCAAAACTCTAGAATAAATGTTGGTTTGAATTGCCCTCTTAATTCATCATCTAGAACTTATAATAATCTGCCAATTCATGTCAAAAATTCAAATAACTTAAATATGTTTAACAAGAATCTGCAAAGATTTTTGAAAGATAACTAATAAAAAGCGTAGAAGCTATAATAATTATGTGTATAAGCGAATTAACAGTTATGAATGGCTTCATTGTGTATGACAGCACCAACCATTGTTTTCGTAGCTCTAAGTTTGTTAATTCTCCTTCATACCAGTGTTCTTAACACTGATTTAGGAATAGAATATATATATTTTGTAAACTGTATCAGAAGCTAATAAACGTTTCAAAAAAAAAAAAAAAAAAAAAAAAAAAAAATAATGCCTTATTTAACTGCTAGTTTGATTGCACAGATATTGTGACGTACATACTCAAGCTACAAGAATTGAGTTATAATATTTAAAAAAGATATAAAAAACAATATAATATTAAATGTGTCTGATATTATACTGATAAAAACCCACATGTAGATAAAATGTTAAAACAAACGATTATACAGGTATGAAAAAACTAAAAACAATTTTCATTTCTTTAGGGCTGTTTTGAAAAACTAATACCCAAACTACTTGGTGCAAATGCCTATATAAAGTAGTTGTATTCTACATAATAACGAAGAAGGGTTCGTGAATTCGTAATAAAAACAATGGCTTATGTGGGTGCGTGTCCATATGAGACGCATTTTAAAAATTACCTAGGTATACTGATATCGTTTTAGGGAAATATTATAAAAAATTTTATTCAAAATAAAAAAGATTACCTTAACTTTCGAGCGTTTTAATACATATTTTACATATAGGCAGACAATTTTGAGCGTCACGCTTTAAACGTATGCAAAAAGAAAACCAAAAGATACAAACACTTTGAATAAAAATACCAAGTCAGTTTAAAAACCCCCCAACACCATAATAAAATTCAAAAACTTACCTGTTGCAAACTTATAACAGAAACAATTAAGTGCTCTCACCATTTCTGCACTATTTATAAGCCCCTTCTAGAGTGACGCTACTATTAAAGAATTAATTTTTATGATGCATAAATATATGTCGATTGGAGTACGTACTAATTAATTCAAACACTAATATAATATCATCATATACAGGGTATTTTGAAAATGTAGATAATGGGCTTGTTTATTCTTTACACTGATTTTAAATACATATACGAGGCTGGTAATAACTACTCTGTTGGGATATTTTAAACGGGGTTAATGGCGGATTAGACAGCTTAACGAGGTTTTGATCCGCCTAGCTGGGGCTTGAGGGAAACGAAAAATAATTATTAAATGTTCTCTTTCAAGATTAATTTTAAATATATCACCCAAATACGTACAATCAGTTAAAATGTAGTTGGTCTTCAGCTACGTCATTGTACTAAAATATACCATTTAGGTCGAATGTTATGGCAGTTTATAGATATAATTTATAATTTAAAGGCGTAATTTAACGGTCAAAAGTGTTTCATACCCCCTGTATACAGATCCCATTAGTAGTAATATATGCTTGCTTTTATTCACTCACATTATACATTAATTATTTATTAAAATGATAATTACTTTCAATGCAAAATTGCATATGTAATAGACCAACAATGTTGATGAAATTTGCATATAAAACCACTTCTACCTCGCGTTGTGACTCGATTTTATATGATCATTTTATTGAAAGATAATTAATTATGTATTCTGTTTTTATTGTACGATTCGGTAAACATATCCTTAAACATAATAAAATTCGAAAAAGATCTTATTTTCTCCGATATGACCTTTATATATATTACCATAATCGTGCATTTGACTTGAAAACTGCATATATTTCTGAAATAAAACGTTGCTAAATGATTACAGATGTCTTTTTATTTACGCCGATTTTTTATTCCTTTAATGTAATATACCAGGGCTGTAGTAAGTGATATTTTTATGTTATAAATATAAAAGTTTTAAAATTGATTGATTTTCATTTAATTATGCAATCCTGAATGACATTCCGATGGGGTATTTATATGGGTATTTTTATCAATGCGATATGGGGTGAATGCTGTTGGAAGGTTTAAGATTTGTTAATAAATTGAGATCGATAATAATATATCCCTATAACCACACTTAAGGTTCTTTGTTTTACCTAGTTACTGTTGCGGACGGCTATTGCAAGATGGCCTAAGCGTATTTTCTTAAATTTTCAGTATTGGAACGGCGGTGTTGCCGTTTCGACAATTTTTATGTTGAATAAGGGGAAATATTGGTTTGGCAACGCCATTAGTACTGGTTTGTCGATAAAATGGTGAGTGCATTATAAACGCTAGATTTACCGCCATTTTGTCGTCATCGTCACACTTAGGTTTGTTAATAAATTGGTGAAGGCAATATTTGCTGATAGGGGTTTCTGGTTGCATAAGTTCAGGTAGTACCCAGATAGCGGGAGTGTGCGTGAACGTAATTATAGATGACGTCTGAAAATACTGTTTGCCAAAAGGACATAATGACATGTATTGTATGTATTGTTTGGTGAATACCTATATATTTTTGGTAATAAATTTGTTTGATGTACTTAACTGTTTTGTTTCTTTATCGGGGCTGTTTTCTGCGATAGAGAGGCCAACAGGGTCTGTTCCTGGGGGAACAGGGTCTGTTCCTGGGGGAACAGGGTCTGTTCCTGGGGGAACAGGGTCTGTTCATCGGGTCTGTTCCAGGGGGAACAGGTCTGTTCCGGGGGAACAGGGTCTGTTGGACAGGGTTCATAATACGTTTAATCTGATTCCACACGGAACAGTTTATATTACAATACTTTTTTTGTTAAATCTGATGTCTTTGTTTTTAATAATCGGCTAAAAGACTTGACGCTTCGACTAATTACTGATTTTTAGTTTATACTATCCATCTATAAGAGACGTTGCAGCCCTTTCGGGGTAAATGATTGTAAAATAATATTGAAAGCTGATGCTTGTGTTGCATAGCAGATAGGTGAATGCACAAGATTGTTAATATTTTCCTACGCTTATAATATTTATTTTTATGTGAAACACTGGTTGCCTAACTTCAGGTAGTACTCAGATATCAATTAGTTTGTTTTACTAAGTATATGTGTATGGTTTGCCCTAATTTTGTACATTAGAAAACACCACCATAACCCCACTTAAGGACCTTTTGTTCCAGCAATCTAATCAGATGTGCCCCCGTGGTTTCACGTTGTCAAACATTGTTTAGCAATTTTAAGGTATATGCTCTCGTAGCGTATTTTGCAAGGCTTTGAGGTTCGGCCCCAGAGGATTATGGTTCAATTCCCGCTGACTGCACAAACTTTTTTTCTGTTATTATTTATTCATTATGTCGTTCAATATTGATTATTTAGATAGATGTTCAGGTTAGGTACTTGGGTTGGGGTACTATTGAGAACGTGGTACGTCATCTCTCCCCATAAATATAATAACACGTGACTATGGGTCATAAAGTTGGGTTAGAATCTTGAAATAATGAGGGCTGATAATACCAGGGGGGCGCCACTTAGGCTAAGACGGGTACCCTCGGGCGATCATCGGGTAACCATCGGGTGACCACCGCTCGGGGTCGCTGACCTGCCTGAGCTAGCCTCGCGAATTATGCATAGGGTCTCGCGGTATCGCCTTCGATCATCATGCGCGCTCAACGCCTGTTGTGGAGGCTTCCTCCGCCGCGGGTCTGGGGCTCGCGCCTCCGCGGGTACTTGGGTTCCATGGGGAATGCTGTTAGGTTAGAATCTTCAAATAATGGGGCCCCCTGGTAATACCGGGGGGGGGGCCACTTAGGTTAATACGGATCCTGTATCTACTGCGAGTAGTTATGACGTCAGACACTAGGTGGCGATAGTAGCTGGGTCCACTTAGGTTAAGAGAGGATGGTGGCTTCCAGGAAAAGTGCCACGCCCTAAAATGGCCCGAAAAATGCAGATTTCAGGGCAATGTTATTTCTTATGGAGTTTTGAGCCAAAAACGGTACAGCTATTCTACTTCGGACATGCTGAGAAAATGCGTTTCCGGACATTTAGCATATCCTCCGCACATTCACAGAAGATTCGTATGTGAATACCAATGACATACACAGTATATTCGTTTTGCCCAAAATAGGGATTACCCGATTTTTAAATTTTACTTCTAAATTTCTGGTATTTAGACCAAGAATGAAAATGCAGATAAAATAAAAAAATAAAAGTAGAAATCTATGAGCCGGACTCGAACCGACGACACTAGGTTGTAGGGTTAGTAGTAAATCTACTTTTCATTCTTCATCCGAATGCCACAGATTCGCGTATCTAAAATTAAATTATTATTTTACAGATTTCTGCTTGTAGGCAGGTATGATGCCCATTCTTGCTTGGAATTTTCATCGAAAAGATTGTAAATGTAAATAGGCTATACCTACTATATACCATTCCAATGCAAACATCATTCAGTAGAGCCTTTGGGAAGCTGGCAATTAATATTTTTTCGTGTCAAGGATTTTATTGCGGCTATATAACTACCCCTACTAAATTTAAGAATCCAGAGTATTTTGCCGACATGGCCACTATGGCCGTCGTATCTCGAAATGTTAGGTCAATCGACGTTTCTAATACTTAATATTGAAGTGTCAGTCTCATATTTGTTTAAATCAAATCAAGTAAACATATTAAAACAGGCTTTATTAGAGCACAATCAAACTCTAGAAAAACAATTACAGACATAATTATTAGTTTTTTAAATTAAGGAGTTACTGCTTTATAACGTCAGTTTCGTTTTTCCTGAAAAGAAAAACATAAATGAATGGTTGAGAAAATATTTACGTTAAAAAAATGTAGAGTAATGTCTGAGCACTTTAAAAACAGGTTTCTATTATATTGTTCACTTATTGTTTATAAGTCCACATACCAAACTTTATTAAACAATGAACATACTTACTGAACTGTAAGAAAATGAAAAACAAACCACCAAAAAAACTTACACGCCACGACTACGAGACGATCGAGGAGAGCAGAGAAAATGACAAAAACTGAGGTTATGTAATGTCAACCCAAGCGCGAAGTGCGCAGGGCTGCCAAAATTTGGAGATTTAAATACCAAACTAAGCAATCGCATTGCCCTAAAGAAATTTAGATATTATTTTAAAAATACTAAAGTAGGAAAATCTTTTTAATACTATTTTTAATTTCACTTTTTTGACTTATGATTTTTATACCAATTTCTAGATATGACTTGGATATGCTATGGATATATCCAAACGAACATGATTTTAATCAATTTCTAAATATGACATGGATATGCTATGGATGTACATAAACGAATGTGAGTTGTGGGCTGTCGATAGCATATTCTCAGGATGTGAATATACTTTTTTTGCTATGTGGGTTGTATTGGATTTTCATGTATTGAGAGCATAATATCCAAAGCTTTATCTCCCCCGGTTGCTGTTTTAGGTCGACCTGATCTAGCGGCTTCCCCAGCACTGCCTGTTTCTCGAAATCTCTTTACCACTCGACACACTGTTGACTGATTTATTGGAGGCCTGTTTGGATATAATTCATTGAAAAGTTGACGAACCTGATCTTGCGATGTCTTCATATTTCCGTAACCGCTCATTATTAAAATTTCAACTCGTTGTTTCTCATTCAAATGAACAAGTAAACAAATTAGAAATCATACAGAAATCATCAGAAAATTAAACAGGAAATCAAAGTTGACACCTCTTAGGTCGCTGTCATGAAAACACCTTGACTCAACTGGTGGGTATTAGGTAGGAATAATTATAAATAGGAAGCTTTTCATTTTTGAGCTGTCATTATCTCGGAAACACTTGCGATGGGTGAAAATTTGAAATACAAAAAATTCAGAGTTTTCGCAGTAGAATCCAAATATGCAATCATGCGCAGGGTGTTCTATTTAATAAAAGTAAGCTGGTCTCAGTCAACCAAACCAGAAATGACAGAAACAATTTATGCAGGTAGAAATGTGGGGAATAATTTACTGAACAACTTTCATAAGAGTCACTTTTTCGCATACGAGATAGTTCAAAGGTTACAGGCGTTATGCGCGACTTTTTTGCCACTGTATACTGCAAGTGCATACTAACATATATATTATATAATGTACTGTATGTTTGCTTTGAAATTCTTATTTTTTAAAATAATCAGAAATTAATGATTGCTTCGTATTTTTTATTTTATTGTTATGAATTTCAGATTCACATTTTAATTTTAATAGCAATTGAGAGATATTTGTAGACTTGTCAAAATTGTTAACATTATTAACAAAGTTTTTTAAGTCTCTCAAATTTGCGCAGGCTTCAGATAGGCTTGATATTTTCGACACTGAAGCAAGTTCACTATCGTCTTTCTCTGTCTCAGAGTTGAGCCCGTTTCTTGGATCTCTTCAATACACTCCATGATAGTCAATTCTGTACTTTCTGTTGGCAAATCGTTATCAATAGAGGGAAATTGTTCCAAGTTCACAAATGTGTCCTTATTTCTTCTTCTTCTTCGAAGTCGTCAATATTATCTGTATTACACATGAATCCGGCTTTCAGAAAGCATTTTTTTATTGTCACTGGGGACAAATTGCGCCAGGCCACCGAAACTCATATCAAGGCGTTGGTTATGGTAATATCATTTTCGATTTCTTGAAGAGGACAACCACCGTCGTCTATACATGTTAAAAGCCTCCTAATAAGGTAGCTTCTGTAGAGCATTTTAAAATTCTGAATAATGCTCTGGTCCAAAGGTTGGCAATGTGAGGTAGTATTGGGTGGAAGAAAAATAAGTTTGACATTATCCAGTATAATTTTGGGATAAGACGTTACATTATCTAGAAATAATACCACTCTTCTATTCTGCTTCTTCATTTTGGAATCAAATCTGTGAAGCCATGTTGTCATGATGTCTGCTGTCATCCACGCTTTTTTGTTCGAGACCCATTGCAGAGGTAACTAACCGATACGTTGTTTTGCTGTTTTTCTTCCAGTACACTTGTCATCTTTCAATGCATATGTTTTTGTTGGCAATGTGTAACGTTCTTGATAATCATTCAAATGATGTTGAGTTGCCTCGGCTAAAAAGACTTTTTTTTTGTTTGTTAGGTGTGGGTTTGTCTTATTATCTGACACATTTTTTTTTAGGGCGCCATCCTACCAGAAATAATACGAAATTTTACAAACACTTAGTAGTTTATTAAACTATACTTGTATAATAATGGTTGTTGAGATTGGTTTCTGAGGAAACAGTTTACAGTATAAAAAGGTGAAAATTAAAGTGAAAATAAAGAAATGGTCTGCTGGTCTTTACAAAGTTATCCTTCTGACTGACAAATACTTAGCTCTGCATTGTCTTCCATGAGGTGTGTCCAAGATTCAGTCCTCTTCACCTGGAAGTTGTCTCGATGAGGTGTTCGGTGTTCCATGCATAGACTTTAGCAACGGAGAAGGTGTTCCATGCATAGACTTCAGCAATGGAGACGATGAGGAAGACGTCAGGACTTGATTAGACTTGAATTCTTGTGACAGCAATTGATAGGAGTAATGACATCAGATGAGCCTGTCAGTTTGTCAGCCTCAGGTTTGCTCGTTTACATGTAATATTAGAAAAGTGGCATTAGACCAGCGAATATTATTGCAATAAAGGTTTGAAAATGAATACTTATGGTAAACAGTACCAGTTGTAACTTAAATTTCTATACTATAGTCACAGGATGTTTTTACTCCCTGTTACTCAAGTGAATATGCATAAAGTTTTAAATTAGGAAATGAAATAACCATGTTTAATTACATAAGGTCAAAAACAAATTTTCTTTCGTGTCTAAATAGTAAGAAAAATAAATGATTTGATTGACTTAAAAGGTATTTAAGTTTTAAGTTAATCCAAGAAAAGCATATATTGTGGCAACAAGATAAAAGTTAAGTAATTTATATACTACAAAATATACAAATATATAACACTAATGTCTAAACTAGAAGAAAATACTGCATTCAAAGCATCCACAACTTTGTGCAGATTCGATAGCATAAACGAGCAAAAAAGGCAATCGTTTGCTAGAGAGATAAATGCGTTCAAAAGTATTTCTAACTTTTGTGCAGGTACGATATACAACACGAGCAAAAGGCAATCGTTTGCAAGATAAATGTGGTTTAACGAGCTATAGACATTCGTTACCACATGATATTGGCGTACCAGACTAATGTCTTAATTATGGCACCCAAGGTAAGATACGAACAAGATAAGTTCAAGATACGGTACAAGAGAAATTGTTTATACAGTGTGACTTAAGATACTATCCCTCCAGTGCAAGCATGTCACGCTAATTGAGTGAGAAGTTTAAGAAAAAATAAATGTTAAACTAGAATTGATTTCTGACAGATATCAGTGAGAGAAATTAGGTGAGCTTTCCAACAAATTCAATTAAGGTTTCTGCTTAGAAACAAAAGAAAAACTCACCTGCTTTCCTCGATATCAGCTTCCTTGGATATTCTGTCAGTCACCAGTTCTGTAGAGCCTGGATCTGTCGGTTTCCTTGTGAATGGTCCAGCCAGGTTTACCCTATATCTGGTTCTCACCAATGTTCATCAAGAACTTAAATAAACCACCAACTGGCCAACGATATTTGCTAAAACGTAAAAGAACGACAGAGAGACCCGAAAAACAAAGTTAAATTAAGAATTTAGATATTAATTGATGAAGAAAAACAAATAAAACCATAACCTGTTGATTGTCTTAAAAGATATTTAAACTGAATGCAAGATTATTAAAATATTGATTGAAAATCCACATTTATCCAAGAAATACTATGATTACGGCCTGCTGTTTATTAAGATGATGCTTTTAGATCATTAAAAACAGTATAATTTACAAGGATGAATGAAATAAATGAAGATTATGAATTTATGACGCCATTATGGCCGGCACGTCTTTATTTTAGTTAAAACATACTTAAAACATAAAAATGTGGAATTTAGTTCGTGTAAAAATAGATTAAAAGGTCATGGGTTTCTAGAAAGTAATATTTATGGTTAAATTAGTTCAATTACATACTTATTATCAGATAAAATATAAATTTAGTGAAACAGAAGCTTAGCGTGACATACCTGTATCAGGATAAAACCAAAAGTGAGGTCAAAAATTCACTTCTCTGAGTAGAGCCTTTACCCATTCACGGAGACAATATGAACTAAATTAAATGTAAGAAATCGATAATCTATATTAAAGAATACCCTAGAAATCTATATTATAGAACGGCAAATTTACAGTTCGTCTAAAGAATCGATATTCTGCAGTATGCAGAGTTATCCATAGATGGCAGCGCCAATACCTAAAGATACTTTAAAATCCAATGTAACGAAATAACTTTTATTTCGTTACAAATGCACGATAGTAGAGACCTGTCTCACCTGCATTAAATACGTCCCTTGGGGCATAATCATTTACAATGGTCAATAGCCATTCTTTCCAAGCAGTTACGTCTTTGATATTTATAGCGGCTGATTTGCCACATATTTTCTTGAAGGTAATATCGTACTGACAATGGAATTTTTCTAACCATCCATTTGATGCCTTGAAGTTATCTAGTCCTAGACATTGAGCAGATTCGAGGGCTTTTGCTTGACTTATGGGTTCGGATATTGGTAAGTGCTTGTTTCGCGTCTTACAAAACTAGTTAAAAACAACTTGGTCCACTACCAGTTCCTCGGTTTTGAAAAATTTTCTTTCTTGTTCACCGTTGCCACCTTCTTGAAATAAATTTCTAGCTTCCGCTTTATTTTGAAGCAAGATAGTAACTTGGGTCTTACCCACACTAAATTTTTCAGCCAATTTCCTGGTACTTTAACCAGTTTTTTTACTTTCCTCGATTATTACAATTTCTTCGCTTAAAGAGAGACAATTCCTTTTTCCCGCCATCTTCAAATGTTCACGTTAGTCCCAAAACACACAAAAACTGTTCAAACCAAAACTAATGTTACCAACCGATTTATCAGTCTTTAAAGCAAATTGGTGTTTACTAAAAATTCCGATGATGAGTACCAGGTCGTTTAACAGATGTGTCGGTAAGGAAGAGTATAAAATAATGGGATTTCCATTTTTTAATATGGCGAATTCGTAGCAGGTGGCCACTTTATATAAGCGGTCGCAAACTTGACATTGTTCTACTAATTTTTTGACGTTAAAGTTTTGCTTTTTTACAGTAGACGGTTGCTATAGCCAGCGGAAGTAAAAGTACGTGTGTCATAAATAAATAATGTGGAAAAATACAAGAAATATTGGATATTTTTATACTTTATTTATTTTTAAGAAATACAACAATGAACTATTTATCAAACATCAGATTAAAAGTACAGTTATTTATTGTGGCCCCAGAAAAATCAACACAAGGTGTTGCGATGTTGCGATCCTGACTTGTTTTTGTATTTTCTAGCGTTAAACCCTTCGTGAAACCACTTGCTGTTGAATTTATGTCAATGTTAATAAGGATTGTTTCAGTAAAATGAGGTTGTAATTTTTTTTTGCAATATCTTTCTTGTTGGTCATCTATTCCTCAATGTACCCTTCAGCTACACTACTGGATTTCCATCCCCCGTGGCGCTTTAAATACGTAATGTCTACACCTGCATCTACAAGCAGTGTAGCTGAAGTTTTCCTTAAACAGTGACCGGTATATTCTGTGGCAAAACTGCAGCTTCCTTAGGAACAGTACTTAACTTATGAATTCCCATTATCATGCGACAACAGCGACCATTTACAAATTTTAAAAATAATATTTTTTCATTCATGCCTTCTGGGCGTAATGATGCATATTTTTTATATATAAATATTCTTTCCCAACAATAGTAAACGATCGCGGTTTTCTAGTTTTACTATCAGGAATTCCTATGTGAATGGCAGATCCTAAGTCTTGTATGTCATCAACGGTCATTTTTACAATTTCTTCACATCAGCATGCACCAGAAATACCAATAACAAGTACAATATAGAAATACCATAATATATTTCATAAAAAAAACTTGTATTCTTTGAGGTAATATTTAAATTTACCTTAATTCCCAAATACTGATTAGGAGCTTCAGATAGAAAATTTTCAAATTGTTCCCCGGTAAATACTTCAGCTTTTTTGGGAGCGTAGCCTTCATTTTGCTTTTTTAAGTAAGCGCGTAGCTTCAGAAAATTGTTGAACTTTTTATTTTTTGTTTGTTCGCCAGAGAAATACGCCAAGAGTACATTTTCAGAATTATTATTTTTGATGTCTTTCTCATTACACCATCTCTGGAATCTTTTGAACGTAGCTTCGTAAATACTACTGGATTTGGTTGGCAACAAATTGTCCACGACATCTGCTGCAATTTTGGCAACCTCCGGGGGCGTACAGCTAAATTCTGATTCTGACATTTTTATTTAAAGTAAATTGTTCGATTAAAAAAAATGGTATTTTTAAAACAGGAAATTAAAGCTTGGAAATTGCTTGTAATAGGATTCACTGACACTTGTCAAATCGAATTATCGGTATCAAACAATACAATAATAAAATAAATCCATAGCAACGCTAGCAGGTAAAATTCGAAACATCACATTTTTAAATGAAAAATAATTAAAATTTGTATTTTTATATTTCTATATTTTAACGACGCGACGTTTGAAAAAAAAATAGTATGTTTTATTCGTAGTAAAAGCAACTTGTTATGACTCGTCTGTAATTGCCGGATTCACTTTGTTCGTCCGGCAAACTTTCAGACTCGTCATAAAAATATTGCTTTTACTCCTATTAAAACAATATACTATTATTAATTTCTTTTCGAGCATCTGTTTAAATATTCTGTTTAATTAATTGTTTTAAAAGTTTTAATTATCATTATTTCTTGGCGCTTTTAAAGTTGACCTAAATACAACGAAACTAATTTGAATTCATATCAACCGTCCCAACAAGTATATTAGCAGTATGAAACTAAAATAATGAGTCAACCTAAAATTTTATTATTAAATAACAGACCTAAAACAAAGTTTTTTTTTTGAGTTTATCAGATGTTAAGAGTTACATGTTATTACATTATATTAATTAAATATAATGTGACCAGCTGATATAATTTAATTTAAACTGATAAACGTTGCTCACGGATCCTTTAAAATAATAATATTAAAATAACAGTGGAGATAGGCGCTTGCGGGAACTTAATCCTCAATCCCTTGAGTATACTCTTTAGTGTTTCCCAGAAGACGTTTTTGCGGCAGAGGCGGTGGATTTAACCCCCTAAATAGGCCATCAGTCAAACGCTTCATCCGCGACCTAATCTCTCCTCTCTATTTTATATATCGAGGAGTTGCTTATCGATTAATATGTCAAACACTGCTGTGAATTGGTTTATGTGATGTGATAAACTACGTAAGCGTAAAATATGACGACTAATATTTTAAAAGCTATTTACGATGAGAATCCTTTGGGGTTCTCTGCGAGCGGTGCGAATGCAAAGAAGTGATTTATGTTGATCTTGAATCCTTGGAAGTTGTACTTATATGTTGGGTAACACCAGCTGAAAGATTCCTAAGTTTTAAGGTAGAGCGTAAGGTTGTTTCCGACGAATGATTACGTTCTCAGATGCGAAAATTCTATATTTTAAAGTGTTGTGAAAACATTTTTGACATTAACCCACATCCAGATTTTATCTGCCTGGTAACAAATTTAAAATGCCAAATGAAAAGGTGTTTATTTACTTCGATAATTCGATTTACCGCGTCAACAACTATGTAAGTAAGCAAAAAATTCTGTACTGGTTGCTTACGAGTTTTTGAAAAAATATAATTAGAAAACTTAAAAATATCATATTACCATAAATTTAACGACGACCGCGCTTTGAAAGATGCTCGACATGACCTCCATCTTATCCCCACCTCCTGCGGGCTCCCCCTGTCACCCGCGGTGCTAAGGTCTCACCAAGCATATCCGTATTCTGCCTTAAAACATACCTGCTTGCCACCTGTAGCAAATTTCCTCCAGTCCGATGGCCCTGGTTGCCCTAGTGACTGATGCGAAGGATGTATTGTCAAATGCTTCCTCTATGTCCAGAAAAGCTCTTAGTAGAACTTCTCTGTTTTCTCGAGCCTTCTCCACCCTGCTGACCACCTAGACAGGGGCAGATTCTGTTGATTTTCCTTTTCTGTAAGCATGCTGGTCTTGATGAAATGATCTATATTCCAAGACGTCATCCCTTATATGCCTATCAACCATTTTTTCAAGTGTTTTGAGTACCAACGACATCATACTGATGGGTCTAAATGACCTTGCTGCCGACTAGTCTGATCATCCAAGTTTAGGTATAAATACACCCTTGTCCATTTCCAAGATTTCGGAATATGTCCAAACTGGCTCTTAGTATGAGGCAAAGCTTATCGCTTAGCAGGACCGTTTCCTGCTGAAGCATTGCTGGGTAGTCTCCGTCTGGTCCCGGTGACTTGAATGGTTCAAATGAGTTTATTGCCCGTCTGATTTTTTCCTTTGTCTTTTTTTTTGGAAATCTGCCAATTTTTCCCTTCGGGCCCTGTTGGGCGTCCTATTTTCCTTGCTTAGCTTCCGGGTCTGCGGTGATTTGTCTAAAATTCTTGAATTGGGAAAGTATACTTGATAAAGTTTGGTCATTGTTTCTTTTTCGGATTTAGTTTACCCCCTGTGACTGTTTTTAGGGCTTTCGATAGCCTCACAGTGCTTCCTCCAGGATGTTCTCTTAGTTTTCTATAGCTCCCTTCTGTATTCAGTCAAGGATGCCTTGTATGCATCCCAATTACCTGAAGTTTTCGCTACGTTAAAGTTTTTCTTACGTGTCTTCTTCTCACTTCCAGATCTTTGCTCCACCAGGACACGTTCCTGAAAGATTGTGTTATGGTTGGAGAGCAGTTTGATGTAAAAGCCGATTGCAGCGCGTCTGCTATTTGATCGGCGATTAACTCGACTTCTAGTGATAGATCGCATCAAGGTCTAACTTTTAGTTTTCCCAGTTCATCTTGCGAGAGTTTCGGTAAATATTGGTTGTTCGCTTTATGGTTGTTATTTTAAAGTGAATGTATCTATGAGCCGAACAACTAGCCTCTTTAGATACATGCCAGTTTTTGATATAGTTCTTTCCTATTGTTATGTCTAAAACTTCCTGCCTTTGACTTGCGACAAAGATAAGTTCATTACCCCTATTCAGAATGTCTAAGCTATTTGCCATTAAGAGTTGGAAAATTGACTAACCTTGTTGGTTGGTGTTAGTGCTTCCCCAGATGTTATGGTGTGCGCTGACATCGCACCCCATGATAAACTGCGATCGGTTTCCTCTACAGTCTCTCACGAGGTCTAACACCGCACTGGGTGGTTGAGCTTTCGGTTCGTCGTGAGGAAAGTACCTTGATCCGATAACTAGATCCCTCAGACCTCTTTCCTTCGTGGAGATTTTTAGTGCCGCCAAGTACCTAGAACAGAAATTAGTAAGGGACAGTACTTTGATGTATTTTTTGACTAAGATACAGCATCTCGGTCTATCAGAGGTTCTGCTGTAGATCAGGTCACCTCCAATACCCGAGATGCTTTTGATTTTACCTTGGTTTATCCATGGTATTTGAATGATAGCAATATTATAGTTTTGTATCGCTCTGCATAGTGCAGCCGATGCTGCCCTGCTATGGTGGAGGTTGACCTGCACCACTCTCACTTTTCCTGGCACTACTCGCTATAACTCGGAAAGTTACCTTTCCAAACTTGTAAAATGCTCTGAACTGAACTTAATTAATCTTCACGATACCAAGTCCAGTGAGAAGGCCAAGATTTGCCCCTTCTCTTCCATCTTCCTACTTAGGAGTAGCCAATCTCCTGTCTTGACTCCAGGGTTTTGGAATCGTAGACTCATCTTGATTACCTCAGCCTAGACCATCTCCGGAATCCAGACAAGGACCTTTTTGCCATTTAGGATGGTCCTTTAACTCTACCACTGTAAGATCAGCCCCTTCTCATAGTTCCCTCCTTGTTTCGAACTGTGGTGGATTTTTACTGCCAGAAGGAGTTTCGTCCAGAACAGTTATGATCTTATTTTAAACCAGGTCGGCTTGTTCCTGGTTCAGTGTTGTATCTAGATGGCATCCGGAGTTCTTATGTTGTCGAGCTGTACGAGGTCCCAGTCTATCCATCTTGACTTTTGACCTTCTTAGCAGGCTGCTTACTTGAGGAAGGAGTGCTGGAGTCTGAGTGTGATCTTTTCGTGGCCTCCACCCTCCTCTGCCTTTTTTTTCCCTTTGGGAGTTTTTGACTGGCGACCGGGCTTGTATATGGTCCAAGTGCCGAACGCCGTCTTTTTGGCTTCTGAGCCCCGAATGGAAACAAATAATTTAAAAACAATTGTAATTATCGACTGATGTTTTTTTTGCAATTTCCTAGCAAGATGTTTGCTAATTTTATCATTGCTCTAATTTTCTACGGCACACTCTTGTGTCCTGTTCTAAAGAAATAAAAGTACATTTGGCAATGCCCTTTAGGAGCACGCGCAGAAGTCAAATTGACCCTTGATGTTCTATCTCAGTTGCTGCTTCAACTTATTTAGGGTAATAGCCATATAGTACTAATACATACTTATATGATTTTGATGATACAAATATCGTTCGGCCGCGTTTGGTGTAATATATTATTATCATGTTTACCATCTATCGTCGTATTTTTCTTATGTAATCTAAGTTAAGAAATCCTCTAAAATTCCCATGGAGCAAGTGCACTATGCTCTTACATTGTCATGCAAGGAAAACGTTTTAAACGGGCCTGAGGGACTTTTAATTAAACATCACTTTCCCCCTGCTACAAATTGTACTCGTGCAAATATACAGTGGCGTATGTTAGTAATATAGAAAGTTTGTAAAGGAACTCAAAAACCATCAGTTTAAATACCGCTGTACCTTAATGGATGCAGTAAAATTTGATTTTGACATTTCACGTATAACAAAGTTGATTTCGGAAATTCCTAAAACGCAAGTTATTAATGTCCTGTTAGTAATTACAGCTACATAACTTCTATGACAACGATTGCTCCAACAATAGTATCTTTAAAAGATATATCTCGTAGGCAGAGTTAACAGGATATTAATAATTTAGACCTTAACCATTAAAAAGACATTTTAATCACTGAGTCGTAATGTCAACGATTACCAGTATCTACGTTATGTTACATTAGTAACGGGTAAGGTGTATTTACGTGTTAGTAACTAAACAGAAGTGAGCTAGACAACAGCAGGAAGCAGAGAAACACGTCATAAAATCTTCCACAAACGGTATTTTCCATAGATACTTATATTTCTATAACTTTACTATGGAACATGTGTATTATATTGTTCTAATATCTTTCCGCAAATAACAGCAAAAACACTTTAAAATTACATCACTTGTCCAGCTTGGAACGTATAATTTTATATTATTTGTGATGTGATTTTACATTTTCGTTGTAAACCACACCATGTATGGTCCAAGATTTGGAATCATTTGTGATAAATCACTTGCAAAATACTAAGCTATTTAAACTAAATGACTGTGACAGGGATTTTACCAGTTTTTCACAAAATTTTACGCCACTGCACTGTACTGTACTGAATGCGATGTCTATGCAGGCAATAAGCCCACCCTCGGCGGTTCGGGACAGGCTGTGCCTTTCCGGGAGCAGCTGTTACCCGTGCACCCCATCCTACAAGAATGCTTGGAATTGAAAATTATTCACTGCCTCTGATACGTAATTGAAATACCTCTTGTCTGTTTGCTTATTGTACTTTTGATTTATGCGTTCGTCCACTAGCGTCCACATTCCTTACTAAAAACACGATGTTTGTACTTTTTTTACTATTTTATAAAGTGTCTATCAGCCAAATGGAACCAATTCGATAATAAATACATGGGGGCGTGTCCGAAAAAACGCTCGAATACGTCGATCGGTATTTCTAGTTGCGCATTTTTTTCAATAAAAACTTTTTATACAGGGTGTGTCATGTAACAATGGCCAATACTAACTTTCTTATTTTAAATGCGACACCCTGTATGTTATTCATTTTTTGGATTCTTCAGAAAATTTTAGACATATTTGATGTACGATATCCTATACCTATCAATAAC
Source organism: Polydrusus tereticollis (assembly GCA_963920685.1). Lineage (NCBI taxonomy): Eukaryota > Metazoa > Arthropoda > Insecta > Coleoptera > Curculionidae > Polydrusus > Polydrusus tereticollis. The sequence goes on along the minus strand of OY987326.1, from coordinate 106,727,115 downwards.
TGTTTCGGAAATATTAAAGTGTTGATACTGATATGAAATAAAAACAAGGCATAAATAGTTTTGCTTACCTTTGTTTAAAACGGCTGACCTTAGCAAATTGTTGTTTGTCTGCATGACAGTAGTTGTCAGTATTATAGTCGTTTGAATTTCGTTAACTGCATATCAGAAAAATGGTTTATTTAGCAGAAATGCATAAAATAACAATTCTACAGATGATTGGTTATGGAGATAAAACACGGACATAAATGGAAGTTGTTCGCTTATTTCATGAAAAATTTTCAAATTTGCCGGCTATAGTTCAAGGGACAATTAGTAAAATAGAAAAGCAGTTTCGCCAGCTTGGACATGTAAAGCAGATAAAAAAAAGTAGCTGTCAACGCAATAAGTGATGATACCAAATTAGATATTATGCTTGAGTTTCAGGAAAACCCACATACTTCTAGTCAAAAAACAGCACCAATGTTCGATGTTTGCCATTCATCGATTACTCAAACATTACAAGAAAATAAAATGTATCCCTATAAAATGATACCTACTCATGAGCTCATAGAAGACGATTTTGATAGGAGATCGTATTTTTGTGAATTAGAATTAGAACATGTTTTGTTTTCTGATGAGTGCACCTTTACACTTCACGGTCATGCTAATGGTCAGAATTGCCGCTATTGGTCTATGGAAAATCCATGAGAGAACATACGCAATATCCTGAAAAGGTGAATGTTTGGGCAGGAATTGTTGGAGATCATATCATAGGTTCCTTTCTCATTAATGGCAATTTAAATGGCGATAATTATTTAGCACTGCTTCAAAATAATGTCTTGCCAACTTTGACAAACTTGTCCTGATCCAGCAAACCCACAACTTCCAGCAAATATGATATGGTTTCAGCAAGATTGAGCACCGCCCCATTACCAAATCAATGTCCGGCAGTACCTCAACCGAGTATTTCCAAATCGGTGGATAGGGAGGCGTGGATCGATAGAATGACCAGCACGATCCCCTGATCTGATGCCATTAGACTTCTTCTTATGGGGTTATGTCATTATTGTCAAGACGTTCGCGTCGAGCATTTTCAACATCTCCTACATTAATGTTTTTTTTCTTTGTTTTTTATATTATCAAGAAATAAACAGCATTACTTATTAGTTTTTTAGTGTGTTGTTAATTTTTACAACAAATCGGAAAACACTTAATATTTCCGAAACAGTTGAAGATAGGTATAGGATATTGAACATAAAACATGTCTAAAATTTTTTGAAGAATCCAAAAACTAAATAATATACAGGGTATTGCGTTTAAAATAAGAAAGTTAGTATTGGCCACTGTTACATGACACACCTTGTATAAAAAGTTTTTATTAAAAAAAAAATGCGCAACTAGAAATATCAATCGCCGTGTCCGAGTGCTTTTTCAGACAGGCCCCCATGTATTTATTTTCGAATTTATTCCATTTGGCTGATACACGCTGTATAGTATATCCATGTCAACGATAATGGAAAATAAATGGACTAAGACACATTTTTGGCCATATTTTTATTTTTCTTTTTTCTGTAAATTAAATTTCATCCGAATGGTCTCCTGTCAATGGTATTCATAGGGTGTGTTAATAAGGTATGGAATAAATTCGATTAAAATTCAGATGCCCTGCATATTACTTCAAATTTCGAATCCTCGAAAGGAGCCGCTTTTAAAAACCTTATACACTTAAGGTCCAATATTTGTAGAATAGAAACCAGAGGGCAAGGGCCTAGCGACACTTGAAGCACCGGTTCCCGTCAGATCACCGAAGTTAAGCAGTGTCGAGCGCGGTTAGTACTTGGATGGGTGACCGCTTGGGAAACACCGCGTGCTCTTGTCTTAGGGAAGAGTGTAAAATGAATCAACATCAAAACCATCCTATTCACGCCGGACAGGCCGGATGAGATCGGATATCTCGTAGGATGAAGGTGCCGTTTCACACTCCCCAGTCGGTAGACCGCACGATTAAAAACCGTACGGTCGATGACCGGTTCAAGATGGCCTCTGATACGCCGACGACCGTAAAAAATAGTAAATAAAAAAAAAAAAAAGCAGAGCCACTTAATGAAAAAATCCCTAATTTATTGTTATGAAATCACAAAAAATTTAAAAAAGTTAAAATTAATCAATTAAGTAATTTGATGTTGAAGTTGTCTTGCTTCTTGCGCCTGACAATATCCTAATCGATCAATAAATTCTCATTGCACATTACTTATAGTCTCTTCAGATATTTTGGCACATTCGATTTTTATCCTACTTTTTAAATCTTCGATACTAGCTCGTCTGCTTTTGTATACCACATTCTTCAAATGACCCCACAGAAAATACCTAGTCCATGGGAGTAAGATCCGGAGACCTGGGTGGCCACTCAATGGCACCACGCCTTCCAATACACTTGTTGGGAGAAACTTGATTAAGGTATGCTCGGACCACTACTGCATAATGTGGACTTGCGTCATCTTGTTGATACCATAAATTTTCACAGTAAATCCCAGATTTATTTCCACTTGAAACTAAATTAAGCAGTTTAGGTCTTGCAAAAACAAAACATACTTCCGCCCGTTTACGTTACCCCGTCAAAACCGCCCCTAATTTGTATTTCTGACAATACCAGCGCGCCCACACATTTATTTCTGGGGATATTGTGTATGATGCTCTTGCATCTACCTAGGATTTTCTTTCGCTCAGTATCTGCAATATTCTTTGTTTACCTCTCCATTTAATTTGAAAGTAGACTAATCCGAAAATATTTTTTACGAAAACGGGTTACCACTGGACATGTCCATTAGTGTTTGACAGAATTCCATTCTTTTATCAGGATCGTCATCCGACAACTCTTGAACAAGATTTGCTTTAAAATGGTGCCATTTTTCTATCCTCAGTAAATAATGCACTGACATAAAAGATGTTCTTTTGGTCTCTAGACTGACCTGACGTGTGCTGTTGAGGATTTTCTTCAGAGCTTAATAAAATATTTAATTTTATTAAGTTTCCCCGTCAGGCGCTGGTCGCCCTGTCGTTGGTCGATCTTCTACAAAACCAGTTTCTCGAAACTTTCTTTTTATTTTGCATTAAACAACGTACATATTTGCCGTTGTGTCCGAACTCTATCACCACAACCAATCGCTATGAGTATTTCAATTCTTTGCGTCTCAGACAAACGCATTGTATTTCTTAAATATAAAATAATCTACAATTGAAATTACTTTGATTCGGTGAACCTTGAACAGAACAGAAAAAGAAATGTCACTGTCAAAGTATTACAACAAGTCCATACCTGGGAAGTACACATTACACATAACAGGTAACCTAATTTAATTATTATAAATTCAATAATAAAAATAAATTAGGGGTTTTTTCATTAAGTGGCTCAAGTTTCTAAACTACGAATATTGGACCTTAAGTGTATTAAGTTTTTGAAAGCGGCTCCTTTCGAGAAATCGAAATTTGAAGTAATATACAGGGCATTCCATTCCATCTTCTAAACGCAATATTCTGTATAAATGTTATAAGTGTCAAAGAAAGTGCTTTTTCTCAAGTTACTTGTCGTGTTTCAGCGTTTTTCTCAAAACATATTACCTGAATTTAAATCGAATTTATTCCATACATTAACCCTGTATAAATGCTTCAAAGAGCTCTATTATTACATTTCCTTCCAAGAAAAATGCTGAATATTTTAGTATGAATATATGATAAAAATGCTGTAGGTTGCTTAATTTCTACACACTAGAGGCTCGTAGGCAGTGTCAAAAACTTATATTCCTTTATTAGGGATTGTTAATGGCTTAGTTCTAGTTGATCCATCGAATTTACTTAAGCTTTTAGTAGTTTTAGACTGTGACGATAGCTTACCGCGAGTTTTTAAAAATCCACTTTAATCATCCCAATAATTATGAGTTTTATAGTCCAATGTCTAAGATGCAAAGGTGTTTTAATACTAACTGTAATATTATGTTAGATGTGTCCTAGTCCATGTCAATAACTAACTTTAAGTAAACATGTATACATTTATTACATGTCTTCAATCATTGAACATGTCCTTTTCTCTAATTTTATTGTGATTGTTTATCTCTTCTTTCTTTAATATTACGTAATTTGTTAAATTATTATTATAATTGGTATTTGTAATAACCAAAAAATAAATACCATTGTGCACGCCTTCTCACTATGTGTCAATTTAAAAGCAGAAATGTTTATTGGTGCTATTTGAATATGAAAAATATATTAATATTGTTATATGGGTAAATTTTAACTCTCTTCGATCCAGGAAATAATATTATCGACGCCTCTGTGACGAATGATGATAAACAGAGTCAATAAGTAAAAATATATCCTCTGGTTAGGTTAGTTCGGCATTTTTGACAATAGTTTGTCTTATTGCGTTTCAATTGTTGCTCAGTTTATTTGTTTTCTTCGGTAATCCGAGATCGGCATTATGGTTTATCATGGATCTGTTTGTTCTTCTGCATTTAAATAAAAATAATATTTTTAAGTATGATGTTTAACAACAATAAAATCTAATCCTCGTAGAAAAAGTTCTTTGGAATAGGAACTAACTTAGTTTAGCAAAGTTTTATAATTTTAAAGAAATATTAAAATTGAGAAAATCGGGAAGCACACATTTCATAAAAAATTTTTGCGTTCATTTTTCAAACCAAATCCAGTATATTCTCCAATCTTCCATCTATAACCGTTATTAATAGCGTATGTAGCAGTAAATCTTTTTCTCTAGGGTGTATTTCCGTTTTACCATAAACGACAAGAGTAATTCCCAGTTATACTCCAGTAAATAAACTGGGGAAGTAGGATTACTGTTGAAAAATTACTGTGGCTTTTCTCCAGTCGCTCAGATAAACATTTGTCAATTTCCTGGCTTTTGAACAAACGATAAATATAGTGGATCATTAGCTGAAACTAAATTAAATGTAAAGTAGAATTAAATTTCATTTGTTCTACATAACTTGACTATTAACTAAAATTAATTCGAAGACATATCGTTTCTAATGTCACTATGGACAACACAAAAATCAAAAACTTAAGAAGAGCGGTTCCCATGTAAAGAGAGATACACCATAAAGACATTTCAAACCACAGTTTTACACACAGTTTTACACCGCCAATTACTGGTGGCTGTCGAAATAAATTTCTGTTGGCGGAAGCGGGGGAAGAGGGTAAAAGCAAAGCGGGAAATTTAAAATTCCCTAATTTTTAGTATTGTAGTTATTTTTACCAGAAAAAAGCATTTAATTGCATTTTTGTTGATGGTACAAAAAAAAAATGAATTAAAATGCGTCCTGAGGAGGGTAAAAATACCCAAAAAATACTAAAACTTAAAGAATTTAAATAATGAAACATAAAATAAAAATCTATAAAACTAACTGATATATTAGCAGAATAAAAACCCACAGTAAATATTTTAAGATATTTTATACAATAATAATTTATGATCCTTCTAGTGAGAACCTTAGTTTTAGCACAGCTTAATATAACAATTAAGCTGTGGTTTTAGCACATTATAAGCCAAGGGCTGCGCAAATATTAGTTTGATGTGATTGACTTTCATTAGGTATCATTTTTTAGTATTGTTCAGTATCTCGATAGGGTATATGAGTTTGATCCTTGTGCAGCTTTCATATAGGCATAAACATTTTTGTTTCATTAAACTTTAAAATGCATGTTTGTGAAACAACTAGGATAACAAAATTTTCTGCTACAACCATAGATTATCTTTGTACAAATTTCGATGATAGTAATAATATTAAGTGCAATACTGTCGCTTCAGCATTATCGGATCACGAGGCTGTGATATTTTCCTATTCTGCAAATTCAGGCGTAAGTTGCAAAAGAAACCGACATGGTAGAATCTTTAGTAAGGGAAATTATAATAGATTTAAGGAATCATGTAATATTGAATTATGGAACAATGTTTTGAGATCGGAAAAGGCATTTGAGTGTTTTCATAATATTTTAATAAATGTTTTCAATAAGGCTTTCCCACTTTAAATCATAAAAGTAAGGAAAAAAAAGCCCTGGCTTACTTCTGGCATTAAAACATCGGCAAGGAATCTAAGATCGCTACATACCATACGAAAGTTTTATAGTGAACATGACTTTTTTATAAAATATTTTAATAAGTATAAGCAAATTTATAGAAAACTTATCAAAAAAGCTAAGAATCTCTATTATAAAAGAAACTTTGAAAATGCAAAGAACAAAACTAGAAAAACCTGGGAAATCATTAATAATTTAAGGGGCAAAAAGAACATATTACGAAAAAATGTAGAGATAGATCCCAATATTTGAAATGATTTTTACTGTACAATTGGGGAAAAATTAACTTCACACTTAAGGCCTAAAAAGAGCCTCTTGCGTATCTAAGAGGTGTTCATATTAGTAATGGATTCTTAATTGATGTTACTGATGCAAATGAGGTAAAGCAAGTTTTTAAGGAATTAAAAAATAAGTGTTCTGCAGGATATGATGGAATTTCTGTAAAAATAATGGAGAGCTGCCTGAGACGGCCTTGCATTACACACTCCATTAATGAATCATTCAGGACGGCCGAGTTTCCATCATGTTTTAAACGAGCGGTTGTTATTCCATTGTTTAAGGGAGGTGATTCTACTGATCCTTCCAGTTTCCGACCGATTTCTCTCTTGTCAACATTCTTAAAAGTAATTGAAAAACTAGTCAAAAAAAGAGTAATGAGATTTTTGGAGGATTAGGGTATTCTGAGTCCTGTTCAATTTGGCTTTGTATCGGGTAAAAGTACAGATGACGCTATATTTTTCTTGCTCCACGATATTTACCTTAACATAAATAGTGGTGAGGCGGTTGCGGCTATATTTTGTGATTTTTCGAAAGCTTTCGATTGTGTGGACCATGAAATATTGCTGCAAAAGTTACATTGCTATGGTTTTGATCAGCTAACAGTTAAGTGGTTTTCTTCCTATCTCCATGAAAGAGGGCAAGTGTTAAGGGTAGGCTCAACATGCTCTGATACCTCCATCGTTACGAGAGGAGTGCCTCAGGGCTCGGTGTTGGGACCGGTCCTGTTTCTCCTATATTTGAATGATTTGACATTTTTGGATATTCAGGGCGCGTTTACACTATTTGCAGATGACACTAGTCTCCTGTGGCATGGTGAAAATAAAAACGATTTAAGGTTGGTTATTGACAGTGATCTGTGAGGTTAAAAAATGGTGCAATACAAACTTATTATGTTTTAATATTAACAAAAGAAATATAATGACTTTTGGTTTTAGTTTTAGTGAGATAAATCTTGATGATCAACAAATTCAAAATAAAGCACTTACTAAGTTTTTGGGTCTAACGTTAGATAATAAACTTAAATTTGAGTAGCACATAAATGTATTAAGCAAAAAATTGGCAGCTGGCTGTTATGCAGTAAGGATAGTCTGTAATGAACTTAGTAACTCAACCGCTAAAATGGTATATCATTCCTTGTTTGAATCGCACTTGCGTTATGGTATTGTTTTTTGGGGATTTGCAAACAGGCAGTTGCTAAACTCCATATTTCTGTTGCAGAAAAGAGCAATTCGACATTTTTGCAGAGCAAATAACCGTTTATTTACAGCAGAAAGAATTTTAACTGTGCCGTCTTTATTCATTTTGGAAACTGTTTGCCTTTTGCATAAAAGATGTTCTAGATCAGATATTGAGGAATTTAAGTACAGTACTAGAACCAGCATACGAAATTTTCGAGTACCCATTCCTATCCTAAGACCACTATTGTGAAACAGTCGGTCTTCTATGAGAGTAAAAATATTTTTAATCATTTAAGTAATGAGCTGAAATCAATTTTAAACTTCGGCCAGTTTCGGAAAAATGTCAAAGATATCTTATTGTAGAAAGCTTACTATAGTCTGGATGCTGGATGAATATTACAGTGACGTTTTATAGTTGGTTTGTGTTAATTTTATTGTTGTTGACAATGCATTTTATGTTTGTATGGGTGTATGTGCAAAATGTGCATACATGTATGTATGTGTATGTTATATATTTTTATGATATGTTTTTGTTTTTATTTTATTTTTACTTATATTTTAAGGACTTTTTATACTCGCTTTGTTTATAGGAATTCAGTTTTTTTTTTAACAATAAAGCATATATTGATTGATTGATTGGAACAAACATATTCTTACAAAATTGTGCATTTCTACAGTACAGTATTTTCACTTTCCCCGATTATTTCAATTCCTTCGCTAAAGAAAGACATTTCCTTTGTCCCGCCATCTTCAAATATTCACGTCAGTCCCAAAACACACAAAAACTGTTTGAAACAAAACTAATGTTAACAACCGATTTATCAGTCTTTAAAGCAAATTGAATTGATCCGCCTGCAATAGAGTAATTAGTGTTTGTGCCTATATTTCTTAAGAATTGTCGGGTCGGGTTTTACTGCCCCAATTCCGGGTATTTTTAGCATTAATGTTTACTAAAAATTCCGATGATGAGTGCCCGCGGTCGTTTAACAGATGGGTCGGTAATGAGGAGAATAAAATAATGAGATTTCTTTTTTAAATATGGGAAATTCATAACCGGTCGTTTAACACAGGTGGTCACTTTATAGAGGCGGTCGCAAACAGAGGCTTTACTGTAGTACTTAGCCTCGAATTTGTAACACCCTCTATAACTGGAGTTCTATCTAGGTGCACCAGCAAAGATTTAGAAGCCCGCTTTACCACAATTTGTTATAATTGGGATTGGGTTATAATTGAGTGGAGTGTACGGATTTATCTGTCAACGGTTCAGCATTTTACTTTTTGCAAATTTAGATTATACATGTCCAGTGACCCTAAAAACTCAATAATATTGATCATATCTGGGAAAAATTTACTGTCATATTAGCTCTGCTATTTTCATTTTGTAAATTTAGATTTCATATCCGTATTCAGCGACCCTACAAACCTCATGACACAGATTTTAAGAAATTCGTCGGCTATATATATATTGTTTCCTCGATTTTGTTTTTCAAAGTTTTGATTTTAGATCCGAAATCAGCAACATCAAAAAGCCCACGGTACTGGATTTTGTTCGTTAATTAGTCCGCTATATTAGACCTGTATTTTGTTTTTTTGTTTTTAAGATTTGGAGAGGGGGATGGCTTCAATTGTCGAACCCCTCTTTTATCTACGCCCGTATTACAGGCTTTAATAATTAATTAATTAGTCATGAAAGTTGGAACATTCAATGGACACCCATTAATTGATTTGATTTTAAATACTTATGTCTGTTACAAATTGCTTTTAAAACTCAAAGTCTAGACTGAATAATTTTTTCAGAGATACTTCCCTACAAAACTGAAGATGTTCCAGTTGCCCGAGAATTTCTTCACAAGGTTGTCAATGGCCTGCCAAATTTTTTCAAAGATAAAGTGCCTCCGAGTAATTACTTTTATTATATCATTAATTGTTTCAAATACATGCGATTATATAAGAAACATCGCATTTGAATACAAAATATGGCTACGAATGTTTCTATATATGATTCGCCAAAAATTCTTTATTGTTGAAATACAAGTCCTATATATTATATACGTGTCTACCTCCAAGTTCGCGACTTTACACTTATAGTTTTACAGAATGTACAGTGGGTATAATAAAAATATAAATGACATAAAATGACAGGCTGCCTTTTTCAATACATTGGATCGATCTGAATGGTTTCATAATATAAAATTTATTTATTCATATTATTATACATTTAGATTTTTTTGTTATATAGAATTTTTTTTTATTGTTGAAAAGGGTTAGTCTCTGTATTTTTTATGTTTGCTTTTATTTTTTATTTACCTCCATCGGTTTCGTTAAATTTTTAGCAAACACACCTTTTTCAACAATAAAGAAGTCATATTTATTGTAGTTATACTATTGGACAAAAATGGAGCAACATATTTTATACTATATACAGGGTGTTTCAGAAGTACGGTATGTAACTTAAGGGTGTGATTCCCTATGATAGTCTAAGAGAAAAAGTTCACATGAACGTGTGACTGAAGTTGCCCCGTTTTTGATATACAGGGTGTTAAAGTTTTAAAAAAAAATAGCTTCTTTAAAATTTTTTTAGATATCCTTTTTTCGATTTTATTGAAATTTGGTATCGTTATTCATAATGATAAGGGGCTTAATTAGCTGTAACTAGATTAGATTTATTAAGTCCAGTGGTGTCCCGGGGAGCACTTTAACTAATTTTATTGGCAAGAAAATTTTCGCCACTGACTTTTATCTAATTTTGATATTTTCTATAGGATTTACTAACTAATAATATTTATTGCATGAACAAAAAAAAATCTATGTATTTTAACGTTATCTAAAATTGTTTTTTTTTCTTTTTCAAAAATGCCTGCATTATTTCGTATCGCATCGCAACTTGGTGTCTTGTATACACACGAGACTTTAAGTGACCCCATAAATAATAGTCTAGAGGATTCAAGTCGGGACTGCGAGCTGATCAACCTTGGGGACATGCGCGTCCAATCCCTATGCCTTATTTCTTAAAACCAACAAATCGGTTTTTTAAAGCTTAAATCTTATTCCTTAATTCAAAAAATTTCATTGTGCGTTGTTTACATAAGACAACATATGTTCGTTCTTAAATCTTAATTCTTATATCATAAATCTTTTTTCTTATACCTTAAGTTTTTGATTTTGTCTCAGCCTTTACTCGGTAAGGAAGAAGGAGTCGTATTGATGTTTCATCTTTGTTTAACATGTAGTTTCGATGAACGATCCTTTCACTTGCTGATTTGACTTGACAATCTCGTCAAGATTTGAGGTTACGAGTTTTTGTTTTTCGCATAGACATCTTTTTCGTTAGATTTTTCAAGAAAAACATTTAATTATTTTTTGAAAAATGTTGCCTGTAGTCAGGGCGATAATACGCATAGTGGATGAGGAGGAAAGGAATTGGAATTGACGACGCCGAAGACAAGCACTTCGAAACAACGCAAGTGATCCATTCGAATTGCCAGAAGCAAGATTTATTGAATTTTTTAGTTTGAATAAAAGGTAAACTAGTTTGCATTTTCATTGGTATGAAACTAGGTATAACTTAGTTTATGATAATATTTTAACTAATGCACAAGACAATCAAAACATTAAAAGTAAACAGTAAAAAGAAAAAATCGTAGAAAAAGATAAGCATCTCACTTCACTACTGTTCATAAATATCAAAACCCATTTCTGAATACGAGAATGCCCGAACCCAATACGATCGTGAAATAGAATCCACAAATTGACCATTCAAAAATTTCAAATTTGACAAATTTAGGTTAAAGTTTATGTCAAAGCCATGAAATTACCATTACATATTTGACAACGGCTATATTTGCTGGGGGACAAAGTGACAAGTTTAGATTATACTTCTTGTCAAAATCATATGTTCTTAAATGGTCTATACGATATTATGATCGTAATTCCTATCGAGCACGAGTTCGATTAAAGGTGGATTTACATGCATACGAAATACGACGGTCCGATGATCCGAAAGTGTTCCTATTGGTTGAATTGTTTTCGCGCCAATATTTGTCCGAATAATTTCAACTTTCATCCGACCGTCGGATGAGTTAAAATATTTTTAACTTTGTCCGACAATCGCATCAATTTTAACCTTACTATTTGACATTTTTTTGTGCGTTTTGTTGTTTCTATTTTAATATTTTAACATAAAACTAATATTAACGAAATAAATCAGTGCCATTAATTATAATATTATAATATCCTATCTGATTATATTAAGAATGAAAAATAAACAAAAAAGAAAAGGATGGGGGGGGGGGGGAATTAAGGCGCTTATCACAACATGTTTCAAGAAATGAAATTAATAGATTCTGAAAAGTATTTCAACTGTAAGTCCAAGATTATTAAAAACAATAAACGTACGTGGACAAATATCAGAAAGGAAAGACTTGCAGTTACACTCAGGTCCTCAGCTCAGGTCACTTAACATAACTTTTTCTTTTGTGCACTCAGGTAAAATTAGGAGCGAACATTAAGCTGATAATGCTCGTCGTTGTCGCACATATATTGCTTAAAAACGTAATGAAATCAAATGGGTAATTAAACGCTATAATTGAGAATACAAAAAGGACCAAAACAAAATTATAACCTATAACTGAACCGTCAAGACAAAATTCTGAACAACAGAAACGGTGCCATGAAAATTGGCAAGAATTTCGGACGAAATTAAACGTCATTTCGGATATCGGACCGTCGTGTTTCGTATGCATGAAAATCCATCTTTACTCGATGACTTCGTATCGTAAAATAGAATCCGCCTGCTGGTTTCTATTTTTTCTCTCAAGAACGAAGCAAGATACGAAAACAATTCAAGGAACAAGAAAGTTGTGCTATTAGTTGGCAAATCCGAAAAAAATATCAAGATTAGAAAAGTCAGTGGCGTATTTTTCTGTCAATAATATTCTCAAGGTGCTCCCCGGGACGCCACTGGACTTAATAAGTTTAATTTAGTTAGGGCTAATTAAGCCCCTTATTATTATGATTAGCGGTACCAAATTTCAATAAAATCGGGAAGAGGACATTCAAAGAAATTATAAAAACTGATTTTCTTTTTAAACTTTAACACTCTGTATATCGAAAACGGTGCAACTTCGGACACATGCTTATATGAACTTTCTCTCTTAGAATATCATAGGGAATCACTCCCTAACGTCACGTACCGTACTTCTGCAAGATCCTGTATATCTAACATAACAACTTTAAGGAAAGATTAATAAAATAATAAAATCTAAACTTTCTCACTTTTATTATTTTGTGTAAAGTGAATGTAAGTGTGTAATTTTGTATAGAAAGTAAACTATAAAGTTATTCCAGACTTGTACTCCGTGTCAGGACAAAGATCCTTGAAATAACATAGTCGTTTTCATTTTAGAAAGAAGTTAGTAGAGGTTTTGCTTTTATGGCTTGTGTCATTTTCTAGTTACTCTTATTTTAGGTGTACGTTTGTTGAATCCGGACCGAATTTAATATTTTTTTTTATGATAATTAAAATGCGGCGAGATCTGTCCAACAAATTAACTTTTTTGCTTCACTTTTATCCAATAGTTGGTCTGTTCCAACCATCAGTCCCTGGCAATTTCAAACTGTCAAATACAATCAACCAATTCTAGGACTTAACAAGGCATCCTGGGGCCTACATGCAATATTCATCTGGTACACTCTATTTGTGATTAAAAACTAGTCCAGGACTGCTGGTTGGAAGAGGTTTATGTGTATATTAGAATGTAGAACAGTAGAAATCCATAATTTTGTTCAGTGTCTGTGGCATAGTTTATTTATCAGAAGAGCAGAATTTAAAACAGTTCTTTCATGCTGTTGCCAAAGCGCCCATTTTGGCGGAAGTAAATTTTTTTTTTCGATATACACTGTGGCTCAAATTAAAGAAGTACGCTTTTCAATTCTGAATATTTTTGTTATTTTGCACTGATTTAATTTATTATTGGAATGGTGATGAACTAAAATCGTCTCAGTAAAATGTGTAATGTTTATCAAAATATTTTAAACAGGGCCGGATTGACAGTTTTTTTTTTACAAACGTGCGCTTATGTTCGTTGCAAACGGATACTGATTTATTTAAATTTCAGATGATACGTTTTTCGGTAGTTTAACTATCGAAAATTCTCCAGTATAGGTCTCATTGTGAAAGATTTTAAAATTTAAGAAATACAATTTATTTTGCTCAATCTTAATTAAGTAACAAGTTTAATAATATTAACAATTAATGATATCAAGACTAACTATCACTTTAAATCGAAAGTAGTCAAAATATTTACAGGATAACATTATGAATATGACCACCATGATTTTCTATCACCTATCATCAATAGTTGCATTGATTATGTCCTGGTTAACATTATTCCAACATAACTGTAACCTTTCCTTTAGCTCTTCGATGATGTTAAACCTTTGACCATTGTGAACATTTGCCTCTTTCTTCCCCATATGGAATACTCAAGAGGGTTTAAGTCTGGACTATTTGGTGATCACATCTCCGGTTCGATGTAATCGGGGCATTGCTCAAACAAAAACATTCTTGTACTCCGAGAGGTATGGGAAGGAGCACCGTCTTGTTGGAACACGAAATCGTCGCAGATTGCTTCAATTTCAGGAAGCAAGTGACGTAAAATTTGTTGTTGATACGCCGTCGAGTTGAGTTTTACTCCGGCATCTACAACAATGAGGCTTGACTTCCCCAATTTGGAAACTGCCACAGAGACCATTACGCCAGGTGAAAAGTGACTTCTCTCGATTAAAAGATTTTCCAAAGGGATTTTCCTCTTTACTCGCACATTTGCGTATACCCGATAATTCTGTGTATTCTTTGGCATCTTCTCATCTGAAAACCATATCTTTGCGATATTTTTCCGAGAACGGAATCTTCGTAGTAATAGATTACATCTTTCTAATCGTTTCTTCTTTACATTGACATTAAGTTTTTAACAATAAACTTGTTTAAAGATTTTAAGTTGGCAATCATATTTTATAATTCTTTGAACTGTAGAACGGTGAATTCTTGTTCTTTTCGCTATTTTTCTGGTACCTACAGATTCTTCAGTTCGTACATTTTCTATAATATTTCTTACCATGGTAATATTTTCTTGAGTTCTTGAAGTTTTCTTCCTTCCCCTTCCAACTTTTATTTTTATGGATCCATTATTTTCTCTAAGATGTCTTAAAAACTTTCCAACTGTTCCAACATACCAATTTTTTTCAGGAAACTCCTTTACAATTTTTCTTGCACAGTAATTATGTTTTTGTCGAAAATATTTGATAAGAATTCGATCCTCTTCACTTAAGACTGCCATTGTGTACGGATTAGTTGTCACAAAGCGTACAAAACATCAAAAATAACATTGTTTATTATTTTAATATATATTTTATTTGATACTCTGATTTTTAATAACGGTCATGGATGCTGCGATCATGGTTCAAACGACTTCAAATTTCCAAAATGATAACCGCAATGTTTTAGTACATCAATGAACAAAATAAATTGTATTTCTTGAATTTTAAAATCGATCACAATGAGACCTATACTGAAGAATTTTCGATAGTTAAACTACCAAAAAACGTATCATCTGAAATTTAAATAAATCAGTTTCCGTTTTTAACGAACATAAGCGCACGTTTGTTGAAGAAAACCTGTCAATCCAGCCCTGTTCAAAATATTTTGATAAAAAATACACATTTTACTGAGACGATTTCAGTTCATCATCACTCCAAAAATAAATTAAATCAGTGCAAAAGGAAAAAAATATTCACAATTAAAAAGTGTACTTTTTAATTTGAGCCACAGTATAGAGTTCAAGTTCCCACTAAAAATAAGGTAGTAATTTATTAATGATTTACATGGGTGGTAGTCACCAAAATTTTTTTATCCTGATTTAGCTTAAAAATTAAATCATTTAATATTCGAAGACCAAATTAGTTACTTAATTCTACATTTATGACTAACCTAAAGTAATATTAGCCACAACAGGTAAATAATAATATTTTAAACAAATAAGCTAATCTAGGTAATACTTAATAATCAACTCCATATACAGGGTATCTCTAAAAGGTCTGTACAAAATGGTAGTACAAAATTGCAAAAGTTGGTAAGTCAGGAAAGAAAATATAGTTAGTTTATGTTCAGGAAAGTGGCACATTGTCAGTGGCGTAGCGCTAATACTGCAAATGTCAGCGACCGCAGGGGGGCTCGGGTCTCATGGGGGCTCAGGCCCTTCATCTTTTTCGTCAAGAAAATAGATGACGACGCTTTTGATAACATTTTTTGCAAGAAGCCAGTGTAGCATCCCACATTCTTCAAAAGCGATAATTGGATTTAGCGAAATGCCGCAAAGGAATAAATATGCTAAAAATTCTAGCAAACCGATCATGGGGGGGCGGACACAGAAACACTACTTAAAGTTTATAGAGCTCTAATCAGATCACGAATGGACTATGGTTCAATTGCATATGACTCTGCGACACCATCCTTACTTGAGCTCCTAGATACAATTCACAATGCAGGTATACGTCTAGCTCTTGGCGCGTTCTGGACCAGCCCTGTGGATAGTTTACTCTGTCAAGCATCCGAACCTTCTCTTGATTACCGATCTCCCTATCGTATGCATCATCTGTAGCTGGAAACTTTGGACACCCATCTCACAAAAACGTTTTTTCAGACCGATACCACGAATTGTGCAATGTAAAGAAACGCTCTAGACCAACATTCTATGAACGAATAAATCGATATCGAGATAAATTCAATATTCAATTTCCTAAATTTTTCCAACAGGACCACCTAATGCCTCCCCCTTGGATTATTACTAAACCAAACTGTGTTACAAAGTTGACTCAATACAATAAACATGAATCATGCCATAGTTTAATTAAAACAGAATTAGCTGCGCTTTTAGATGATCTTCCCAAAGGAGTCAAGATTTATACCGATGCCTCAAAAACCGACGAAGGGATTGGAGCAGCTGTAGTAGCGCCTGACTGCACCCTTAAATTTAGACTAAGTGAATACACCAGCACTTTCACTGCTGAGCTATATGCGATCGTCCAGGCTTTATTATATGTCCAGAAGAGAGATTCCGGAGTCCACTTGATTCTGTCAGACGCGCTAAGCGCCATTAGATCACTACAACATCCCTTTTCTAAACATCCACTCGTCCAAAAAGTATACCGAATCCTTCATGATATTCACAGTATGGGAAAAGAAGTTATCATTATATGGATACCATCACATATCGGCATTGATGAAAATGAGGAAGCCGACAAGGCAGCGCGCGCTGCCATAGAAGATCCCGACTCAATACTAGTGCCAAACTCCATGACTAGTGACTTTAAGTGCTGGATTAAGAATAGGATACTTTAGTCATGGCAATGTGAATGGGACGGATCACCGGCAAAGCTACGGGAATGTAAGAGCAATGTAAAACCGTGGGAATGCAACCTACGAAATAGAAGAGACCAAGTCACGTTAAATCGACTGAGAATAGGTCACACGAAACTAACGCAAATAGACTGCCCAAAATTTAACCAACTAAGACTCGAATCTAACCTTAAAGACAATATGCAGGAAATTTTGAACACAGACTTACAAAATGTGTTAAACTTTCTTAAAGACAGTGACTTGCTTAACCAAATATAACTAATAAATTGTAACTTAGTTCACGCTAATAACCAAGTGGTTGATGCGTTTTCTTTGTAAATAAAAAAAAAAACATCTGAATGCTTAAAGCCGGCTGTTGGCAATCTCAACCAAGTTAGAAATAGGTAATAATCATGGAACAAATATTTGAAATTTAAGGATGAAAGACAATGTTAGCCAAAAAAAAACTTTTATGGTTCTAGTACAAACACAAACTATGATTTGTCTAGTCCGAGTTTAAAAAAAAATCTATATTATTTATTAATTGCATTTAGAGCAAAATTTCGACTTAAGTTTTACTTTTTGTAAAATCATAATACTAATAATGATAATAGTAATAAAGGCAGTTTACAATAATTCCACTATGTAAGTATGTTCACTTTATAGCTAGGTACAATAAATAAATACAATTGACATGGATTTTTTACAGATCTTCTATTGTAAAAATCCACGTTTACATTTCACTTTTTTAAGTTTCTACTGTTGACCGATGTAATTTTTTAAATATTTATTACTACACAGTCTTTCAAATAATAAAAAAAAATTAAAAACATTGGGATACATGTTTGGTAATAAGGTTGTAAATATTTAAATACCAGACGGGTAGGTTTTTTGATTTTAAAATTAAATTGTGCAAGTCTAAAATATTAATTGGTTAAATTGACATGTTTACTTCATTTCTTCTTTCAAGGGTACTGGAAACACAGTAATCGTGATTTATAATTAATTTTCTAATTTTCACACTGTCTATTATATCACGCAAAAAATATATAGCCTTTTTTCTATCATTACTGAAATAAGAAACGCAAGGTGAGATAATTGCAAAAAGCCCAGTTTACCAAAATATTCAAAAATGGCATAAAATGTTAACCTCAATGTACGAAATTTTATTTCCGTCACTGTACCTTGCAAAGGGCACCACCATCAGTGCACACTGGGGAGTGGCGGCTCATGGCCTATTCTACAGGAGATGATGATGAGATACGGGATGTCGATAAAATAGGCATATTTAATTTTTTGAAACTTATCCAAGCATTTTTGTGAGGTAAGTTGTAACAATTAGGTATATTTTAACTTGATAATGAAATATGTTGCCAACTGAAATTTCCGTAGCCCTCAGTAGCAATAAAATTGCATTTAGCGAGCCGCAGCGAGCTTGACCAACGCCTCACGATCCGGCGCTTGTAAATGTGTAAATTCATGGCTGAAATAAGTTGAGCCCTCATAAGGTCGTTGCGAAAATCGCCGACGTAGAGTAGTCACCAGGGACAGACTGACAGAAACGGAAAACCCGCCACTACAATAGAGCATCTTTATGTGCCTCTATTGCGAGTGCTGGTCAGGTAAATTAGTATAACTGCAGTTAGTTGAATACTGTTTATTAAACTTAAAACGTTTCTATTTATATTTATTTATAATGTTCTTTATTAATACAAATCATATTTATACAACTCATATCAACTGGCCATTGACCGAAGTCCTTCAGCCTTGAATATAACAAATTTCTGAGGAATGTCTAAACTATATGATACTACTGTACTACTGCAACACATTTGTACAAAAAAAAAAAAAAAAATTAAATTGAAGAAAAAAATACAGAACAAAAATGAAGTTGGTACATCTCAATAGGTTGCTAGGTTTTCTATTTATAATACCATATAAAATTGACTTCAAGTTTGCAACCTTATCCGGTATAATGCCGGTACTAAGACATGCTTTCTCAACAAGGTTTTCGCTGTTTAGTTTAATGTTTCATGTTATTATATGCAAGGATGTATAAATAATAAGTTTAGGTAAAATTAGTAACAATAAAATAAAAAATATGTTGGTTAATCAATCAGTAACCCTTTACATTGTT
Organism: Polydrusus tereticollis; assembly: GCA_963920685.1. Classification (NCBI taxonomy): domain Eukaryota; kingdom Metazoa; phylum Arthropoda; class Insecta; order Coleoptera; family Curculionidae; genus Polydrusus; species Polydrusus tereticollis. The sequence goes on along the minus strand of OY987326.1, from coordinate 106,708,058 downwards.
GTCGTTGCCTTCATCTACACTCCAGATTCATGGCTGGGCCAATCTCCCTTAATTTCGTGTATGAATTCGAGGAAGATCCCGTCGAAATGTGTATCTGGGTCGAGAAGGCGCCACTTTTTATTGGAAAAAGTTTTATGCAGTGTGTACCGAAAAAAGTAAAAAAACTTCACCATGTATTATCGGAAACTATCAACTTTTGACCAAAGGAAAGTTAAACTGGATCGTCATATTTTAGCCTTAGGAATTGTGCTAGCATTTTGTACATAACTTTTAGAGATACCCTGTATAAACAATATACCGGGTGACAATGGAACTACTACCCAGGCTGGCGTTTCAAAACGACTTTAGATAAAAATTTGAAATTTTGGTCGACGTCTGGGTTAAGTAATGTGCATATTTTAATCAAAAAAACAAATGACAATCACTTCCGGTTTCACCGGAAACGATTAAAATTTTGATATTTCAAATTGCAACCCCCGTATATTTTTGCATATTTGAATGCTGCGAAAAATTCTAAACATTTTTTATGTGGCATGTCCTATACTTAAACTTAACAGATTTTGACTTATGGGGCTTTAAAGTTTGAACTATTTTAACATTTAATTCATTTTTCCAAATAAACGAAGAGCGCTACGACCAAAACAAACGGTGCAATTCGTACTTCATTAAAGGCACTCTAGGATAGTAGAATAAAAAAACTGATGATAGCAATTTTAAAAAATCGATATTTTCGACAAGACGTTTTTCAGTTTTTGATCCATTTTTGTATGAAAACGGTTTAACTTACAACCATAGGACTTTCACTACCCACTCTTACTTTTTTATCTTCTATCCATTTATATTCTCAGTTTTCATTTTCAAACAACGGATATTATTTTTGAACCAGCTGGACGTTTTATGCTCTTTTTACTAAAATTAAAATAATCATATTAGCCATGACACAGGTTGCTATGGTTTTTAGAAACAATTATATTACCTATGTCAGTTATTTTTTATCACCTAGTGTGTTTTGCAGATTGTTGGAAATTTTTGTAAATTATCGTTTTTTATTTCGTGATTTTTTTTGGCGTAGTTCTTTGTAATCTGTTTCAAATGGTAATTTTTACAAGAGCCGAACAAATAGATATGCTTCTCGTTTATGGCGAGTGCTTGCAAAATAAAAGGCAGGCTCAAACACTCCACGCAGAACGATACCCCGACAGAAACCAACCCTGCTATGCTTATTTTCCGTGGCTGGTACAACATTTGAAAACAGTTCCCCAAAATGAAAATGAAGAAAATTTTATTATTAGCGAAAAAGCAGAAATAAACGTTCTGGCATGTGTGAATGCTGATCCAAATATTTCTACTCGCCAAATTGAAAATGAAAGGGAGTTAACAGAGAAAGTGCAAGAAAAATTTTGAAGAAACATAAGTACAAGCCTTACAAATACCAAATCCACCAACACTTGGGTGTTAACGACTTGGCTCGGCGAGTTCAGTATTGCCGATGGTTTATGGAAAATCATAACCATAATAATAACTTTCATAGATTGATATTATTTTCTGATGAGTCTCCCTTCACGAATCTGGGAATGTTCAACAGGAACAATGTAATATATTGGGCAAATGAAAATCACCATCTATTTAGAGAAGGATCATTTCAAGAACGCTTCGGTGTTAATGTGTGGCTAGGTGTTTTAGGAACGACAGTTGTGGGTCCAATATTTTTTAATGAGAACCTTAGAGCGCAAACTTATTTGAACTTTTTGGAAACAACAGTCAACGATTTTCTGGACAATTTACCTCTTGCACAAATTCCCAACATTTACTTTCAACAAGATGGTGCGCCGGCTCATAATGCTAGGATTTGTGTAAATTATTTAAATGACAGGTTTGGGGACCGATGGATAGGGACAAATGGCCCTGTAAGGTGGCCAGCACGTTCGCCAGATTTGACGCCCCTAGATTTTTTCTTCTGGGGTCATATCAAAGAAAAAGTCTATTTAACTCCACCTGAAAATTTGGACATTTTAAGAACTCGAATTATTAGGGCTATTAATGATATTAGTATACCTCAAAAAGAAAATGTATTACGGAAAATTGTTGAAAAGTGTGAGACCTGTATTGAACAAGAAGGTCGGGTTTTTGAAAATCTTCATTATGATTAGGTTCGTTTTTTTTTTTAATTTTTTTATTATTAGCTAATTAATATTAATCATGTGTACACCTTTGTATAATAAAGTATTTGTTTGTAGTTTTGAAACCTTTGCATTTGCGAGTTATTAAATAATATCCGTTGTTTAAAAATGAAAACTGAGAATATAAATGGATAGAAGATAAAAAAGTAAGATCGGGTAGTGAAAGTCCTATGGTTGTAAGTTAAACCGTTTTCATACAAATTGTCGAAAATATCGATTTTTTAAAATTGCTAGCATCAGTTTTTTTATTCTACTATCCTAGAGTGCCTTTAATGAAGTACGAATTGCACCATTTGTTTTGGTCGTAGCGCTCTTCGTTTTTTTGGAAAAATGAATTAAATGTTAAAATAGTTCAAACTTTAAAGCCCCATAAGTCAAAATCTGTTAAGTTTAGGTATAGGACACGCCACATAAAAAATGTTTAGAATTTTTCGCAGCATTTAAATATGCAAAAATATACGGGGGTTACAATTTAAAATATCAAAATTTTAATCGTTTCCGGTGAAACCGGAAGTGATTGTCATTTGTTTTTTTGTTTAAAATATGCACATTACTTAACCCAGACGTCAACCAAAATTTCAAATTTTTATCTAAAGTCGTTTTGAAACGCCAGCCTGGGTAGTAGTTCCATTGTCACCCGGTATGTATATTAATTGCGCACAACAGCAGACGTAAAGCGAGCCGTCGTTGTTGTAGGTCAACGAAGTAACGTGACCAATTATTGCTTTACTTACAGAGATAATAATTTTATAGTAACATTTGTGCTACTAGGGCTTTATCGTGGAGAAAAGAGACTTAATAACAGCAATTAATAGTTGTGAAGAAAATTTTTAAAATTTACTTGGGAACTAACTTAAACTTGCGGAAATTTAAAATTTTGCAATCTAACCCCCTTATTTGTATAGGTATAAAATAAAAGCCCTATGAACCCTTCTTTATTGCTTACTTACCTTATACCTCTTATAGATATACAGAATTTCTAATCCATTTCTATTTTTTAGACATTCTCCCATACAAACTGGAAAGTGAAGCTCAATCCAGAGAATTTCTTCAAAAGATCGTTGATGTTCTTCTAGATTTCATTCGAGCGAGCAACGATCGAAATGAAAAGATTCTGGAATTTCATCATCCAGAAGAAATGCTAAAGTTGTTTGACTTAAGAGTACCGGATCAAGGAGTACCATTGCAACAGCTGATCAATGACTGTGCTACTACCTTGAAGTATCAAGTCAAGACTGGTAAGTGGTAAAATAATTAGATTAGATTATAATTAGATGGCCTTTTAAATTTTAGTGGAACTTAATATTACACCTCAAAACGTTTAAGTTAAAAAATTAAGAAAAAGGCAATTAATCAACGCCATTAAGGTTCTTGAATGTTTGAGTAGGAATAGCACAATTTTCATTGGTTAGGTTAGAACTACACTAGGTTAAAAATTTGAATAATTCATTTAATATCCTGTGTAAAAACGTCTTTGTGTCTTTAGGAACGCGTGTCGATGTCATATACAGGGTGTCCCGAAATTAAGGGGCAATACTTTACCACCATATTCTCCGGCTAAAAATAATAAAATTTTTTCATATGGACATAAGTGCAGAAATGCTTGTTAAGGGAGCGAATGGCGAACCCTGAAATCATTTTTTTTTTAATATTTTCGAACCCGTTCAAATCAGTTTCTAAATTCAGAATTTGAAAAATTTAGTCATAGGCGGTCACATACCGGGGTAGTTAAGGGTTAAAATAATCCCATTTTTTCAAACAGTCGCTTTTTCTTATTATTTTCTTAATAATTATGAAATTTCAAAATATTCTGCGTAAAAAAGATACCCTTAGTTCAACTTGATAGGATTTAAAGTTTTTGAGTAAAATCGTTGTAAAGAAAAACGTCTATAAAGGAGATAATTAATAAGAATAATAATCAAAGTGAAATTTGTGAATAGAAGGCCATGGATTAAAATTGATATTTGTTTCCTTTGACATTTCTGTGTCAGATATTGTCTGCTGTTATTACTGTTGTAAAATTAGACATAATAAATAAGAAAATGCATAATTTTTCAAACCACGAGCTTACGGATATCCATTTTGTATACGGATATTGTAATGGACGTTCCTTTGCTGCGGTACAGAAATATCGCAGACGTTTTCCGCAACGGAGACTTCCTGAACGCAAAGTATTTAAGAGGGTTCATAGAAATTTGATGAAGAATAACAATAATAATAATAATAATAAATGTCTTTTTATTTCGGCAAAGGATTTACAATAAAAATTATTAAAAATAAATGTCAAATACTGGCGTAGTCTAGCTGTAATAGCTACTCCACTAAACCAGTCAGACATTATAAACAAGTTAATAAAAATATGTTAATTATTTGATTGTTCATTAATAAAGTAATAAAGTAATTCTCATATAATTTTTTACACAGTGTAATTAGCGAGTATAATAATTAAATAGAAATAATTTAACAACTCAAACAAAAAATTTAAAAAACATATATAATTTTAAGATAAAAAGTTAAGTATTTTGTAAATTTAAAAGATATTTCTTATATTTCATTTTAAATAAATTTGCATTTAAAAGCAACATGTCAGTGGGTATTGAATTATAATACTTAACAGCGTTATAAGTAAAGGAGCGCTGAAACATGGCACTCTGATGATGTGGCATAGTTAACTTACTTCTGTCTCTAACCGGTCTATCATGAATGTTATGACGAAAAATCAAACGCTCTCGAATCGAAATAGGGGAGTTTGGATTATTAAGAGTCTTTACCACAAAAATGCAAAAATGAAGAATTCTACATTCATCCATTCTCAACCAGTTAATAGCCTTATACAAGTGAGAAATATAATCAAACTTGCGCACGCCATATACAAATCGAAGGCAGGCATTCTGAACTTTCTGTATTCGAGATCTACTTTGAGCATCCAAACAAAACCCGTACACAAAATCACAATGGTTAAAATTGGACAAAACGAGAGATTCACACAAGTCTTTTCTCAATTTAAAATTTAAAATATGTCTATTGCTATATAATATTTTTAGAGAAAGATACGTTTTTTGAAATATTTGTTTAAGATGCTCCTTAAATCTTAGTTCAGTGTCGATCAATATACCCAAATTTCTAGCACTATCTACAATCTTTAATTTTGATCCATCAACGGATATGTTTAAAATATCTTTTAAATCATTAATACGATTTTTATTACCAAAAATTAGCATGCAGGATTTAGTAGGATTTAAATTTAAATTATGACTCCGAGAAAGCTCACTTAAAATTTTTAAATCTTGGTTTATATACAAATCGACATCATCATAATCCTCAGCATCAAAACAGCAGTATATTTGTGTGTCGTCAGCAAATGCCTGTACTCTACAATGTTTTAAAGATCTAAGGATATCAGAGGTATATATGAGAAAAAGTAAGGGACCTACAATTGAGCCTTGTGGCACCCCAGAACGAATGTTAGCTTGCTCAGAATAATTATTATCGGAAAAAACTTTTTGAAATCTGTTAAATAAGTATGATTTAATAAGCAGAAAAGAATCATTATGAAAGCCGTAATATTTTAATTTAAATACAAGAAGTGCGTGATTGATGGTATCGAAAGCTTTCGAAAAGTCAAGAAGAATTAGTATACTAAGCCACAGCAGTTCCAAATCCTTTCCTAAATCCACATTGTGTAGAAGGGATGATATTGTTATTAGTGAAATAGTTGTACATCTGATTATATAAAATTCTCTCAAAAATTTTTGAGATTGCAGGTAGAATGCTTATTACCCTAAGATCATTTAAAGTGGTTGGGCCACTGACCTTAGCCAATGGTTTACCAATTGATATTTTCCATTGGTCGGGGTAGTAACTGACCTCTAGACAGCAATTAACTATATGTGTAATATATTTATCTACATATGGACTGCAATACTTAAGCATCAAAGGAGAAATTTCATCTACCCCCGTCGCATTTGTTGAAATACTGTTTAAAATTTTGTTGACGTCAGATATTTCGGCTAGCCTAAATGAAAATTGTAATGTATCACTGTAAACATTGTTTTCATAAAAATTAAGTCTATCATTACAATTAGATGTATTTTGAAGAAAAGCTGCAAAAAAATTATTAATGTCATTAGGGTCAGATAATGATTTTGGTATTAAATTATTTTTATTAGAGCAAATATTAAAGCTTCTTAAAGCCGACCAAATTTTTTTAGAATTTTTTTCGTCACACAAAGAATTTAAATAATTTTTTTTTCTCTTCTTATCATAGCCAAAGTAAGATTTCTTAAATACTTATAGTTAATTCAATCTTCATTTAATTTGGTCCTTTTAAATTTTTGCAAAGCACTATCTCTCTGTTTCATAAATACTTTAATGTTGGCGGTCAACCATGGTGCCTTGGGTTTCGTTACTCTCGATTCTTTTATAGGAGCATGCACATCAAACAAAGTTAAAATATTAGAATTTAAGAGTTTAATTTTTTTGTCAATATTGTTCTCATAAAATATATTATCCCATGGTAAGCTGTACATACTTTCTAAAAAATTATTTACATTAAAGTTTTTGAAAGACCGATATCTAATAATTGTAGTAACAGTTGATGCCTCCTGAAGATTGCAATCACAATAAATTATGCTATGATCTGAAATATTATCTGCAGAAATAACTCCACATTTATTTATTATAGACTGATTTGTTACAAATATTGCATCAATCAATGTACTTACAGTGCCAGAAATACGGGTAGGCTCCTTAATAATTTGCTCAAAGTTGTAATTTTTAAATAATGACGTTAAAGGGTTGTGCAAGTTAAGCAGATTAATGTTGAAGTCACCTAGACAAAAAATATCATCAACTGTGGGATAAAGAAATGAAAATATGTTATCAAAATCCGGGATCAAGCTATTAAAATTTAATGAGGGTGGTCTATAAAAAACTGAAAAGGCATATGTTCTTGTTGCTAGTTTTATTTTGAATATTAAAAATTCCAATTGCACGTTTATGTCAAAATCAAATGTAACAATTTTAATGGTATAATTAGCCTTTACATAATGGTTCGTTTAAACGCCTTCGTGGGCAACGACTAGGGGGGACTATGATTTGGAAAATGCACTTCAACAAATAGTAGATAATTCTCAAATTGGACTCACTGGCTACAGAGGTCAACATTCCGAAATCAATTGTAATGCGTTTTACTTTACCATATTGATATCCATAATTATAACGAATATTTATTTTAGATAGGAAGAATGACTCAGATTTAAGGTCTTTACCCATGTCATTACCAGAGGGTTCAAGAGCTGTAGCCTAAAGATTTCCCACCCAGAATCGAGTTATGTCGGTGGATTTTAGGACATCAAAATTTGTTAATCAAAATTTTGTGGTCTGATGAGGAAACATTTAATAGAACTAAAGTGTTTAATACTCGTAACCCTCACTTTTGGCACGATGAAAATCCAAGAGCAGTCCGAAGAACTAATTGTCAATATAGGTTCCCCGTCAATTTGTGGACGGGAATAATTGGAAATCAGTTAATTGGTTCAATTGAAATGTCCAATTATTTAACCAGCGAGAGATATTTGGCCTTTCTTTAAAATCAGTTAGCAGGACCGTTGGACAAAGTACCCTTAAAGTAAAGGTTGGGGATGTATTTCCAACACGACGGTGCCCCTGCTCATTTTGGACGGCCTGTTCGTAACTAGTTAGATGAGAATTATCCTGAAAGGTGGATAGGCAGAGGTGGACCAGTCTCCTGGCCAGCGAGATCGCCAGACCTAAATCCACTCGATTATTATTTTTGGGTCATAAGTGCAACATAGTTGATGCAACGGAGGTGGATACCCGTGAGGATCTGCTTCAGCGAATTTTTCAAGCTGGAAATGAAATAAGAAGAAATTATTTTCAGATTCTTCGGGCATCTCACAACATTTGCCGTAGAGCTGGACTTTGTATCAGAGAAAATGGGGGTATATTTGAACACCTTCTTAAGGAGTAGTTCTTGGTTTAAATTTAAATTTTATTCTCCAAAACATTTTTGTTATAAACAACCCTATTTCATGTCGCATTATTACTCTCTAAATAGTTTTATTTCGTTTTCAATTTATTCAGTTTCGTAAGAGGCGTAAGAGCTGACTGCGTGAATTTTAAAAGCATTTACTTTCATCAATTTTGTAGCTTTTAGTACATTTTTCTGTGAGACTGGCTGTATGGCTTTTCAGCCAAATGCCAATTAAAATTTAAAAAAATAAAGAATAGTACATTTTTTATACAGTGTGTCCAAGATAAGAATGGGATAGCATTGGAATCTTGGAAACGGTAAAAATTAGAATGTTGGTTAAATTAGGAAAAAGTTGCACAATTTAAATACCTTTTACATGGTGTTTGCAAAATTAAACTATCTTTAACCGATTTCGATGTTTTTTAAAAAAAATATTTTTTGCTGTATCATTTTTTATTTATTTGTTGCATTATTTTAACAGATATAAAAAAATTAAAAATCCTTTTTCATTGTCACTTTTTAAGCTCAACAAGATAGCGTTTACAGGATTTCAGTACGACGTTTCGTTTTCGAGAAAACATCCTCAACTTTCATTTTTAAATACGGTCCTGTGTTTTTTTTTTAATCGAAGGCTATTTTGAACTCTAAAATAACTGTTGTACCACTTGCATTGGTTTAAACATATTTTCAGCTTTTTAGCTATCGTTTAAAAATATTCAAGAAAAATCTCCATAGTTCGGCACTGAATGCTCGAAAAACATTTATTAACATAATACCAAATTAGAACTTAATTACAAACAATGTTCAAACAAATGGCCATTATTTTCTAAGCATAGGTAACATCGTCTCACTGTGGAATTCAAAACATTGTTAAGTACATCTGGGGTAATCGTTTGAAATGCTTCTAAAACCAGTTGACGCAATTCTTCCTCCGATTGAAAATTACGTTGGTGCACATAGTTTTTGATGTACCCCCAGAGATAAAAGTCCAAAGGAGTTAGATCAGGCGATCGTGCAGGCCAAGAAACAGCTGAACGCGTACCTATCCATCTGTCAGGAAATCTATCTGTTAAATATTCTTGGACAATTCTCGAATTATGAGCGGGGGCCCCATTTTGTTGAAACCAAAAGTTATTGATTTCTGCTAGTGGTAAGTTGTTATCGAACCATTCTTCCAAATTATGCTGCAGTAAATTTCGATACCGCTCTGAATTTAGTGTTCCGTGGTAAAAAATTGGCCCAATTATTTTTGTTCCCAAAATTCCTACCCACATGTTGAAACCAAAACGATGTTGGTGTCTAGACATTTTGTACAACCGTGGATTTTATGTGGACCAATAATGCGTATTTCTTATGTTACATATTCCGTTGTTGGTTATCATACTTTCATCAGAAAATAAAATTTTATTGACGAAATTTTCGTCGTTTTGACATTGCCTAGTGTACCATTCGCAAAATACCCTTCGCCTTATGTCGTCTCCCGGTTTTAGTCCTTGGCAGATTTGAAATTTGTACGGGTTATATTTGTTCTTACGGAATATAAAATGTGCCGTAGATTTTGGTGTTCCACTTACTTTCTCAATGTTTCTAACTGATGTTGTAGGGTCTTCCGTTACAGCTGATGCCACATTATTTTGAATTTCCTCATTACATGGTTTGTTTCTAGTAACAACTGCTTTATTAAATGACCCATACTGCAATAAATTGGCAACAATTCTTCCAAACATCTTTTTATTTGGTTGTAATTTCTCTGGGTAATTATTTAAATACATTTGCTCAGCTTCTCGAGTATTTCTATGGCATAAAATGTAACACTCTAACATATCAAACTTTTCCTCAAAAGAGAAATGTACAACCATTTTTAAACGAAGTGAAAGACCTCGTTTAAATTTTGTATTTATGACAGAAGTAAGTTGTCAAGAAAGACGAACGTTTGTTTCAAAGCCCACTATGTTTATTGTACGGTCTTATGATATGAGGATTTTTATTCGTTACATAATAAAAATCTATGATAGAGAAAAAGCTGAAAATTTGTTCAAGTGATAGATCAGTTATTTTAGAGTTCAAAATAGCCTTCGATTCAAAAAAAAAACACAGGACCGTATTTAAAAAAAGAAAGTTGAGGATGTTTTTTCGAAAACGAAACGTCGTACGTAAACGCTATCTTGTTCAGCTTAAAAAGTGACAATGAAAAAGTATTTTTCATTTTTTTTATATCTGTTAAAATAATGCAACAAATAAATAAAAAATAATACAGCAAAAAATAATTTTTTTTTAAAATATCGAAATCGGTTAAAGATAGTTTAATTTTGCAAACACCATGTAAAAGGTATTTAAATTGTGCAACTTTTTCCTAATTTAACCAACATTCTAATTCCTACCGTTTCCAAGATTCCAATGCTATACCATTCTTATCTTGGACACCCTGTATAAAAGCTTTAAGAATAATTTTTATAATTAACTCCTTTATTGACGTGATTTTCTTTAAAACGATTTTACTCAAAAACTGTAAGTTTTATCAAGGTGAACTAGAAGGATACGTTTTTTACGCAGAATACTTTGAAATTTCATAATTATTAAGAAAATAATAAAAAAAGACTGGTTGAAAAAATTGGATTATTTTAACCCTTAACCACCCCGGTATGTGACGCCTATGACTAAATTTTTGAAACTCTGAATTTAGAAACTGATTTATCGTTAAAAGTTTATAACCATACCTAACTTCTAAATTTAATTATGAACGTGTTAAAATATAAAAAAAAAAAAACGATTTCAGGGTTCCCCATTCGACAATAGCAACATAACAAGCACTTTTGCACTTACGCCCATATGAAAAAATTCTATTATTTAGCCGGAGAACATGGTGGTAAAGTATTGCTCCTTAGTTTCGGGACACCCTGTATACAGGGTGTTATTTAATAAGTGTCCGATACCTATTTATAAGGTGAAAAGTTCACGTAGCATAGGTCCGCAAGCCCTTCATTTTTGAGATACAGGATGTTACAATTTTGAACAGGAACAAAAAATATGTACGCCACTGCCGTTTTCTTTCTTGATAACACTGTATTATAGGCACTTTCTTGGCTAATGCGAAGTACATTTTCATAGTTTTTTGATTTCGGATTTGTTTAGCAGATAAATGCTATTTTATTAAACTCTGATATAGGCAACAGCAATAATTCTCACACTATCTCCCAAAAAACATTTAGTAGGAAGCCAAACGATGGGCAGGAAATGTATCAAGCCTCAACATATCACCCTGCTGCGCTCAATAGGCTGTTAATAGCACCCTATATCTGACACACATTCAATTACAGCCGCTCTTATTATTTTGTCACTGACGATACAAAATGCAACCCTCCCTTGATTCTATTAAGATATGGCGTTATGGTTAAAAAAACTGTTGCCACTGGGGATTTAGTGATATCTGATTATAAACCAATATTTTTTAATCATTAAATACTTTCAGAAGCTAATATAAGTAAATAAGGTAAATGCAAATTTTGAGTTTTCGTAGAGTATGTAACAACTTTTTGGTTATTTGTAATTATACAGGTAAAGATAAAAAGTATAAATGCTATTTTCCAACTAAAGAGGTTGAAAATTTGAGCCTTAACCATTCTAAAAATACCTTCAAGGGCACCACTATCTAGACAACTTTTAAAAATATGGAGAATTTAAAATATCCTTGCCCGAGGAATAAGAAAAATTCCATGGACTGATGCATGTAGAGGAAAGTGGGGAAATACCGCGCACGGGGGAATATCGGCTCCCTGATAAATAAACTTAACATTTGAAGAGCGGATCCCTCTAGTAGTCGATAGTACCTAATGTGCTATTGCAGAAATATTAGAAGTAATCCTACGTGGTATCAGTCATCTTTAAATAATTGTTGAACGTGCATTCTACTAATATTGTGCTCTCGTGAAATAAGCAATGTAAATAAAATATATTACTTCAATACATTTAATAGATGTAGCATTTGTTTTTCCATTTGACCCTAATTGAAATCACTTTGGGGGAAATTGAGAAGAACTGATATTTTTACAAAAGAACACATAGTTCACTTTCGGAGAATAGAAGTTTTGCTGTCTCATCAGAGAGCGCACCTTCTTTGAATAAACACATCTGGGCGGGAGTACCGCAAGGTTCGCCTCTCTCTTCGATGCTGTATAAAATTTATAATCATGTGCTTCTGCGCGATGGATTTACGCAGCTCTATCTTTTCGCTGACGATACCGCAATCACTTCAACTGCCAAACAGTCGCGACTTGTCGTTAGCCGGATGCAGCGCCACATATTCAACCTAGAGAAATGGGTGTCGGCTTGAATCCCTCCAAGACGAAGGCTATTTATTTTTCGAAAAGCAATGTTAGTAGGCCTAAGACAAGGCTTCGTGTCAACGGAGTCCAGGTGAACTGGTGCCAGGAGGTAAAATACCTGGGACTTATATTTGATCAACGACTGAACTGAAGGCGCAATTCAATTAATAGAGTAAAGCTAGCATTGCATCACAGGTAGAGTAGACGTGGTAATAGGACTAAGATGAACCTCCACAAGGTATTAGTCAGGCCGGCTCTCACTTATGGTGCACCTTCGTGGTGCAACATAAGCATAACGGAGTTTAATAAGTTCCAGGTAATACAAAACAGGGCGCTAAAAATTATTGCGGATGTACCAAGGTAGGTACACGATGAATCGCATACTTCATCAAGACTCTCGTATGCAGACAACAAATGAATTTTTCACAAAAATTATTACAGACTATTACAGACGCACGAACGTATCGACAAGCCCATTATTTACGGACTCACTCACGAGATCTAGAGGAAACAGTACGTACAAACTACCGAAAGGCTGCCTCCCTATTGGTCCAATCTCATAGTAGAGAGGCACTAATAGTGGTGAGGCACTATCAATCAACCACCAATCACCCAATCAATATCAGAATCAATGAAACAGGCGCCAAAATTTTGCAGTATGAAAACTTTTTTAATGAAACAAGCAGAAATACGAATAATCAAGGCAAAAGTCAATTTCAAAATTTCTGCAAGTGATAAAACCTAAACAGTTTGCGAAGATTCAAATGAAATCGCAGGAGCATTTCTAACTTAAAAGAAAAAAAAGAGAGATCCATCCGGAATCGATCCAAAGTGGTCAAAGGAATACGGCTAATTCGTCCGCTGCGAATTTAAAACTATGCTCGCTAGAGGCGCTAATATCGCCAACGTTGTCAGATTTATAAAGCAAACATTCTTTCTAAAGTTTGCCACACGGCTGGTAAGCTATAAAAGGAATTCGAACAAAAAACTCTAACTACAAATTCATTGTTGCCGTATTTCGCTTTTTAAATTCTCATAAAGTGTTAATTTGTATGTAATTCAAATATATTACTTAAAACAATTAGACGTATCCCTGTATACTGTGTACCCTATAACATATATCCCTTTGATTTTTCCCCTTCACATTGCAATAATAATTGCTTAATATTATTTATTATATTTTTTTGGTAAATCTTAGAACGCACGCGGAAATCAAGCAAATATTATATATTATATATTATACAAGAAATAAAAAACAAAATTAACAACTTTATTCTCATTATACAATTTTATATCATTACATAATTTTAAACCAACACTAAAGCAAATATATTATTTTAATAAATTGCACAAATGGCTCGAATTGGGTTCCGTTGTATTCTAAACACCTCGTATCGATTCATCGCAATGCATTTATACTCCAGTGCAGTTATAAAATTTTACATGGTATGCTGGGAACAAAATCACATAAAGCTATTTTTTTCGGGGATGTTTAGTTTTTGCCGTCCTACTTAACATAATAAAAGTCCCCACCCCTCCGGGGTGGGCAACCCCCCCAAAACCTCCCCCCACGGTACATTTTTTTGGTTTTTTTAAATTATCTCCATTATGGTTAATTTTACGAAAAAAAGTGAAGAGGGAAAAAAGATACCCCATAAAATTCTACATAAGTTGACCATATTGAAAAATAATATTTTTAAACAGTAGCGTACCACGGAGGCTTGAAAAGCAAAATAACTCTTTTAAAAAAATTAAATTATTCAAAATGTAAAAAAAAACATTTTAAAGTTATTTTTTCCAGCAAATATTTCAACTTTTACAATTCCTAGATCTTAAAACTAAATAAGGGATATATTTTATGATCCTAGTTTAGATGGTCCTGACCTTTAAGCAGTAGAAATAATATTTTTGTAAAAAAATTATTAAATAATTTTATCGGTACCTACATCCAATAACAAAAACAAAATTGGGAATCAGTACTGTGTATTTGTTTTCAGTTTTTTCTCAAATTTTAAAAAAATATTAATAGTTTTTATAACAACCTAGCCCTTAACGACACATATTATGCCATGCACTTGAAGACAGCGCTTAGCGTTGCATGGTGCCTTAATCCGAAACTATTCTTGAGCTGGAACAAAATAATAACAATACTGTAATTACTGTAAACCACAATGGATTGCTACAGAAAACTAAAAAATCAGCATTACTCGGGTTATTTGACAAAAAAAGTGCCCAATTAGAATCAATTCCGGAAAACACCGTTTTTGTTTTAGACTGGGGTTTTTTAATTCATAAAATCTGTCTGGCAATTCCCATCAACTTATGGTGACATTTATATTCAGTATGTTAATTATATAAAATATAATTATGGGAAAAATACCACTGTTGTCTTTGATGGCTACAACACTGATCTTTCCACAAAAGAACATGAACAATTAAGAAGGTATTCAAAAATATCCTGCTTAGACATTATTTTTTCGGAAAAAACCACAACAACAGTAAACCAGGCACAATTTTTTTCTAATGAAACCAACAAAAGTTCTTTTATTTTACAACTAAGTCAATTTTTGAAATCGGCGGGTATTCAGGTGATTCAAGCACAAGCCGACGCAGACAGAATCATGGTGGACACGTCTCTTGAATTAAGAACATTGGAAACATCTGTTACATTGGTAGGTGAGGATACCGATTTGATGATCTTATTAGTATTTAAATCAAAACTGAACAATGTATATATGCTTCGACCAGGTAACTCATCAAAACCACATAAACTAACCGACATAAAAGATCTTCAAGAAAAACTTGGTCCAATGAGATCTGCAATATTATTTTGTCACGCAATATCTGGATGTGACACCACCTCAGCCCTTTATAAAAAAGGAAAATTATCTTCATTTAGATTATTAGAAAAAATTAAGACCTACAACAAAAGTTAGTATATTTTTAGAGTCAAATGCAGAAAAGGATGCTGTTATAAAGACCGGTGAAGAATTTTTATTGTCCCTTTACGGCGCAAATAAATCAACAAAAGACTTAAATGAACTTCGTTTTATAAAGTTTAATATGAACACAGCACGTCAAAGTTTAAACAAAAATATTGAGTTAGCATGTCTGCCTCCAACATCAGATCCTACACATTTTCATAGTTTGCGAGTTTACCATCAAATTCAAGAATGGATGGGTAATTTAATATGTCCTACTACTTGGGTTTGGAAAAAACAAGGGGAAGCTATACAGCCTATACAGTCTAATAAGCCAATTGTACCAGAATTTATCCTGAAACTGATTTTTTGCAACTGCAAGACCGACTGCAGAAAGATGTGCAGCTGCAGAAGAGCAAACCTAAATTGCTCCAATTTATGTGGCCAGTGTCAAGGCAATGCCTGCAGTAACTGTATTGAAGAGTACGAGGATGCTTCATTCGAAGATAATGTCTCCAGCAATGTCTAAGACTGGTAAATGTTCGTAGTTTTTAAGTAAATTTTTATAAAAGTTCAA
Organism: Polydrusus tereticollis; assembly: GCA_963920685.1. Taxonomy (NCBI): domain Eukaryota; kingdom Metazoa; phylum Arthropoda; class Insecta; order Coleoptera; family Curculionidae; genus Polydrusus; species Polydrusus tereticollis. Next base: position 106,692,063 of record OY987326.1, on the reverse strand, counting down.
TATATATTTTTCTTCATTCTATGCATTTTTTAATACATTTTTAATATTAATGGATACATTTTAAAGCCCATTTTCAAAAATAATAATACGCCAATGTATTAAACATCTATATTTAAGAAATATTTAAAATGTTACTTTAATATTAAGAATTGAAAAATAGAATAAGTATGTCCAAAATATATATTTAATTTTTTTAAAATATTATGTTACTTTTCAAGCCTCCGTGGTACGCTATTGTTTAAAAATATTATTTTTCAATATATGTAGAATTTTATGGGGTATCTTTTTTCCCTCTTCACTTTTTTTCGTAAAATTAACCATAATGGAGATAATTTAAAAAAACCAAAAAAATGTACCGTGGGGGGAGGTTTTGGGGGGGTTGCCCACCCCGGAGGGGTGGGGACTTTTAGTATGTTAAGTAGGACGGCAAAAACTAAACATCCCCGAAAAAAATAGCTTTATGTGATTTTGTTCCCAGCCAAGTAATAAGTGCACAGGGGTTAATAAACTAATTGGTCTTCCCTGCAAGAGTCTAAAGGTTTGATGGGTAGCTTCTCGAGATATTGTGGTATTGTCTCTTATATAATTGATTTTATATATACCTCCAAAAAAAAATCCAACACAGAAAGATCAGGTGATCTCAATCCATTTATCGGGAAATGTGGTTTCTAAATATTCTTTCGGAGCGCCATCTTGCTGGTAATAAATAATATTTAAATCGGTAAAAAAAACAGCCTTTAACATTTCCATTAGTTCATCTCGCATTATATCTAAGTGTCTATTTCCGGTTAAAGTTCCTTCATAGATAAAATACTTAATTTTAGTGCCAAAAATAAAGCATGACACGCTAAATCTAAACCGACCTTGATGTTCTTGCGGAAATATTACGTGTTGGTTCTCTTGGAACCAATACCTTGAATTCTTTCAATTTAAGATACCAGAACTCGTAAAATAGGCCTCGTCGGACCATACCACCCTTCTTTCAAAATTTGCGTTTTTCTGCAACATTTGTAGATACCAGTTGCAAAAAAACTGTCCTACGTTCTGCGTCACCGGGATGCAAATGTTGGACGAGATGGTATTTGTATGGTTTACATTTATATTTTTTTTAGTTTTTTTGCATGATATGGATGGTTGTACCGTGACAGAGGCCAAAACATTTATTTCTTTTTCTTCCCTGTTTATCTTGTTTTAAAAAGTAGGCCTTGGTTTTTTAGAAGATCCGTACTTAATGAGATTGGCTTGGGTTTTTTGGAATATTCTTTTATTAGGTTGTTGTCTTTCTGGATAACTAAAAAAAATTTAAATATGTAACAAAAAGCTAATAATAGATAACAATAACGATTAAAACTTTTTTATTTTTGTTATGAATATTAATGGTACCTAACAAATGATTTTAAAACTTACCTATTAAAATACAGCTCCGAAGCTGCGTTTGCGTCTTCCTTAGCTTGGATCAAGTAAACATACATATCGTGTTTTCATAATTTTCAAATTTATTATTTTGTGCCATGTTGAACAATTTTTCAAGGAAATTAAAAATAAACTTGCAAAATGGCTGGCATCGCGGCTGTTTTCTAGTTCATAACAAAGTATCCCTAACAGTTAAAAATGAAGGAAAGCATTCTATAAAGTTGACAAAATTAATCCAAATCTTCATTAAAATAATTCAGAGCAGTATTATTTATTTTAGGAACATAAATGATCATTTTGGTTAAATATCTTTGGATATACTGCATGAAAATTATAAACTTTTGCAAGTGAATATGGCTGGTCTTTAAAAAGTTCAAATACACTCTTAGTACAAAATAAATAGAAGAACCTTAAATGTTGCATGGAACATGCGCCAGCCCATGCACTACCCACCACCCTGTATAACACTATATACAGTGAGCTCAAAAAGTTTGGAATAAATTCGTTTAAAATTCAAGTGATTATTTTCTGGACAAACGCTTGGACATGTCGATTATTATTTTTAATCGCGAATTTTTTGACATAAGAAATGTGTATACAGGTTGTCTCAAGAAGAACATGTACCGTCAACATTAATTTTTTAAAATAGAACACCCTGTATATTATATTATTTTTAAATTTTACGATACATTCTAAACACTTTTTGTATAACATACCATATCTCCAAAATCAACGGTTTTCGATATTTGACATTTTTTCTGGTACGAAAACTACAATTAAAAATGAACTCTTTACATCTATTTAGTCTATAATATTAGACTATATTAAATTTTATTTAAATAAAAGTTGAAATTGACCGCCACCAATTTCCTGGCAATATGCAAGTCGATCTTTGAATTCTTCCAAAACGTTATGGATTACCTGGGGCTCTATTAATCTAACCTCATGCCTTATTCGAGCTTTAAGTTCGTCAATATTGTTAGGTCTGTTAAAGTATACTTTAGATTTTAAATAGCCCCACAGAAAAAAATCTAGCGGGGTCAAATCTGGTGACCTTGCCGGCCATTCTATTGGACCCCGTCGACCAATCCACTTGCCAGGAAAGACTGTATCCAAGTACTCACGCACCGGGCGTGTTTAATTGGCTGGTGCTCCGTCTTGCTGGTATCCTAAGTTATTGTTGGGAATGTCTGGCTCATCTGGATTTGGATAGAGTACAGCAAGTGCCGGTATTAACTCAAATTCTAAAAATTCTAGATACAGTTCGCCATTTAACGTACCATCAAAAAAGAAGGGACCTAAAATCCGGTTATCAACAATTCCAGCCCAAACATTCACTTTTTGCGGGTATTATGTGGGGGACTTCATGATCCCGTTTTGGCAATTCACATGCCCATTTAGAGTAAACGTTGCTTCATCAGAGAACACAATTCTTTTTAAAATTTGAGGATCTTCAATGTATCTGTTCATCATTATTTCGCAAAATTCTGTTCTTCTATCCGGGTCATCTTCATTAAGTTCATGAACCAACTGTACCCTATAGGGATGTCATTTATTATTGTGTAAATAATTCAATACGGTTACTTGACAAATATTATTTTCCGTGGCAATACCGCGAGTAACACTATGGTGGTTTTCTTGGACAGCTAAGAGGACATTTAACTGCACATCTTCTGAAATCCTAGGTCGACCTTGAATATAGTTGTCTCTAACATGCCCCAAATCCCTATATTTTTTTACAATTTTACTAACAACAGATTGAGATATTGGTGCTGGGTTTGGGTACTTATTGGTAAATAACTCACACACTTCTGTTTGGGTTCGCATCCTATCTCCATAGCCAAGCATCATTAGTAACTCTATCCTATTTTTTTCACCTAACCGCGCCATTTTTACAGAATTACTTGAAGTTAGATAGATCTACACAATTTGAAGAATTTTTGACAAGAAGTAAATGTCTGTGTCAAAATAAATTAATTCAGGTAACAGGTTACATTAATAATAAAGAAATGCGCAATTAAAACTAAAAATCCACGGATCTCAGCATTTTTTCAGAAAACTATTAAAATGTCAATATATCGAAAACCGTTGATTTAGGAGATATGGTATGTTATACAAAAAGTGTTTAGAATGTATCGTAGAATTTAAAAATAATATAATATACAGAGTATTCTATTTAAAAAAATTAATGTTGACGGTATATGTTCTTCTTGAGACAACCTATATACACATTTCTTATGTCAGAAAATTCGCAATTAAAAATAATAATCGACATGTCCAAGCGTTTTTCCAGAAAATAATCACCTGAATTTTAAACGAATTTAATTCAAACTTTTTGAGCTCACTGTATATTATTAATATTCAGCCCGGAATTTTGAATTTGAATATTCTTTTTCTGTTACTAGGCTACGATAACACAGTTTTCTCATGTTGATAAATTCTTTAACTTTTGATTTGAAGTTATTTAATGTGATCAATATACTGAACTAAGAATATGATAGATAATTTCTGTTAGTTACGACTAAGCGAACCAGCTTGTATACTGTATACTTACCCATACTTTTAAACGGTAGTTTCACATAATATATTTTAAAACTTTTATATGAAATTGTTTACAAAATGTTTCTCTTAAACATTTCCTTTTTTGCTGCCGAATTGTACCAAAGTGTCCAAATATTGCATTAAGGGCAAATCCATTCCTTGAGGGGTTTAAACTGAATGCAATCAGTGGTCTTTTATGTCGCCACCCAAAATAATCAAATATTGTATTTTCGTGCCAAGAGTTGACGCGTGCCAGAGGGAATCACACTCCTCAGTCACATCCGGTTATCCAGAAAGTATTTTCGCCATTGGTAAAAGTATTACAGGTTGTGGCATTATATTATTAATTATATCAATAATTAATTAAATACAATTATGATCTTAGTGTAGCATTGTAAGCAATTATCCTAAGATATTAAATTTGTGAAGCTAAATAGTAAATACTTCGAGGATTAGTAATAGGAACGGTTTGATTATTAAATGAAATAAAATAAAAGCTTTTTATGTACAAACATTATTAAAAGTACACTTTTAATGCTTGCCTAAAATGTCATTTTATGACACTAACGCTAAAAGTGGATTATTTGACTTGGAAAATAAAGTTATTTACTTGATTTGGATTAAAGGACATGCTGGAATCGCCACAAATGAAATAGTCGATTAGTTGGCCAAACAAGCAACAGAAGATGGAGATACGCCTGCGTTGTTTAAAATACCATTTTCCGATCTATTTGTAGATGCAAAAAATAAATTATTAGAATCATGGTTAGCACAATACCAACAAGCGACCACAGCAATACATTTTAAATCGTTAGACATTAAATACAAAAAACGACCTTGGTTTCCGTCAGAGAGGAATAGGGACTTTATAAAATCTATTTGTAGACTTAGGAGTTTTCATGCTATGTACCCGGCTCACATAAACAGGATAGGACTTAAAACCAATAGTAACTGTGAATGCGGGGAAATAGGAGAGATACAACATTGTGTCTTAGAATGTCCGTTAAAACAAAATGAAATTAATGTATTTTTTGCCAATATAAAAACTCAGGTTTCATGGCCTGTGAATCTAAAATACTTACTAGCCATCGAAAATTTGCATATTTACAGATTAATATACGGTCACATCAAAAGACTCAACTTACAACTTTAGTCCATTGGTGGAGGTAAAAAACCAAGTATATACTTAGTTTAGTTATTACATTAGGTGTTTAGGAAAAAAAAAAAGATAAAAAAAAATCAAAAAATTATTAATCTAAAAAAAAAGGAAAAAAAAAGAAAAAAAGCAAAAAAAAGAGAAAAAAAAAGAAGAAGGAAAAAAAAGAGGCAAAAAAGAATGCTCATAAAATATATAATAAGATAAAAATTACATTTAGCGAAGTTACACATAGCCTGACATAGAGTTGTAAAAAATGGGTGAATAGGTTAAAATTATCCTTAGAAGAAATTAATGCCTAAGTAGAGTACTTAATTGACTCTCCGTCGTGACTCCTTTTAACATATTTGTAACAGTGTATTAACAAAGACTAAACAAGACAAAGCTGGCCAGTTGGTTTAAACCAGTGCCAAAAAACTCAGATACACACACATTGACTTCGAAAATCGGTTCTTTATTAATATACGAATTCTGTGACTAATTTTAAGCAAAAATGATTCTATATATTTACTTTTTCCGAATTCCTAACGGTTCTTAGTGGGGGTCCCATTGCTTCGCCACCGCGATCGCCGGATTTCAATCCACTGGACTTTTTCATGAAGGGACATGTGGAGACACTTACCTATTCAATGGGAAATCCTAATAACCGGAACCAACTCATCTAAAATATGCAGTGTTGTATGAGGTAAATAACGATATAGAGGACTACAACTGGAAACGAGAACTCCGACGGAAGATTGAGTTATGCATTGCACCAGGCGGTGGCTACATTGTACATTGAGCAGCTTTAATAATTGCAATGCCATTGCCCTTTTCTTAAAATAAACCATAATTCTTCTTAAGCCCTCCAGCAATTCATTTTAACTTCAAACCCCGATACTTCAAGAACCGTTAGGATTTCGGGAGAAGTGAATAGAACCACTTTTGCTTAAAATTAGTAATAGAATTCATATGCAAAGTATCTCGCATACCTCGGCAACCACCTTGTATATCGCTTGGTTCTGGTGCAAGCACGAAATTGGATATTAGAACTTGGGCGTCAATCTTAGCTTTTGCCGTGACATATTATTATACTAAACTTAGTAAATTCGTACTAAAGATAATTAAGTTTTTGAAGAAAAATTAAACGACTGGTGCAAAGACCATCTTTCGAAATATTCCCAAACCAGTGCCACGTTCTGTCCGTGGCCGTGTTTACTTTCATATCGCGAGTGGCTTGTAATTCAATGATAATATGTTATCTACCCCCGAACAGATTGTGGCTGGAATATTAACGAACCAAGGGTGCATCTTCTTACTTCCTGCACATAAATTTTCTAGATTATTTGGCACGATTTAGTGTTGCTGACGGCCGAATTTAAATTTAAATTCAAAAGCTATTTACCAATGGGTGTGAAATTGCATTGATTGAAAAAGATTTTTTTGGTTGTAACCTTTGCCACAAGTTTTTATATTTGTTTTATTTTTATACATTATATTAATATTAATCAAAAACTGAGTTATGAGAAGGCACAACGTTTACAATTTAAAATTGTGTCACAAATAGTTTTCGTTTATCAAACATACTTTTTTTTAATGGAACACTCTGTATAATATGATGCTCGTTAGTCAGATAAGGAGAAGGAATCGTCGCCATCCTCTCATTGTCTGACTGATTTTTGTTAGATTGGGAAAGGTGATGCTCCCCTTCGTCGGATTCTATAGCTTCATTGACGAGCCTTCATATGGCGAAACACGACTGGGGATAAATATGAATGCAGTAAAAGGCAGCATCTAACCTTTAGATGTCTAACTGTCTAATATAAATATTCTCAAAATATAATTTAAGTCAATATATTTTATGTTGTTGAGAGAAGTAATTTTTTTAATGTTAATATACCACCTTGTGTTTTGTTTTTGATATACAATTTTTGCCTAACAATTATTTGCAGAAACGAGTTTCGAGACACATCTGAACCTCAGAGCCAAACTATGCTTTTTGCTAGAAATGAGTTGTTTATGTAAAGTCCAAAAAAATAATTTATCTTAATTATGCTATTTTTAATTTTTAATATTCAGTTTATTATTCAGTTACCTACTTTAACATGAAAGTTCTTTATGAACAATGTTAAGTCCAGAGTCTTCTAAAAGTAAAGCCATGTTAAGTGACCCTAACATCGTTTACCTCTGAGACAGTCGCCACCGGAACACGGCAAGACCACATAACTTAACCTAATTATTCATGTTTTTATCCGTATGCCGACAGACTTTGAACACGCCTCATTGAAAGTGTTCCTTTCCCCCAACTTAGAATTGCCCCTCCATGGGACTGTCAAAAAGTCGTCAGGTTATGTGGTACAAGAAAAGCTTTTGATGTGACTGCATGCGATGGAGACAGATGACTCTCTTAATTTTAAAAGTCTGTGCGAAAGCAATAGTTCTCACTTTGTTTTAAGAAAAAAGCAGATTTGGGAGAAAATTTCTTAATATCTCAATGTGTCTACCTACACCTGAGAAAAGAAAATCCACTGAGCACTATTGCCTTGGATACCAAAAACCTTCCATGATTTTTATCATAATTTGCCACACGCTGGTAAAGAATCCGATTAGCCAGTTTTCTTTCTTGTAATAATACAATTATATAATATATTGGTACTTAACTTTGTTTGCATTTGAAATATTTTTATCTTTATTGGACTTATATTTCAAGTCCGGTATCGATATTTTTTCTATGAGACAATCTAGGTTAAGTCACAAGGAATATTTTAGTAGGTATCAATATAAAAAAATAACTTTTTAAATGGGACACCCTGTATATTTTTGTATATTTGAATAGAGCTTGAAATTGCCATTTTAAAAATATAGCACATTTGATGTTTTGCTTAAGTTTTCTTTGAAACAAAGAGGTTTAATAGTATATTATTTAACGAGCGGTAATGTAGGTCATAACTCACACAGATGAAGTTGTAATTCATCAAGTGAGTTATGATCATTACCGCAAGTTGAATACTATACTTTATCTACGACTATAACAATAAATATATTTAGCTACATGTTTCTCTGATTGACGTTTAAGAAACGCACGTAATTTTAAATAATTCTCTATATTGATTCCATTACTTATGTTGAGTGTGCTTCTTAGCATGGAGTAGAAAGTCCATAGAGATGATGCTTTATATTTAGTGCTAAGTTCGCTAAAATATGCCAAAAGTACATTTTCTGTAAACGATGACTTAATGTTATTACTGCTGCACCAATCTTAAAAATTTTTGTATACACCTTTATATTTGTTTTTGGATTTTTCGGGCAATAAATTCTATACGGTTACATTAGCTACTTGTCTTATTTGTGGAGGTGTACATAATAATTCATCTTTACTATCTGAATTCATCTTTTTCATCACACAATTTACAATAATTAGGGGTTAACTTAATTTGAAAACGTCAAAATTATTCAAGTGACATTACTCCCCTCAATAACAATAATGGACTGTTCCCTTTCGGCCAATCGGCTTGTACAGAAGTACAGAGCCACCTCGATATTCGGTTCGTAAATAATTCCAAGAATCTTTTCCGATTTATTATAGTGAGTTATAGTAGTGAGGTATTATAACTCATGTTGTTTGTTTATAGATACTATTAATTTCTCAAAAGCAGTTGAATAATTAATATATAATTTAATAGGAGTAGATAAAGTTGTTTACGTGTTAACTTTAAAGCGCGCCCTTTGAACAAGTAGGCTTTGGACGTTGCGGCGCGCCTGGCGACAAACAGAATGCAAATGTTTACTGTCAGGTCTCAAATTTTAATAAAGCGGTTCACAGCAGTATATAATTAAAACACATATAAACAATAAAAACGCCGGAACGTTATAACAATTTAAAGATTATTTAAAATAAAAAGTAACTAATAAAAAACGAAATTACAATAATAAGGAACAGCGAAAAAAAACAATATTTCCCTACAGAAGATGTTCCAAATGTTGACCGGTTTCCCCTTAGCACAGACGGCACCTTTTCTCACCATTTCTTGTCGAGCTTTTCTCTAGTGTTCATTGACAATTTTAAAATAAGGTCTTTCAACCTCCTCTACAGATAAAAATCCATTAGCGTTAGATCCGGCGATCTCACCGGCCAATGGTAGGGACCTTGGTTAGCTATCCAATTGTTTCCAAAATCGGCCGCTAAAAAATTGTTGACAATAGTTTCAGCGTTGTCAGGTGGTGCCCCGTCTTGCTGAATAAATACATTCCTGAGTTCCATTAGTAGCAATTTATCAACAAGTGGCTCTATTTGTTGCCTTAGAATTTGCAAATACGATTGGAATGTGAGATCACCATTATAAATAAACAAAAAGAAAACACCTACCCACACACTAAACCCAAATCTTCCTTGCCTTCTCTGCTCCACAATTGGATGAGGATTTTGTTGTGACCAAGTGCAATAGTTAAAGCGGTTGAGAATACCGGCACTGCTTACATAGGCCTCGTCGGTCAAAGTATAATTCAACGGAGAATCGCGCACCTGGTTTTAATTTCCCAAGAACCGTTGTCAAAACACATTCGGCATTCAATATTTCCAGCTTGAAGGTTATGAACTTTTCTGGTTTGTTCAGGTTGTGTATGGCTTGAATTTGTACTTTTCAAAGTCCTTGTTAGTCCTCTTGATATCTTTCGCGTTCAGTGGCGTAACTAAGGGCATGTGCGCTCCCCCCCCCCGCAAAGTTTTGAAAGCACCCTGCTATTTTGCACCTGTCTGAATCCTTCACACTTACACTATAGTAAAAAATATTGTCATTTGTAAGCGTTGTTTAATATAGAAGGATATTATAAGGTGTAGAGAACAAAGAACAATTTTTTGTTGGAAAAATAATGAAATTTTAAAATATGAATTTTGGTGCGCGGCATTCATTTAAACATGACAACAAGCCTTTATCTTATACTGTTATTGGGGTATAATATTAAATTATTAAAATTGTTAATTATTATTTAGTACGTTACCCTTATTTTATATCATAATCATATTACATTATTTCTCATTCATTATTGTTTATTTTTAACTTTAATATTGTGATAAGGAAACTATTATTCTTGTCGATTTTCATTTGATTTATTATTTTTATCAAGGGACTTGAGTGCGCCCCTGGCTTTGCTGCGCCCCCCCCCCCGCAATGCGGGGCCTGCGGGAGTGGTTTTTACGCCACTGTTCGCGTTACTCCCTATCCCTATTTAAGCACATCTATTTGGTCGTTTCTTTAAGGAGAAAAAGAAACTGTATGTCTGGCGAAAATTTAACAAGAGACAAAAAAAGTTTTAAAAGGAAGTTAGCTAGTGTGTCAGGGAAACAATTTAAGTCATTTGTAAAGGGGGTAACAAAAATACAAACTTTTATTTAGGAATCACGCGCCATTTTTAAATTTCCAGGTAATAAAAAAAATCACGTTTACGTCAAAACACGCCAATAATAGTAGTAATTCCTTGTCCAATAATTAGTTAACATCGATAAAGGCGTTTAGAATTTATTCCGAAAAAACGATATAAATTTGAGAACTTTAGCGCCCCGTAGCGGCAAAACGAAGCAACATTGCATATTGGTAAGTTTGCCTAGATCGCCTTATTTTTGGTTAGGGAATTTGTGGTTAAGCGTTGTACAGCCCTTTTAAGGTCACCCTGTATAGTGCTTCCCTATAACTCTGTTTTTGAAAAATATTTAAAAGTTGAGTAGTTAGATGCAATGGAATCCTGCGTTAAGGATGGGTCACCCTGTATACTACTTTTTATAATGTCACAGAATATATAGCTACCCAATACATCCTGTGACAGTGCGTGCAGCCCTAAACACTCACGCGCCGAGTTGTTAAACATAATTTTATAGGTACGCAGGTTTATTCTAGTGTATTCAGTGTGGTTAGACAGCTAGACAGCATGGTGTATATGTCGGGATCAGGTGAATCTAAGAATGGGGTGGCTCTAATCGTCAGCAAACACTTCTCCAAATATGTCCAGGAATACCTGTCAATTAGCGATCGAGTTATAAAGGTTACCTTCACCTGTCACCCAACCAACCTTCACATAATACAAATTTACATGCCCACATCTACAGCCCCAGAGGAAGAGATAGAATCTATATACCAAAAATTAGAAGAGATTATGGCAGACATTCCTCAAAAAGACATAGTAATGATAACGGGTGACTTTAATGCGAAGGTCGGCTGCACTAAACTGGACAACCACATTCGGAACACCGTGGGAAAATATGGATTGGGTATAAGAAATGAAAGGGGCGAACGTCTTATTCAGTTTGCTGTTAGTAACAACTTAAGTATCACCAACACTTTCTTTCAACAGCACGCGAGGCGCTTATCCACTTGGACTTCGCCGGATGGTGCATACAAAAACCAAATAGACTTTATACTTATACGGACAAGATGGCGGAACTGCATATGCAGTACCAAAGCAATGCCAGGAGCAGGGTGTGGCTCTGATCATAAACTGCTGAGAGCGGATCTAAAGCTTAAGTTACAGGACACGTCCAAGCCGAAACCAGCGAAAAGACTGAGAACCCCATCTTCAGGATGCTCTACATGTTGATAGTGTAATGGGAGATAGCGATGATATAGATGAAGTATGGCAGCAAACTCACAGAAGTATCCTAGATACAGTGCACCGTATCAACCCAAAGCAAAATCTGGAACGACGGAAGCACTTGATGACTGCAGAAACATATGAACTCATCGAAAAACGCAGGAAACTAAAATGTACTCCTCCTGTGGACAATAACGCTCTTAAAAGTATCAACACGGAGATTAAAAAATCCTGCAGGACTGATAAAAACAAACACATAAATAATGTACGCAACGATATTGAACAGCACGCAAACAACAACAACTCAAAAGAACTTTATGAAAAAGTGAGATATCTTGCCAAAGAATTTAAGCCTAAGACCCAGATTATAGAGGATGAGAGCGGGAGGACAATCACTAATATATCAGATATCCTACAGGTATGGAAAGATTACTGTACCACCCTATATGGGAATACCTCCAGAGAGAATGTGGTAATATGCCAAGCCCTAGAACAAGAACCACCAATCCTAAAACAGGAAGTTAAGAAGGCAATAAAAAACTTAAAAAACTATAAAGCAGCTGGAGCCGATCAAATAACAGCAGAAATCATTAAGGCAATGGGCAGTAAAGGAGTTGATATATTGTTAAATTTGTGCACCCGAGTATGGAGTACTGGAAGGTGGCCGAGGGACTGGTGCCAGTCTACATTTATCCCTCTGTACAAAAAGGGCTCCCCTTTAGACTGCGGGAATTACAGACTTATTGCCTTGATGTCACATGCGAGCAAAGTACTTCTGTCAATCATCAATGACAGACTCAAGCCTTTTCTTTTTCCACAAATATCACAGGAGCAGACAGGTTTTATCCCAGGCAAAGGAACCCGAGAGCAAATACTTAATTTACGCCAGCTTATTGAAAAAGCTCGTGAGTTCAATATAATATCTTTCTTGTGTTTTGTGGACTACTCCAAGGCCTTTGATACTATCAAGTGGAAGGAGCTCTGGAGGATACTGGAAAAAATGGGAGTCCCGTCACACTTAATATCTATAATTCAGAATCACTACGAGCACAATAGTGCAAGCATAAGGATTGATGGTGTTTACTCCGACAGCTTTTAGGTCAAAGCAGGTGTAAGGCAAGGCTGTATACTTTCCCCAATGTTATTTAATATATACAGTGAATTCATAATGCGAGAGGTTTTGGAGAAATGGGACGATGGTATCTCAGTAGGCGGAAGAAAAATCAACAACCTGAGGTACGCTGATGATACAGTCATCATAGCAAGCTCAAAAGATAAGCTTATAACCATCCTAGCGAAACTCGAAGTGACAAGTGAAAGATATGGTCTAAGCTTAAATAAGGGAAAAACGAAGATTATGATTATTGACAGAGGCGGCCAAATAAACCACCTTAATATAGGAGGATATGAAGTAGTGACACAGTTTATTTATTTGGGTTCACTAATTACTAACAAGGGTGGATGCGAAGACGAAATAAAACGCCGTCTAGCAATAGCTAGGAGCTCAGTCATCAAACTTACAAAATTATGGAAAGATACCGCACTGACTAGGAGGACAAAATTGAAAATACTAAACAGCCTCATTTTCCCGATTGCAACTTATGCCTCCTAAACATGGACACTTAGGATGGCTGACAGAAAGAAAATCGACTCCTTTGAAATGTGGGCATACAGGAGAATGTTACGAATACCCTGGACAGAACATCGCACCAACGCATCTTTTCTAAATGAACTAGAAATACGCACACGTTTGTCCTCTAGAGTGAGCAGACTGTATCTGAAGTACTTTGGTCACCTTCTACGAAGAACTGATGATTTGGAAAGACTGATTGTTCTGGGGAGGATGAACGGAAAGAGACCCAGAGGAAGATCACCAACGAGATGGGTAGACCAGATGAAACCTTTGGTTGGACTGGGAATACATGAATCCCTACAAGTTGCTCAGGACCGGGAAGCTTGGAGAGCAACGGTAGAAGCTGCTACATCATAATGCCAGTATGCCCTCCCGAGGGCCAAAAGGACAGAGGGAGAGATTCAGTGTGGGGTTAGGCGATATATATCATAAATAATATAATAATAATAATAAATAAATATCTTTTTAACGAGGGTTACAATAGTAGATTCTGTAACGACGTTGGAATGAAAATTCGATCTGAGTGGAAGATTCCGAACGCGAGCGTAGCGAGCGTGAGAAACTACGAGTATCGAATTTTCATTCTAACCGAGTAGCAGACTATATTTTCTCCACGACCAAAAAGTACGAATAAAAACAAATAAAATCTGTACAAAGCAATTAAGTTATTTATTCGCAATATTCGTAATTTCAGGTGGAGTATTATCCAGTTCCATATCTGATTCATCCGATTTTTCACTCATTTTTTGACTTGCACTAAAATTTGTCTGAAAATAATTATTACAACGCGGCCATTTTTATCTGACACTGACAGTTTCGAAATTCATGGCAACCTATGTCGTTTAGATCAATTACAGAATATTCATTCCGTATCTTGTTATGGAATGAAAATACACGCAAAACGCATAAGAAGCAAGTGTTTCAGAATAAATATTCCAACTCAAGAGCGAGAATTTTTACATTCTATTATCAAAAATGATTATGGAATTATTGCATTCAGTAATGGTCGTGGAGAAAGATATTTTCAATCCTCAAACGATTCCCTATAAGGAGATAAAATTGTATTCATTTATTTTAAAATGTGTGCCACCTTTGTCAGTTTAGTTTCGCTATGACTGTAGCTTTTTTAAGAATTAATGGTACAAAAGTGAAGGTGTATACAGGGTGATTCAAAAGTACTTTGACAAACTTTAAGATGAAAACTTCTTATAAACAGTGGTCCTTGGCGACTTCGTTACGGAGATACATGGTGCTGAAATGTTAAAAGAAATAGTAATAATTTTTAAATAACTCCTTAATGAGTTATTTTATTTTTATGAAATTTAGTCAATTAAATAAGCATCTAAGGGCACTTATTTTTAAAGTACAACACGTTCGTAAATTTAACCAGTGGCGTCGGTACAAAATGTTGCTATAATATTTTTTGTAAAAACTATGCTACACCACTGACTTATTTTATTTTAACTTTCTTCTTATGAATCCCCCCATCATTTACGACAAAAAAGATCACGTGTATTTTTTTTGATACGAGGGACGGTTTAAGGGTAAATGATTATTTTATTTGACTATACACAAATATTAAAAAATGTGTTTTTAATTCAAAGATTTATTAAGGTATACCTTTTAATTTATTTAAATAAATAAGTACGTTACAGAAATTAAATGATTTTTAAATAAATTGTTCGAAATGTCCACCTTCAGCCAAGATGCAGGCATCTAATCTCCTTTGCATGGAATCTCGTACGCGTGCTAAGATATCTGGTCTGTTTCTTATTACTTCAAAACCATCGATTATTCGGTTTCTTAGCACTTCTGGATTGTCGACTGGCGTATTGTAAACGATTGACTTCAAATGTCCCCACAAATAAAAATCAAGGGGATTTAAATCTGGGGACCTTGGTGGCCACGGTTGATTTCCTTCTTCAACTCCCCTACCGATCCATCGATTTGGATAAATTTGATTTAGATGAGTCCTGGCCACTATGCCGAAATGAGCGGGAGCTCCGTCATGCATAAACCATATACGTCTTCGATTTTCTAAGGGTACATCATCTAATAAGGGAGGAAGTTCATTTTCCAAAAAGTCGTACGTATCGCCATTAAGCCGAAGTGGAAAAAAAGGTCCTATCAAGTAATCGCCAACCATTCCTCCCCACACGTTTAATGAAAATTGGTACTGAGAATTTCGTTCACTAACTGCGCGGGGATTTTCCAAAGACCAGATATGGTTATTGTGAAAGTTTGTAATTGCACTCTAAGAAAAATTTGCGTCGTCCGTAAAAAGTACATAATTTAAAAATTGGGGATTTTCAGCAAATTTTTCCAAAAACCACTGACACAAATTATTGCGCTGAGGAAAGTCCCTGGGTAAAAGAGCTTGTACCCTTTGAATGTGGTACGAATACAACTGCTGATCGTGCAGAATTCTCCAAACTGTGGCTTGGGTGGAATTGAGAGCATCAGCAATTATTCGGGTGCTTGTATCTGGATTTTCCACTACAGCGTTTAAAACAGCTTCTTCTAATTCTGGGGTTCGGGCTGTTCGTGGTCTTCCAGGAATGTCACGTGGCCTTGTAAAACTTCTTGTTTCAGCTAAACGGCGGTGAAGATTTGTAAATGTTGCAGCAGCAGGCAGTACTTGGTTAGGATATCGCTCCTGATAAATTCGTCTCGCTTCTCGTGCATTTCTATATCGGCAAGGCCATATACAAAATGCATGTCGGCTAAATGCGCATTATTTCTTAAATAATCCATAGTAGGTACCTTATAAACAATACTAATAATATCCAACCAAAAAAACCAAACTGAAGAAATAAACCACGTTAGCAACTATCCGTCAAATATGTTTTAATTTCCAAATGCATTTCCAAAGCTGCCTTGTTAAGTTAAAATACAAAATATTAAAAAATAACATACTAATAAATAAGTATGTATGCCACTAAGAACGTATTATACTTAGAAAATAGGCAGCTTCAGATGCCTTTCTTAGGCATATACTTATTTGTTTATTATTTAGTATGTATATATTCGTTAAAATACTTTAATAAATATTTGAGGGTATTTGTGAATTTAAAAAACATTTTTTAATATTTGTGTATAGTCAAATAAAATAATCATTTACTCTTAAACCGTTCCTCGTATCAAAAAAACACACGTGATCTTTTTTGTTGTAAATGAAAGGGGGGGGGGGGGTTCATAAAAAGAAAGTTAAAATAAAATAAGTCAGTGGTGTAGCATAGTTTTCACAAAAAAAACATGATAGCAACATTTTGTACCGACGCCACTGGTTAAATTTACGAACATGTTGAATTTTGAAAATAAATGTCCTTAGATGCTTATCTACTAAATTTTATAAAAAAAAAACTCGTTAAGGAGTTATTTAAAAATTATTACTATTTCTTCTAACGTTTCAACACCCTGTATCTCCGTAACGAAGTCGCCAAGGATCACTGTTTATAGGAAGTTTTCATCTTAAAATATTATCGGCTATTACTTCCCGAAGTTTGTCAAAGTACTTTTGAATCACCCTTTATAATGTATAAATTCTGGTTTTCCTAACAATTATCGGGGGTAAGTGCACAAGTGCATCAAAATTACCGATAATTTTTGAATGAAATGTGTTTTTTTATAATTGCAAGAGTTTGTTTTCATATTTTCGCGAAAAAGCCCGACTCCGCAGGAGGAGGGCATTTTCGTAAAATATGAAAACAAACGATTGCAATTTGTAAAAAAAACACATTGAATAAAAAAATTATCTGGTTATTTTTATGCACGAGTGTAATTTATTTGAATATTTCCCAAATTAATTAAGAACTCGAATCAAGTAAATTTAAATATTTTATTTAACAGAAAATACTAACAATAAAATTAAAATGCTTAAAAATTACAAGAATTGCAATGAAAAGTACAATTATTGTAATTAACAATATTTTTTGTCTGCTGTCACTCAATAAGATGACGTTAATTGTCAGAATATTACATTTTTTGACGTTTGTTAACAATAAAATCCCGCTTTGACGTTTCGTCAACAATATAAACTTGCGATGCAATTTTCGATTTCTGGTAGTGCTGTTTTCCATAGTAATATGTTAAGTGCATGTAAAATTGCTGAAAATCATGCATGAAGGTTTGTTGCCCTAGAAACAGCTTGAATGCATTTTTATTGTTATTTACCAAGGTAAAAAAGGTAAGGTAAATAACAATAAAAATGTATTCAAGCTGTTTCTTTAGGGCAACAAATCTGAGTGCATGATTATCAAGCCATTTTACATGCACGAAATATATTTTTTAGACTATTTCCTGAATCATTTTGATAAATTGACGCGAAATTGTCAAAGCAGAAATTTCAACTTGTTGTGACAGTGACGGTTATTCTCGTAGGTAACCAACAATGAAAAACCAGAAGAGTGCAATTTTCAGCTCAATCGCGACCGAGGTCTGATTTTCACCGAAAATCAAGTGAAAAGCGCATTGTAGTTACAGTATATGAGGGAAATAGTCGCTGTAATTTTGCGAAAATTGCATTTCTCTTATGGGAACTTTAACATATGAGGGAAATATTCTATATAACTAGAGTAGGTACTAAAATAGATTTAACAAAGGAGATTTATTCAAATCTGTTTGACAAATCAATGAGCGGTCGGTTTCATAAGTTTATTTATTTCCAGGGATTCTAACAAATCTAATTTAGGGCCTTTATTTTCAGTGTGGAGGATTTGGTAATTATAGTTAAATTTATGAAAAAATAGTTAGAGTTGTTCTTTTCCTTAATATAGCTTGAAAAATGTTCCATTATTCTTTTAAAAAAACTTCTGTTAGGTTGACCTATACCTATATGTTTTAGGGCAATCATTACAAGTTAATTGATAAATTCCCGATTTATTATATTTGTCTATTTTGGTTTTATTATTTTTTATTTAAAATTATATCTATTTTAAACAAAAAACGTTAGAAAAAAGCCATTAATATGACTTTTCCCTTAACCAAAGAAAATGCAAACAACTTTAAAGTAATTACGTATATCGGTCAAGCAAGTGAAATCATCGCTAAAATTCTCAGAAGACTCAATGTTAACATCGCTTTTAAAACTAATAATTCAACAGGCACTTTATTAAAAAATAATAAAACTAAAGTAGACAAAGACAATAAATCGGGAATTTATCAATTAACATGTAATGATTGTCCTAAAACATATATAGGTCAATCTGGCAGAAGTTTTTTTAAAAGAATAAAGGAACATTTTTCAAGCTATATTAAGGAAAAAAACAACTCGAACTATTCCAATCACTTATTAGAATGCAATCATAAATTTAACTATAATTACCAAATTCTCCACGCTGAAAATAAAGGCCATAGATTAGATTTGTTGGAATCCCTGGAAATAAATAAACTTAAGACTACCGAGCGCTTATTGAATTATTAAACAGATTTAAATAAATCTCCTTTGTTAAATCCATTTTAGTACATATACCCTAATTATATAGATAATTGTAAGGAAAACCAGAATTTATACATTTTATACACCTTCACTTTTATACCATTCATTCTTCAAAAAGCTAATTCTTAAGTTTCAAATATAGTGGAATTCAAGTAAAAAGTGGGTTTACTTGCTCATATAGTTTAGTTATGGAATTCCACCAAGTAACGGCAGAGTTAGTTAATATATCATATATTATCATGTCATAAAATTAAAATTAATGTTTCAAATAAATATCTTTAAAAAAATTAAAAATAAGATATAGGATTGGATTCAAAACCTAATCATTCGTGCCTATAAACACCTACTATGATATATAAACGTACAATTAGTCTGGAAAAATCCCGATCCAGACGCAAAGCCAGTGCTCTTGTGATGTTTATCCCCTGAAAGGGATTAGGCCTAATCCAATAGGTCGCGTGTCTGAAGGGGGTCGAGTGCAGGCATCCGCGAGGAACGTCTTTGTTTCAAGTCCACTGACATTCAATTATTCTGAGCAATAGCCCGGGATAATGGCAGATTGATAGCTTCAATGTTGCAGATCCCGATGTTTGATGGCGTTTTTCCGAGCGCGAAATTTAGTTTCCGTGAAAGTTTTAGAGGAAATGCGTCAATCGATGAAGATTGGTTTCTGAAACAAAATAGAATATTTGGGAAATATTTTCATTATTAGACCATGTATATATACAGATACAAAAAAGATGAAATCTTTATACAGTGTGTTTACTAATCAGAGGGCGATATCATGTTTTTAGTAACATAATCCACATGTTAGTTTTATAATAAGCTACAATCAATAAATAAGTATCTACAATAATTGTATACATCATTTTTTTTTAAATAAGTCGTTTTTAGTCAGAGTTTTAAATTGTGCCCAAGTATTACCTTGATCAAAATAACTTCTACTCATTGTCTCCTGTTGCATAAAAGCTAAAGTGAAACACCGGAATCGTAATTAACTTACCAAGAAAAAGATCGGCGAAAGCAATTTTAAGCACCATTTCATTTAACTATTACTTTTTTTTATGCGAATATGTAACTTTCGTGTACTGTTTTTTGATTGTTGCTCAGAAACGGACTAACATAATGGAATAGGGTGTTTTGGGACCCGCAATTGCGTCATAAAAAGTGGCATTATTAATCGATTTCAATTTTTTTTTTTAAATAAATAAATAGCCTTAACCCTAGTTTACAGGATGCTTTTAAATGGCGGGAACTCTTTTCCAGAATTTAATTTCAAAGTCTAAGTATCCTTAATAATCTACCTATCACTTTTGAAATCACAATACGTTTTCTTCAGTTATAAACCAGTGTGGCATCAGTCAAATAGGCATGCCTCATGCAAAAATGTAACTAAGACTTAATAAAATACATTTACGTGCTGTAAAAAGGGAAACAAAAATAAAATAAGAAGATAAAATAGAAATAAAACCAAACGCAAACATATTAACACTTATAAGTAAAGGGCGGAATATATGCAAAGTGCACATACAGGGCTGCCCAGAAGTCCGGAATAAAATTAATATAGCCTTAACCTGTAACTTTTATATATATACAATTTCAGGTTAAAAAATTGTTTACTTTTATTTTTCTTTGTTTTTTTTGCATTCTTTTAAATAAACATTTTTTTAGAATCCAGTCTGCTTCTTTACCCTATTTTATTATAATAAATTAAGAAATATTGCGTAGCAGTATGCATATTTGGCCAAAAAAATGCATATAATTGCATATTTTAAAGGCGAACAAGGCATATACACTATTGGACAAAAGTAGAGCAACAAAGTGCTTTTATTTCTTTGAATTTAAAAAATCAATTATATGATTGTGATCCCCAGCTAATTTTAATGAAATATTATCTCCACAATAATAGTAATATTTCACAATATTTTATATTATTATTTTATATTTAAACAAAATGAAGGTAGAGAAATATTTATAATTATAATAATTGACGAAATGAAGTGCGACAAAAGTAAAGCAACAAATTGTGTCAACAGTATTTTATTCTACATATTACGATAAAAAAAAACATTAAACACATTTAATAAACACAATAGCTAGAAGTATTATGTTAATAGTTAATAGAGTATCCATTATTTCTTATTACTTGCCGTCAACGTCGCGGCATTGAGGCGATCAATTTTCGAACAGTATTTTCGGGAAGGTTTGTCCAAATATCATTGATTTTATTTACCAATGACTATTTATTTGGAAATAATTGGGTACGAATTCCACGTTCAACTTATTCCCATAGATTTTCAATGGGGTTAAGGTCTGGGGATTGTGCCGGCCACTGCAAAACCCGAACGTTATTTTCTTAAAACCATTCTTGAACAATTCGTGACGTTTTGGATCGTTATCCTATTGGAAAATAAAACACAACGGCATTTCCCACTCTGCATAAGGCGACATTACATTTTACATTATATCTCTATAGACAAATCGATCCATTGTGGCATTAATGAAGTTTAAAGGACCCACCCCATTCCATGAGAAACAAACCCATAGAAAAACACTGTTGGCATGTTTAACTGTGGGTGTAGGTGTATTTGGGATTAAACTTTGTGTTGATTGGCCGTCTTACACGCTTCATTCTATCAGAATTAAAAATTTTATAACGCGTTCCATCGGTAAAGAAAACTTTTTTCCACCCGTCTACTGTCCAATTTAAATGTCGACGTGCAAATTCAAGCCTAGCCACTCTATTTCTTGCCGAAATAAGGGACTTTTTAGCCGGGCGTCTACTAAATAACTTTGCGTCTACCAACCTTCTTTGAACTGTCCGTTGACTAACCATAATTTTGGGAATTTTAGCAATAATTTTAGGTGCAGACATCCAAGGATCGTTTTGAGAAATTCTTTTAACGCGTCTGTCTGTCCAAATTGTTGTTTTTCTCGGCCCTCCCTATTTCGGTAGATTCTCTAAATGTCCCCTTTGAATGTAACTTGAAATTATTTTGGATACGCTGTATCTTGGTAAAACAAACCGTCTTGAACTTGTGACTTGTATTGTACCTTCCAAGTGTGCATTCACTATTCTCTGCTTTAATTCTTTCGAAATTGGAATACCTCTTGGCATGATTAATCCAGCACAGAAATGTTAATTAAACATAAAATAAACTCTGCAAAAATGCTTTAACCTTTACTTTCACTAAAACCTTCCTTTTTTAGGAAAATATTAAAATGTTGCTTTACTTTTGACGCATGACAATACCGTATTTGAAAGTTTACGTCAATATCAGTTCATTTGTTTTGATTGTTGGAAAAAGCTGTTGCCGCCGATAACAGCAGCCTACTTTGATATTTAAGACACGATTTATTTAAATACAATATCATGCATATAATATTATAAAATCGAGACTTCTTTCATTTTTCGTAAGTGTTGCTCTACTTTTGTCCGATAGTGTATATGCGCATATTTTGGCTGAATTTAAGTGCATGTATTCCGCCCTTTACTTATAGGAGTCAGAGCAATGACAGATTTCTTTTGAAAACCTCTGGGGATGTTACTTTCTTTCACGCTATCAAGTAGCCTATTCAATTCATTTAACTCTTTAAAATATAATGAATTCATAATATAAATACGTCAGGTCCGGCTTTAAACTTATTTAACTTAATTTCTTTGAATAGGCATTGATTCATAAAAAGAAGCAATTATAGTAAACCTTAGTGTAATATGAAATATAAGAGGATGTAAGCATTAATTTTCTCGAAGACGCAATACACCGCAAAAAATTGTGCATATTTCAGGACTTGCGTATTTTGGGGTATAGATATGGAAATTGAAATTTTGAATTACAATTTAGTTTCTGGCATAGTTCCGTGAGTAATAATGGTTGTTCTTAACACCGTAACAGGTGCCTCTTATCGCCTGGTTTCCTTCTATCATTTTTATACAATATACGATGAACGTTGCACAAAAATTACTTCTTTTTTTTATTTATTATAAAAAAATACAGTTTTAAGGTTTTAGTAGAAAAAATGTTAATGTTTAGCATACCTACTGAAAAAGAAATATATGAATAAACAAAACAGCGGTAATAAAATTAGTATTTTAATGTGTTATGTGATCTTTAAACAAGAGGAAAGGTTTTTACGTTCAAACATGGAGGCAACAGTAAAATAGCAGCCGTATTGACAAAACACAATATTGATATTGTCACGCCTAAAATTGAGATTGGTTAAAAAGGGGGTTTTAAAGGTCTGATACGAATAAAAAGACACAGGTCTACAAAGCAAAGCTCTTTACTCTTACCATAAACAGTTGACAGGAGCACTTAACTTACTCTAAACTTACATTATAACTGGATGTTCCCTCGGAGTCGCGGGGATGAAATTACTTGGGTGACTGATCCACGGAGCTACCGAGCTATTATCGGCTATCAGCTGATTGCTTTGTGGTGACTTTTGATAACTCTTTTAGAGCTTTTTAATAGCTCTTTCTGTATCACCGAGGATGCTATTTATATCAATTGTGGATTGTCTAATAATCATTTATTATTTTGTTATTATTGTATAACATCAATAATTTGTGGGTTACCAGGCTAAGAAACGTAAATTAATGATTTAAATGTATAGGATGAAATAATAATTTGGAAATGGTCTCTTTTCATGACAATGTAAATGACAACTGTGAATTATTTTGTTAGGGTGGCAAAAAGAGAAAAGCATTTTTAAATATTTCACTAATGTGTCAGTAAAGTTGGATACAAATAACATATTATTCTCCCTAGTTTAAACTCTCTGTCGAGTTTCAAATTAGTTAAATTATTGTAAAGTACTTGAATGCAATAGTAGGAAGGTATACCTATCAAAACAATCAACAGCTTAAACATTAAAAAAAAACCATTTACTTAAATAAATACATGATTGTGTTGAAAGCAAGGTACCTACTAAAGAACTGAATTTGCGTCGTTGGCATACAATTGTTGCAAAGCAATACCATACACTTGTTTCTCTTTACACTTTACTCTATAACCTAAATAAACCTAAACTATTTATAAGTCTAAACTAGTAATACGTTTTTAACAAAAGTTCCACAAAGTACAGTATGAACTGAAAATCACTGAAGAAAACGCGCGCAAATATCACAATGCACACGCCAAATACTTTGTAAATAAATATTAAAGAGACGACCGGCTCTGGACAACATGAACGTCAAATATCAAAAAATCGTAGATATCCGATGTAGATTCCGTAAAAGCCTGTTTACATTAGGAAATTGCACGTGCAATGCAATAAAAAATTGCCTGTAAGCATGCGCACTTGCGACTTTGCAATCAGCTGTTGCAATTTTCTTTGCATTGCGTCAAATTAGAACACGCGCTATTTTTATGTCACATGACATGCAATTTTTGGGTGAGATAACAGGTAACAACATAAACAAATCAATTCATCCATTGATCCAAGCTAAGCAAAGCCAAGCCAAGGTAAACTAAAATATTTCATTGTTTGCAAACATGCTCAGTAATTAGCAGTGGTTGCTTTTCCGTTTAAAAATACAATTTTAGTAGAATATAAACAGGGAAGAAATAAATCAATACAAAATTATTTAATTATATTGGTACAACTGGTTAGTAAGATGCTTGCATCCTTTACTTGCATGATATGTAAACGGTTACGCAATGCAATTCTTTGCAGAAGCAATACTTTGCATGACATTTTTTGCACCTAATGTAAACAGGCTTTAAAACGATGCATAACGGGGACATTTTTAGATTGCTGGGCGATTAGCTTTGTCTTTCTACTGGTGGGGGTTCAGTGGTTACAACAAAACGACGATACCCGGAATTCGCAGGCGTGTAGAGGAGGCTACTGGGGACATACTTCAGCAAAAACCCAAATTTTCAATTTCTTGCAGACTTAACGCTAAGTCATCGCAGTGGACTTAAGAAGCATTTACACGTATCCAGTAGCTGGCGCCAGTCTCACTGGCCTGCCAATTCTTGGCTGGCAAGGCGCTGAACCCAAGTCGTTTACACGAGTCCAGTCAATCGTGTGTTTTCACTGTCGCATCAGCATTCCTTTTTAAATGAATTCGAGAAAAATTCGAATGTTAAAAAGAAATATTGTAAAAAACATGTGTTTGTTATTAAAAGAAGAGATGGGTAACATGTTAGATGAAGAGAATGGAAAGGAAAAGCGACTTTGGGTGAGGAAATGGATCGGTGATAGAGCTATAACAGGAGGGTCGGCTTTGCTGTTGAATCAACTTAGAATAGAAGATCCCTCTGAGTACAGGTTGGCGTTACGACTTACAACCGAAAATTTTGACGAGTTACTTTCTCTAATAGAAAGCTCTATTCAGCGACAAGACACTGTAATGAGAAAGGCAATACCTCTGTACAGTTCAACAAGCTTAAACGTTTCATTTTCACTATATTTACGGGCCATTTTATATGAAAAACACAAATATATACAATCCAATAATGACAGCGACTGACGCCAACGTGTTTAGACGCCTGTAACACTGGCGCGGGTGTTACGGGGTAGGGGGTGGCAGCTACTGGCAAGGAAAATAGACGCGATCTCTATTCGCTCCAGTGCTGGCGGCAAGCGCTGGACTGGCACAAAAAAGTGTTCATACGATGCCACTAGTATGACAGTGTTGGCGCGCCAGTGAGACTGGCGCCAGCTACTGGATACGTGTAAATGCTCCTTAATATTTAGTAATTAGGTTTCTTGACACAGCAGTCTAATAGTGTGTCCTTGTAAGATTTTATTTTTAATAGTGTGCTTTGTAAATTTTGTAATGTTGTTAAAATTAACGCAGGTGTTATTTTAGCTTTAATCAAAATCCCTATTCAAACTGAGTCCACACTCTGTTACAAATTAAACACGATTTTACTATCCCCCGTACGCACGTCGCGCGTCGTCTCAAAGTGGTGTAATTAAGGGCACTCAGTCTCCCTGTTTGATCCCCGCGGCTGCAGCCGGTGTCCCACGCTGGATTAAAAACTCCCCTCCGACCTATAAAGCTCGGGAATCCGTATTTTATAGATTATTTGGGGGATGTGAAAAAATGTGGGCAAAAAAGTCGGATATTGAAACGGGGAATTCTGTTTAGAAGTTGGGAGGTGACAGGGTGTATCATAAACTAGATACTTTTAGTGGCGAAATTGGTACGGTTTGGTTTTTTGCTCTCGAACACGGAAATGTTAAAACCACGTATTTTCTGATGATGGAAAACTTAAAAAAATTTTGGTTTTAAACCTTAAGCTGGTCATTACTTTCTGTTTGGGAAACACGTATTCTAATAATCAGTTAGCAATAAACATCAAAAAATCTGTCAACGTCGCATCGATATCTGCTAATCGGCAACGCTGCAATAAAGGAAAAACCCCATCGGAGAGTCCTTCAGGCATAATAGCCTAATGTCTAGTATATGGTTAAAAATCATTAGTATTTTAGTGTTTTATTTCGCAGTATTCTAATTCTCGGAAAACATCAAGTCTTCTGTAAACATAAAAACGTGCTATAAAACTAAACAATATTAGATTCACGTCTACGAAAACCGTTGGTTGGTAGCTTTGCAATAGGTTTGCGGCTTTAAGAATATGTAAAAGTAGGTGTAACGGTCGCTTCTCGTTGGTTGGTTAGTCGGGTCCACGTGCCCACATGTGATTGGTGGCTAAACCGATAATAGCACGTGTTCTGATCTGACATGTGTGTCAGGCAAAGTGATTTTCTAATGCTAAAATAATTGATATTTTGGGGACGCGCACTCGGTAATACAGGTTACAATTTTTTTAAACGTACAGTAAAGGTACCCTGAATTTCGCAGTTAAATAGACTACATTCTTTGTGTTTGGTTAAGACGTGCATGAAGCTGCACCTGAGTGTTTTGCAGTTCGTGTAAATATGTAAAATATTCCGTTCTATACAGAACAAGTCTTTCAAATAACCCTCATGATATTCAGACAGCAATGAGGCTGTAATTAATTCAAGTTCTGATTCATTCTCTACGGTAAAAACCAATGAAATCCTAACGGTATCTCGGTGCAGGGCTTTAGGGTTGTTAAGATGTATTCATGTTTATCAATGTAAATAGTGTAATATTGAAAGGGTGGTGAAAAGTGGAAGAATAAAAAAAGACAGAGCAAAATAAGTTGTGTTTAATTGGCCTAGCAAAAATAAATCGAACCAACCTTATTCTGTGGCTGATACAGTGTCTATGTGAAGCCAGGACAAACCCCTGTCTAATAGACTTTCTGTTATTGGCGCTTTCCAGGGGGACAAGGGGATGACTTGGAATTACGGTAAAATACACTCACTTCCAAACGCACCTGATTTTTGGGGTAAATTCAAAATTTAAAGACTTTTACTCCAGTTTTCCGATTATACAGGGTGTTTCAGAAGTCGGTACGTAACTTAAGATGGTGATTCCTTATGATATTCTAGGAGAAAAAGTTCATATGAACATGTGTCCGGAATTGCCCCGTTTTTGATATACAGGGTGTCAAAGTTTTATCAGAAGGTGGCCATCTTCAACATTTGCTTTGACTAACTGTTGTATTTTTTTTGTATCAATATTTAAAAAAAAAATATTTTATTCGAATAATTAAAATTTTTTAATTAACTTTGAAATACATAGGTATTTTTTTTGTACATGCAATAAAGTGGTTATTACTTTTTCTCTCGAAAATGAAGCAAGAGACGAAAACAATTCAAGGAACAAAAAAGTTGTATTATTAGTTGGTAAAGCCGAAAAAAAATCAAAATTAGAAAAAAGTCAGTGGCGTACATTTTTTGGTTAATAATATTCGTTAAGGTGCTCCCAGGGACGCCACTGGACTTAAGAAATTTAATCTAGCTAATTAAGCCCCTTATCATTATGAATAACGATACCAAATTCCAATAAAGTCGGGAAAAGGATATTTAAAAAATTATAGAAAACCGATATTCTTTAAAAAACTTTAACTCTCTCTCTTAGAATATCATAAGGAATCATCCCCTTAAGTTACGTACCGTACTTTTAAAATACCCTGTATGTAGGTAAACTCATTATCATTCAGTTCAAATATTAGTAATGGAGATTCTTCCATGCTTCATTGAAGTTAATGATTAAACTACATGGCCAAACAAGGGCGGTTTTAGCTTTTCAACATGGGGGGGGGTAATTTGAAATCCGAATTTTTTCTTTAAAAAAGTAAGCAGGAAATAAGTGTGGGAAGGGGGGTCAGAAAAAAAATAGCGCCGCAGGCGAAAAATTTTTGGGCGCCACGCCCTTTTTTCAATGATGATGCTTAAAATTCTAAATTCATGGAGGGGGGGGGTAATTACCCTATTACCCCCTTCGTAAAACCGCCCTTGTGGCCAAATAGCATAAAAGTATACTTCTTGTCACCCTATATTATAGAGTCTTTGTGAAACACGAACAATAAGTTGAGGGTGATGAAATACGAAAGTGTCGTAATTCGATTAAGCTCTAATCATTTTAAAACTACGACGTTTACTCAAAATCCCCGAAAGTTGTTTTTTATAATTGTTTAACCACTGATTCTTCTAAAATCAAGAGATAAAAAACAGATATTTTTGGAAAAAAATGGCCTCTCTCTGAAATCTTGTTAAATTTGCACTGTTTTAGTCAGCTTTGTTGCTAGTGTCATGAGCGCCCCTGGCCAGATTTGAATTTTGCGCCCCCCAATACTTATTTTCTATACACAATAACTTTGAAAGTGTGATTTAAGTTATGTATATATTTGAGCAGTGGCGTATTTAGGGGGGGTCCGGGGGGTCTGGACCCCCCCCCCCCCGTGGACTCAGTAGTAAAGAAAACTGAAATTCACATTCATTTATTTGCAATAAATAACATAAAACATTATTTCAAATTTTCCAGATGTTTGGGGATTTCCACAGTCTTTTAGTTTAATAATTGTTGAATTTTATTTTTCGTTCCGTGTTTTCTAATTCAGGTGAGTAAAATAGTATACCGTTATACATACCTTCAAAAAACTAATATTTCAAATGCAAATATTGGCGTTTATATTTAAAAATTGCTTTATTTCTACGTTTTTTTTGAGCCGGGCTATCAAAACGTAAAATTTGTAAGTTTAGACAGTCCAAAAAAGGGCGTGGCACCTAAAAAAATTTTGCCTGCGGCGCATTTTTTTAAGGAAGATAAGTGGACCCCCCCCCGTGTCACAATCCTAAATAGACCACTGTATTTGAGCACACAATTAGTTCTTACTTACTATTATGTAGGAAGGGAAACAATATAATAAGAGTTCGTTCGTTTAGGCATTATAAAACCTCTTAGAGGTTTACTTTTCTGGCTGTTTCTGACGTCAATTTGTTAATAATATGGTCTACATTAATACTTTTTGCAATATCATACTTAATCGATAGGTACAGCGAGATTACTCAAACGTTCTTGACCAATCTGCGATTGTAATAGTACATTACGTATCAAGTTTAGAAAAGTGGAACTTTACTTGATGAGTATGGTTAGTTTGAATCCGAGCGAAGCGAGGATTTAATTTCCATACGAGTCAAGTAAAATCACTTTTCTGACGAGGTGCGTATACTATTTTTTCGCATTTTGTAAGTAATTAATTATTTTGCATTTCATATTAAAATCTAAAAAGACTAGTTACTGAAGAAAATCTACAAAAACTTAGTAGTATGACTTCTCGGTAACTTAGCAATATAAACAAGATGTTTTTTGTGTTTGACGACAGCATCCAAATAAAATCATATTTGAAGAGTGAATTTAACAAGAATTATGGAAATGGCTAATGAAAATGACTGGGAAGATATCCTGAATGCGGCCCGCGAAGCTTCTTCAAGTTTGCTTTCAGTAAAATCCAAGGAAAAATACGAGAAAGCATATAATATGTTCTGCGAGTGGAGAAACCAAGAATTTTAAAGGCATTGACGAAAATTTGATGCTGGCACACTTTTACGAGAAGGTAAGCTATTTTATATGGTTAAAGTGTGGTATATAGGTACTAATTTTGTTATTTGTTTTAGGCAAAAGTCCTCAAAGCTTCCAGTTTATGGTCTACGTACTCTATGATCAAAAACACAATACTTATCAGTGAAAATACGGATATTTTACAATATAAAAAGTTAATCGCTTTTTTGAAATGTCAAAACGACAAATATGAACCTAAAAAATCAAAAGTTTTGACCATGGAAAACGTCACGAAGTTTTTGAAGGAAGCTCCAGACGACACGTTTCTGTTAATGAAAGTGGCAATAATTTTTGGGCTGAATGGCGCATGTCGGCGTGCAGAACTGCAGTGTAACATCTGAAGATATAGAGGATTTAGGAACAATGCTAATAGCAACGTTACATGATACCAAAACAAAAAAAATACGTGTATTTACCGTAGGATCAGATGGCAATGGGTATAAAATTTACCACAAGTACTTACTGTTAAGACCTAAAACAGTAAGGCACAATCGATTTTTCCTGTTTTATCGTCATGGCAAATGTACAGTACAGCCAGTTGGCATCAACACTTTCGCACATCCCACAAGAAATTGCGAAACCGGTCATTGTTTGAGAAGAACATCTGCAACTTTTTTTGCTGACAATGGCGCTGATATTCAGGATCTCAAACGGCATGGGGGATGGCGGTCCACAAGCGTAGCTGGATACGTGGAAGAAAGCATTGAAAATAAATTGAAAAATTCTCAAAGAATATTCAAATATGTCCAACTCGGACTACCCCAAGAAGTCCCCATAGGAATTGTGGTGAATGAAAAAAATGTTCAGCAACAACTACTTAATACGGCGAGGTCAGCAGTTGCATCATTGTCTAACTTAAATAATTGTTCTTTTAATAGTTATTGTAATAAGATTTAAAATAAACGAATTTCTTTCTTGTAAAATTGTGTTTTGAATGACATTGACGTTTTATGCAGTAATGGTTGCTATGCTGTAAAGTGACCCATTACTGTACGATTTTGAGGTCATTAATCTAGTGCATTACTGTATAAAATGCGAAAAATAATTTTGTATAAATTTTAATTTGCTGAAATCTTTCACAGCTGGCAGAAGTCACAGGTAGCGTTAATGCTAGCCGAAGGGCAATCCCTATATTATATTGGGATAACTGGTCACCAAGCCATATTCTTCAGGGCAATTAAGAAGTGCAATGTAACATGCGTTTTTAAATCAAGTAACCATTATTTTATTTGACGCTTGTAAACACACAGCTCTTTGACATTTAAATAATCTTTGTATTTTAATGAGAGGTCAGTTACGGATTTCTTGAGTTCTTCAGTGTTACAAAAGTAAAAAAAAATTAGAAGCTGGGGCAGGCAAACTTTCAAACTTTCATCCCACTTGCTAAATATATGTCTAGTGCATAGTAAAGCTGAATTTTAAACGTCGTTGTTTTAACCTTTCGCTTACGCTTTTCTGAAAATTCCGGTTCTATCGATAGCTCGTCTATCAGATTTTTTGCTGAATCATTACATTTTCCTGAAATCATTCAAAAAAGCCAAGGCCCTGCAAGTGTTTTGATGCAACCTCAATGGAATTTTTTCTATACAATGCGATTAATGTTATCAATAGTTCTAAGAAAATGATCCCATACGACCAATAAACAAATAAATTCAAAATTAGTCATTTTCAAAATTATTTTAACTGAAGAAACATAATTGATCCGCCATGTTAGCGCGATTGTCATACACCTGTCTCCTCCAGTCTGATAGTGTAAGACCATCTTGGCTTAATTTATTTAAAATAAAAAAAAAACAATTCAAAAATTTTAAACTTTAAACCCACATAACTTTTGTTCCAAAGAAGATAGAAACAATGTTTTTTTTTTAGTCGATTTCTCATTCAATTCTCTTTCTGATGGTGTATGATTTATTGCCAGAATTTGGTAAATTCTATCTTGCATTTTATTATCTTCTCTTAAAGTCGCAGCATCATAGTACATCTTTTTCCTTGTTTCAGAACCCGTTCTTGTACAAATTGCAACATGGATTTTTTTTTTTAGTTTTTCTAATGTACCACAAATTAAACAATTTTTTTTAATATTAAACTGATATTTAGGTTTTCTATTAAGATTGCACAAAGGCGTACTGGGCATCTCTATTTGCATTAATATAATTATTTTTGCTATCAAAAGATTTCCTGTAAGAATAATGATTCGGATAGGATATTGGCAGGATGGGCAATTAAATGCTCTCTAGCTCTAAATTTTTTTTAGAAATAGCAGTGCAGCGCACTTACGTTCTAAAGCCTTACCGGGTTTATAATTTAATATACAGGGTGTTTCAATATTATACCGACAAATTGAAACGGGTGATTCCTTGACAAAAAATAATGAAAAAAATTCCCATTAATGGAGATCCAGAAACCCCTTGTTTGTAAGATTGTAGATTGTGAGATGGTAGATGTTGGCTCACCCGACATCGCCCGGTGAAATACCATCGCATCGGCTTAGGTGGCGTGAAGTTGCTCTTTGAGCTAACGTTTCGTCACTGTGCCGATGTCTCCGGTTTCCAGGGTGGGAAATATACAAAAAATGCTGTGATGATGGTTCCAAGATCAATAAATTCCGGAGTTAAAAACGCCCCCCGATCGGATCTCCGGGTGGGGGCGGGTCCTGGCGCCTTATCAAGCGAGATTATCCAATCATCCACCATGTCCAGTAGCCATGCGGGTCCTTCGAACAATATTCTAAATGGAAATGGTGTGAAAACTGGAGTTGTTAAAAGACCCGAGATTAGCAACTTCCAAATTGACTTCTGCAATATAAGAGGACTGAACTCCAACATCAATGCAGTCCATCAACATCTACAATCTAACAAACCTCATGTACTTGCACTAACCGAAACCAAAGTCAGATCATCGATTAGTACGGTCAGCTATTTATATCCTGGGTACGACTTTCATCACCGATTTAGGCGGAATTCTGGCCTTTGTCTCTTTGTCCGGAGTGATATTTCTTGTCAACGAGAGGAGACACTCGAGCCTAACGACTTTGATGTAATGTGGTTTAAAATATCAACGCAGAGAATTACTAAATTCATCTGCTGCCTTTACCGGCCGCCAAGCGATACCCATTATAGAGACTTGTTCTCCTCTCTTGCTAATACTATCGACTTTTTGCAAACCCACCATCCCAATTCCGAAGTTGTCATCCTTGGCGACTTCAACATTCATAATGTCAACTGGCTCAAATACT
Organism: Polydrusus tereticollis; assembly: GCA_963920685.1. NCBI lineage: Eukaryota > Metazoa > Arthropoda > Insecta > Coleoptera > Curculionidae > Polydrusus > Polydrusus tereticollis. The sequence continues at coordinate 106,659,133 of OY987326.1, read as the reverse complement.
CAAACATGACTGACGAACAAGGTCGTGAAGCCGAATCCTTTGCCATCAGCTCTGGCCTCACCCAGCTGGTGGGTGAACCAACTCGGATTCCAGACCGAGATGGTGATTTTGCTAGTTTGTTGGATCTTTTCTTAACTTCAAACCCCGACTTGTACACTGTCACCGTGAAGCCGCCGTTAGGAACGTCTGACCACAACCTTATTTCGGCATTGAACAAACTACCAATTAGTGCTGAAGAGCCTCCTAAACCACGCAAGATATGGCATTATACATCAGCTAAGTGGGAGGACCTGAGGGACCATTTTCGAACCTTTCCTTGGCGGGACGTTTGTTTTACCTCTGATGATCCATCCATCTGTGCAACAGAAATATCGGAGGTTATCCTTACTGGTATGGAAGCCTTCATCCCTTTCTCAAAAAAGTGCCCTTCTAACGGCAAGCCTTGGTTTACCAAAAATTGCGAACGAGCTGTTAAATCAAAAAATTATTTCTACCGACAATGGCGTAAAAATCCTACCGCCGAAAATCGTACCATCTTTGTTAACGCTCGAAACCAATGCAAGCAAACGATAAACCAAAGCAAAGAAGCACACAACCAGAGGATCAGAGACAAACTTCTTGAATGTCCTAGCGGCTCAAAATCATTTTGGTCGGTAGCTAAGGCCGTCAGTCAGAACTTTACCAAGTCAACCATTCCACCTCTAACACGTTCTGATGGCACCATTGCGACCAAAGCACAGGAAAAAGCAAACTTACTGGCGGAACTATTCTCTTCACATTCAACGGTAAATTTTCAGGGAAGTACTCCACCGAACATTACCCCTGTAGAATCGAGAATGCCCGAGATTGTCTTTCGCCACCGCCATGTTAAGCGAATCTTGAGGAGTCTCGACACTAAAAAGGCTTCTGGTCCTGACGATATTCCAGTCATTGTAATTAAGAAATGCGCTGACGAACTGACACCGGTATTTTGTAGGCTTTTTAACTTATCCTACAAAAAAGGAATATTTCCTTCTTGCTGGAAAACTGCGAGAGTCCAGCCCATACCCAAAAAAGGCAAGAAGACCTTGCCAAACAACTATCGTCCAGTCGCATTGCTCTCGGTTATATCAAAAGTTATGGAGAAGGCTATCAACGAAAAATTACTAAAATACCTGGAAGGCTTCAACATTATTAGTGACCGCCAGTATGGATTCCGTAAGTCTAGATCAACAGGAGACCTTCTCGCTTATGTTACTCATGTTTGGAACAACGCAATAGAACACCATGGGGAGTCCCGGGCGGTAGCACTGGATATTTCCAAGGCTTTTGACCGAGTATGGCATGAGGGGCTCCTAACTAAAGTGAGAGCATACGGAATGCCGGTTCAATTTTGTTCATGGCTGTCGAGCTTTCTTAAAGACCGTTCTCTGCGAGTGGCGATGGACGGATTTCTTTCAGACACATTTAACATCAACGCCGGAGTCCCTCAAGGTTCTATATTGTCGCCCACCCTTTTCTTACTATACATTAACGATCTTTTGGAAAAAACTAAAAATCCTATATATAGCTTCGCTGATGACAGCACACTTGTTTCAACTTTTACTTTGGATGCTCGGACATCGGCTGCTAATGCACATCTCTATAGGCAGCAAGAGGTCTCACATCTCAACAAAGACCTGGAAGAAATTTTGTCTTGGGGTGACAGTAACCAAGTAGAATTTAACGCTAAAAAGACCCAGGCGGCAGTTTTTTCTAAAAAAGTTAATGTTGAAGAACCAGATATAGTTATGGCGGGACACTCAATTCCCTTGGCTTCATCAATTCATTTATTGGGCGTTAATCTGGATAGTCATATGTCTTGGCATGGCCACGTTGCGGCCATTGCTAGGGCAGCCTCGCAAAAGCTTGGAGTACTTTTCCGAACAAAGAACCTCTATACACCCCAACAACTTTTGATGCTCTATAAAGCCCAAATTCGACCATCCCTGGAGTACTGTTCGCATATTTGGGGCTCTGCTCCTAAACATACCCTGAGATTGCTAGATTCCATTCAAAGAAGAGCCATTCGCTTGATCGGTGACCATAGTCTGACAAACAACCTGGAAAGCCTTGAACATCGAAGGCAGTTTGGCGACTTGAGTCTATTTTACAAATATTTTCATGGCAAGTGTTCAACTGAGGTTGCCCGCTTAATACCACCCAGAGCGGTGCATGGTAGAAATACACGACGAGCCACTGCAGCCCACCAGTACGTGGTTCAGCTTAGTGTCCCTCGAACGACACTGTTTCAAAATTCTTTCATCTGGAGAACGTCATCACTCTGGAACGACCTCCCTGAGATCGTCTTCCCCAACGAGTATAGTCTCCAAAGATTCAAGACCAACGTGAATCGTTTCCTGCGCACGCGCACCGCTCCTAGAGCGCCATAAAGGATTTATCCTGTAGTGCTGTGCCTTATCATAAAAAAAAAAAAAAAAAAAAAAAAAATACAGGGTGTTAAACTTTTAATTTTTTTTCGGGTTTTTTCTATTTATTTTATGTGTGCTTAATTATTAATTATTAAAAATTGTTTTTTCAAATTTTGTACTTTTGTTACATATTACAGTATCTAAAGAATTAACCTATTGTCATTTAAAAAAATCTACAAAATGAAAATGGGTTTATTGTTGATATTTTTGTGATGACTAAATTATAATTTATAATGTACAAATTTCTTTTTATTTGACCAGATTAAAGATATAGCCCTGCTTTAAATCATATTTTACCAAATATCAGTCGAACTGTATAAGATATCAAAATAGTGCAAGAAATAAAAAAGGTAAATGATAAACCAAAAAAGTTGTTTTTATATGAAAGGATAGTCAGTGTCGTAGCAAAAAAAAGTTAGGGGGTCGCAGTGGTGGTGACGCCCAAAAAAATAACACCCTGTAGATATCTAGTTTTAATGATAATGAGTTAATTCTTTACAAACGAGGGGTTTCTGGACCTCAATTAATGGGAACTTTCTTCATTATTTTTTGTCAAGGAATCACCTGTTTCAATTTGTCGGTATAATATTGAAACACCCTGTAGGTAGACCCAATATTTATCGAAACAAAATGATATATTATATAAATAATAAATTATGCATTTTTCAGTAAAAAAAAAACTTTTTGCATATGAAAGTTTTTTAAATATTGCTGTTTTTTTATATTATTTATCAAATTTTTGCAATAAATCATATACCAGGAGAAAGATAGTTAAATGAGGAATAGGAATAAGAAAACATCGTTTCTATCCTTTTAGAAACAAAAGGCATATGGGTTAAGTTAAAATTTTTGTTTTGTCTTCAAGGTTTTTGCTTATATCTTCTGTCTCGGCCAATGGAGAGTGTCGTCGGTCTCCATTTCCCAGTGGCGTGCAGTGCCATTTAAAATAGGGTAGGCAACAGAATCGAAAATGTCAAAGAAGGAGAAAGCCCGAAATTTTTATTCAGGTGCCACGCCCAAAACGTTCTTTTTAAGTCTCCAAAAAATGTAGGCGTTAGTCAAAATAAAACCAATATGGTAGGTACTTTCACGAATCTTAAAGTCTTACAGAAACGTAAACTAGGGCATAAATATCTGCAAACAACTGCTTTGTTTTGCGTTAAATGTCATACTTGTAAAGGGCTTTACTGTTAATAAGTTTCACCACACATATTACACTGTCATCGCACTGGCACTCCATAATAAGAAACACTAAAACTATTCAAAAAATCTTTCTAACCAACAAAACTAACTCACAAACAAAACAACAATCCCTCTTGTATAGGTAAATTACTAAAAAAAAAGTTACTAATAAGCTTTCGAAACAATTATTAAAAGTGCGGCGCGTGAAATCCCGATCTCACACAAGAAGAGGGCATAGAAATATATAGGAAAACTGAAATTATTGGTAATTAATAGCGGGCCGGTGCGGTGCCGGCATTGTCTTACCCGGTTTCAGTTTCTGACAAAATTGCATCGCATTATTAAATTATTAATGCCTAAATATTAATAAATTTAGGGATACCCCATGTACTGTAAGTTAATTCAGAGATAAACGCTTTCTAACCAATTACTAAACGGTAAAAACGATGTCTATCAGAATATTAATTAATGAAAGCACATTTTGGCAACGGAGAATCCAGTCAAATTCACTCATCGTTCCTTCGGCGGTGGGAGTCGTAAGTCGTCGCATGGCTTCTGGCTCATCTCTTTTCTTTTTATGTATCGTTTTATTTAGCTGTCTTTTTTCAAGCGCTGCTTTTTGCTTCCATATAAATCCAGCATTGACGGTCTAAATGCATGCCTTTGATTTGTTATGGGATGCTTTTTAATGTGCGGATTGCGGTCGCAGGAGGCCAGGGCGGTGAATATTATTCCGTTTAATATACGTAGCGTTACTTACGAGCGTTAGACTGTGATGTTTTTCAATGATATAATTAATATTTTAATTGGCGCTAAAAACGAACTTTTTAAATTTTCATTATGTTTTTAATCGAATTATAATTTATATTATCGGAATTAAAATTAAATGGGAAAATCAAAAGATATCAATTTGTGCATTTGTGGTTTCATTGCATGCACGCCACTGCCATTTACTATGTAAAAAAACATGTTTTTCCAAAACTAGATGGGGTTTCGCGCTTCATCCGATGGACTAAATATAAGTAGAAGAGCACAATTTTATACAACATCTATAGATTTTAATTGTATTTCAGAAAACGAAGATAAAATCTAAAATAATATTCTCAATAAAAACTACACAATCTTTACAAGTACGATGATCCTTCGTTTGCACAAAGAAGACAAGAAAAATGAAAAATACTCGAAAGCATAACAGGCGTACAACAAAAGCATCAAAACGATGCCATTTCACGGGTCCGTGGTCAAATAAAAAGCCGAGATCATACACGTCAAAAGCATCTGTTTGCGCAAAAAGACGTGATGGTAGAGCGTTATTGCATTTTATTCCGTTATTACATACACGTTTAGCGTTTAACGACTAAATATACGCTATCATTTGCTAGCAAATCCAGTAGTATTACTATTTTATTTAGGAGAGAAAGTATTTTTGACAAAACTTTAATTAAACTAAATCTCGTTTAAGGTCTGACATTTTCTCATAAACTAAAAGTTTTAAAAAATTCTATTTTTATGAACCTCGTTCTTCTGGATCTTTTTCTCTTTTAAGTCAGGCATTGCCTTTAACTTCTATTACTCATTGAGACTTTTGTTGGGCAAACTTTAAATACGGCAATAAAAGGGAGTATGAGCGTCTTTTTAGGCTTATTCTTCTGTCAGCTCAAAAAAGCTGGATTTGTCGAGACATGCACCTTGTTCCCTTGTTGCTTTTTTTCAAAGTACGCGCATATATTGTAAGTACCTTAGAAGCGTTAGTGTTCTTTGGATTATTCTAAATTATAAATAGGAAAATTCAGCGAAAAGTATATTTGGTATAATATCTTCGAAACTAGCATCTGAATGCTGTTTTTCAGAACGGCTACTAGAATAACTGAAAATTACAATTTTTTTAACTGTAGATTTTTTATATGCAATTTTTTGCTTTCTCATTGCTGCTTTTTTTTCAAGCGCAATTTTCTCAGAAGTATCTGTAATAATTCTACATTGACCAAATATTGGATCACATTATAATTCGAAATAGCATAATCTCAATGATTAAAAAAAAAATCCCGCAAGTGTTAAGGTGTCTTAAGGTTCACATGTCGTTAAACACAAATGAAAAAAATTATTATCGAAATATAGAATTTTAGACTTTGCAAGTGTCATTATTTTAGATTAAGATTTTTTTAAAATTTGCTTTTGTTAGCAAAATTTTCTGTTTACAATATAATATAAAGCTTATGTTAAATTAAATTCAATTTGTTGGGTAACTTTAAGGCAGCCAAGATCACTGGAATTAGATTGAAATTGTTCTGCTCATCAGTTTATTTGCGTTGTTTTCCTTTCAGTTTTTAAACTTATTTCGAAGTGTACTGAAGTGGCAATTAATTATTAAAATTATGAAGTTAATGTGATAGGAAATGTACTGATGCGTCAAATTCCTGTAATATATCACTTTCCGGATTTATAACAAAGTATTTGTTATTTTAATACTTTCTGAAAATGATAATTAATAAAATCGTTAACAAACATTAATGACCCATACAAAGTGCCGGTAATACCTGAACTCTTTTCCAGTTGTGTTTTGTTAAACAGTGAGAACGTAAAGGTTGGAACAAGTTCATTTAAAATGCATGTGTTTTTTTTTGTCGAAAAGATGCTCGGACCCATCAATTTTTTTATTTTTGTTGTTTTCCCATGAAATATGTCACATACCTAAATTCAGCCGTTTGCGAGAAAATCGATATTCGGATTTTAACAGATGATTTTTTTATTATTACTTAAATCATGAACACTGTTGTAAACAAAGCCTTTGGTTGATAGGTTGTCACACTGACAGTGACGGTTGTCCCGTGATTTGAGTAGTTTTGCCTCAAGTCAAAGTGTCTGGCAAAAGGTATTTTGATAATCTTGTAATTTTAAAAAATGGTACGCTTAAGTGAAAGAGAGCGAATACAAATAATAATGATTGGTTATGTTATGGAGATGCGCACACAAATGAAAGTTTGCGAACTGTTCAATAACTACTGTACTGTACTGTTCTACTGTCAGTAAAATAGAAAAAATATAGAGATTTAGGGCACGTCAGTGACAATTATACGAAAGGTCGACCTGCGGTATTAGAAGATATACAATTAAATGTGTTATCGTCGGTTCAAGAACACCACCATAAGACAAGAAGTACTGTTGCTTTGGAAAACCATATCTGAAAGAGTATTTAGACAAAAATAAACTCCATCGTTACAAAATCCAATTGGTTCATGAGCTCATTGAAGATGATCCAGACACAAAAGTCCAATTTTGCGAGATAATAATGAATATGTGCAATAATCATCCACAGTTTTCGAAACGAATTGTATTTTCGGATGAGGCAAAGTCTTGTTTGAATGGAAGTGTAAACAAACAAAACTGTCGGTATTTGGCTACAGAAAATCTATGCTGGATTATGGAATGTCGCACCCAATATCCTCAAAAAGTTAATGTTTGGGCCGGCATTGTTGAAAATAGAATTTTGGGACCCTTTTTTATTGACAAGTGAAACATGTAGAATTTTAGAAAATGATCTAGTACCGTGCCTTGCCACATTATGTTCTAATCCAGAAAATCCTGATGCACCGAACAATTTTTTGTGGTATCTGCAAGACGAAGCCATTACACCCGCCATGTGCGTGCTAATACAGTTTTCCCCGAACGATAGATTGGCCGACTAGGTCCAATTGAATGGCCGGCCAGATTTCCAGATTTAACTCCTTTAGATTCTTTTTGTCGGGTAATCTTAAGTCTAAAGTATATGTTAACCGACCAAACAACATTGAAGATTTAAAGAGCAGAATAAGAGGGGATTTAAGATTGATAGAATCTTACGTAGTTAATAACGTTCTGCAACAATTTGAACCTCGTCTCGGATACTGCCAGACTGTTGGTGGAGGTCGTTCCCAACATTTAATAAAGTGACTTTTAGTTACTTTTAAATTTTCTTTTCTTTTCGCTAACAAATAATGTGTTGTTGTTTTAAGTTACAACGCAGTTTTCTCGCAAACGGCTGAATTTAAGTATATGACATATTTCATGAAATATGTTTAGAATTTTATGCATAATCCACAAAAATTAATATAAAAGAGGGGTTTCCATTTAAAAAAAAAATAAAGTAAACCGCCATAACTTGTTTTTGGGGCAACCTGTATATATGAAATAAGTACAACAAAAATATAAAATTGATGAGTCCGAGCGTTTTTTCGAAAAAGAAGACATGTATTTGAAATGAATTTGTTGCAACCGTTACGTTCTCACTGTATAATGAAAACGTCTGTCAATTTTCAAAACAGTCCGGTAAAGTACCTAAATAGGGGCCAAAGTTAAGGTGAATTGCATGAATACAAACAAATAACATCATCGTATTGTCATGGCAATGCGGCACGAGCTACTTTGATTATAATATGTAACTATTCACTTTTATAGGATTTTCTAATTTCATGGCATGCTAAAGATCGGTAAAGAGGCAACATTTTAGAGGACACTTTCTTCTTATTTTCTTTGGAATCTTCTACATAGCTTTCTGCCACTGTGTTAATACGCCAACCACCATGCCTCTTAGCAGTTATTAAATCAGCTCCTGAATCTGCAAGCAACCATGCAGACGATCTGCGAAACCAGTGGCGGCTCGTGAACTCTATTAGTAGGTGTGCTGCATAGATAAAAAAAAATAACGCGGTAGCGAAATACTTTTTTTTGGACCACGCCCATTTATAAAAATTTTAAATTATAAATTTTGCCACGACTTCTACCCGCAGTTTTAATATTTAAATCGGGCATAGGGCGATCACGCTTACCACAACTAATTGTTTTTCATACGTAAGTTTCAGTGGGTCTTTGCTATTGCTGCCAGATTTAAAGTACATTTTGCGCCTAAAAATTTTTGGGTGCCACGCCCTTTTTTGTTGACGAATCTTGCTTTTCAAGTAGGAAAATTAATGATACCTGGATAAAAATATTAACATATTTTAAAAAAAAACTTACCTATTTTTTATAAATTAAGTCTATCCTACGTTCTTTTCGGTTCGAAAATCTTGTAATCACTTTGTCATTAAAATTGTCTATTTCGGAGATAAACTTTTTTTCAATAGACAGCATGGAAAGAGCTGTTAAACGATCTTTGGTCATTTGAACCAAAGAGTAAGCAGGGAAAACAGTATAAAGCATTCTTGTTGTTACATCCACAAATCTATTCATTTTTTAAATAAATGTCTCTATTAAATTTACGTGTACCTATAGCTTTTTCCTCTACTTATACTAGATTTTTTAATAATAATATCTGGTAATGGTCTACCTTTTGCTTCTAATTCTAACTTCTCTTGGTATGAATATTTAAAAAATCTCTTCACATTAATTAAATTGAAGAGCACTTCCATAATACACTACACAGTTAATAAATGTTACAGCAATACACACTCAATTATTATTGTTTTTAAGTTCAACACGCCGTACACTAAACAGCCGCGTAAAAATTCGTTCGATACTATTCAATACCGTATCCCGCGAACCGCACTGCGCTGGACTAAATGCAGCGAACTCTCCAGTTAAATTACGGTTTTATTTTAGACCGTTACGGGGAAGCGGAGTGCGCGCGGGTGTTCGAAGGAGCTCACCGAGCCCGATCGTGTTGTCCAGATCAAAAATAATTCAGCGACAGGGTAGTGTCGGTACGATATTCCATTGGTCGACTTTACTTTGACGATCGCCGCGGTATGTACAGTCCGCCACACACACGAGTCTAGAGCTGGCAAAACAATCCGAGCAAGAATTAATACAATTGAAATGAAATATCTCTTATAGATTATGTAATTATTATGAATTTTCTTCATGTTTGGGAGCTCTGCAGCGCTGCAGCGCTTATGCACCAGCCACCACTGTTCGAAACAATGTCCAGTATATTGTTGAGGATTTGAAAGACTCGAAGACGATGCTACAATGCATGGCATTTTCTCAAAAGTAATAATACCAACTGGCTTCTTGATGCATTTTCGATTTCTGTACCCCACAAAAAATCGAGTATTGGCTTGTTGCTTGATCGCATCGCTATATGTCTTCAAACCATTTCCACCATATTTAGTCCTTAAACATTCCCGTTTGTAATATTTTTGTTCTCGTAAATTGAATAGTAATATGAATGCATCGTCTTTCCTCTTTAACATTTTGTGGGTGCAGATTTGTCAATTTAGTACGTCTGCAGGCATCACTATCATTGCAACATTTATCATAAAATAAGTTCTATTGTCGGCTTCCAGCAAAAATTGGGTTATGTCTTCTTTTATTAAAATCTTTTATTTTTTTGACAGAAATCCTTCCGATTTTCTTTTTAGAAAGGCAATTAAATGGACGTATTTTATAGAATAATATACTCAAAGCGACGAAGGCTTGCTATGTTTTAAAAGATATTTGAAATTTGCCATTTTTTGGGAAGTAGGCAATCGACAACGTTTTGCGCAAAGCCTTTGATATCCGAAACGACACTCTTGGAATCAGAATCTTCCATTTTAATATACTTTTTCACTTAAACTAAATGTAGTCCAATAAACGGAACGCTTAAAAAGGAATTTCAGTTAGAAAGCTGCTTTTTTGGTGGAAGGTACATTTTAATGTTTGAAAAGACACTTCGGTATTATTTTGTATTCAACCCTTGCATAAGGGATGGAAAATTACCTTAAAATATTTCTTTGACCCCTAGCTTCAAAACAACAAACACTAGAAAAAAAGGTTGTAGACAAAAGTGGTAGAGCATTTAAATCTGCATAAAAACGTATATCATCATTTTTACGATATCTCTAATAGTTGTGGCCTTAGAATCATCTGAACTTTGAGGGTTGGTCGGTGTCTTCGAAACTTCACATCCGCATTAAATTTTCAACCTGGCAACACTGCCCATCGTCTGGCAATCATTTGGCATCTAAAAACCCGATAAATACTGCACTAGACGCTGTAACTCTTATCCAAAGGCGACAGTGATGCCATATCGATATTTAGGTCCCATTTATTAAAGACTTGACCAAAAATTGTTTTTGAAATTTGCGAACCTCTTATGGCTTTTAGATTTATAGATTAGACAAAAGTAGTAATAATCTTTTTTATGTAAAATTTAATGCTCTACAACATTTGGGAGAAACTTTTTTTCATATTATTTCTCATTTAAAAGTTATAACCCAAAAATATATTTTCAACCCCAATTGAAGGGTTTTTTAACTCTCGTGCAAGGACTGGACACAAAATAAAACTGAAGTGTCTTTTCAAACATTAAAATGTACCTTCCACCGAAAAAGCAGCTTTCTAACTAAAATTCCTTTTTAAGCGTTCCGTTTATTGGACTAATGATGGCACAAAATTGGACGCCAATAATAGTTGACAAAGCCAAAATTGCAACCATAGACAAGACTGACAAGAGATATGCGCTTACGGTAGGGATAGATAGGCAACTTAACATACTAAATTGGCTCCCTAATACGCCATACGCGACTGATTGAAGAACTAAAGGTAGCAGTGGCGGGGGGTCGGCGCCACGGATAAAAATTTAAATTTTATAACTGTGAATTCAAATGTTCGTGCTCATAAATCTAGCGGAAAAGTTAGAAGCGCGAAAATCAACAAGCGCGGACACGCAAATAAAATATATTTGGGCCGTCGTAGATTAAATTTTAAATGATGCACGTTCATATTGAATAATAGTATCATTAATAACTATAATATCATTGCGGAACTTCTCTGCTTCCAGAAAGTATGGGTTTGTTCCCTTAATAGTTACGTAAACTCTCTATTTCCCTGTCCCAACTCTCCAGGCATTGACTCGGTGGAGTGAATGAACGGCAGTAAGCCCCATTCTTGACAGACTGTGCGTCGGGACGATCCCGGACTTAGGCGGATTACGACGCCATGCGGCCCCCGGCTATTACCTCGCTCCTGCTGCAATTATTTTCGGCTAGCACTGATGCAAACTGACGTTTATGACTTTAATGTACGTTTGAGATTGAAAATTTTTATGTTTTTTGAGTCATATTGTTGATTATGAATATTAAAAACTGTTATTATTTTTGTATTATAAAGTGCTGTTTATGGTATAGTGTAGCGGGTATGAAGTGTCTTACTATTTTATCAGAAATATAAGGCTTGTTACAACCAACAGTCTGGGATTAGTTTTTAATCAGAAATAGAGTCTACCAGATGCATACTGCATGGAGACCCCAGGATGCCTTGTAAAGTCCTACAATTGGTTGATTATATTTGACAGTTTAAAACTGTCAGGAACTGATGGTTCGTTTATCATTAGGGTTTCCTTAAGTATAGTCAATGACTTTAACTTCTTTTTGTATTTATTATTGTTTCATCAGCGGGTCTTCCATGAGGGGGTGTGTTATTAAACATTTGCTTATTGTTCTTATTGAACTGAGCAGGTACAATGACGTAGGGAAGTATTCACTTTTAAGTCATTTGATTCTATTTATTCGGAGCAAGTTAAGGTGCTGGCGGTGGGAGGAGACGAGAAATGAGCCAGTCTCTCGGTAATCTGTATGGTTTTAAAGGGCTTGAATGTATATGTGAGTGAGTCAGGGAAATGTCAGTCCGTTTGTAGTAGTTCACTATAATTTTGTCCATTTACTCAGTTATTGTCGGTATCTGTAAGTTATTATGTAAAGTATAGCGGGGCGCCCCCGTCATGATTCTTAAACATTTATTTAGAAACCTTTGAATTTTGAGAAAGTTTGTCTTCTTTATGGTACTCCAGATGGTGATACCATAAAAAAGTACAGGCCGAACGATAGTCTTGTAGATTCAAACTTTTTTGCTGTTTATCAGGGCGTTAATGGCACTCAGTTAACCGTTCGCTTTTTTCAAACGAGAGGCTGTGTTGTCATTCCAGTTTAGCTGTTTATCGAAGAGCAGACCCAGGTATTTTATATTTTGACACCAGGTTATCCTACCTAGTGTTTTTAACTAACAATCTGGATGTACACACACAAAAATTATTTCGGAGTAAACATTTTTTGGTTAGTGGTTGAATTGGCGGAGTTAAAAATTAACAAAAAAGGAAAGTTAAAACAACTATGCCAAAAGTGATCTAACACCATAAAAACTAAATAACACCAAACAGGGTAACCTATTTATTTTACAATTATTTTGGCAGGCTTAACTACAAGTATAATTAAACAATACCAGACAAAGTTAAAAGAACCACATCAGAATAGAACGATTTTATCGCTCAATTTAGTTATATAGGGTGTAAGACAGTGGCGGCTCGTCGTATAAAGCAACTGAGGCCGGGCCTCACATGTAAAATTAATAAATTATTTATTTAAATATAAAACGTTTTTTAACTAATTTCCAATCATTAAAAGTATCAAAACAATAGAACATTGAATTACCATCAAAGTTCAACATATTATCTTTTAAATTTAGCGCGCACCCCATCCAACATTAATTTTAAAAACTGAAATCGTTGCCCGACCGCATAAAAAGAAAATTGTAATCCCAAAAACTTGAGCTTCCTTTACGTTACAAATCGCTTATAAAACGCCATGCTCTCCAACCCGGCACCTCCACCGCTTTAATCGCGCACAACAGGAAAAATAGCCAAATTTTGCAGGCGAGTGAGGCCCACTTATTTGGGCCTATATCGTATTATTTTTACAGTAGCTTGCAATGGCTTGCATGTTGCCAAATGTTGATTGAACAAGGACACTTATTGACTTATTTACCTATTATTTAAATGTTTTATTTTTAAAAACATAAAAAAATAAGTTAGAAATGTTTGATAAATGTCTTCATTGTTCTATAAGATATTATTAATAAATATGCAATTAAATCCCAATAACAAAAAAGTAAAAAACAGATAAAAATTAAAGATTACAGGTGGGTGCCTAGTGCCTATTTGAAACTTGGCAATGTTTTATTGTTAACAGGCTCATCTATCTTTTCTTCTCGTAGGATCAGGTGTCGGCTTATTAGATTTAATTAGATCGTTGGAAAAGCCCTTTGCCGTTAGGTTACGAGTTACGACGCGTGCCATTCGTTTGTGATTGTTAACCTATCGTGATTTTAGATTTTCGAGGTGGGTCTGCGGGTTACAGTACTGACTGGCATAAGGCCATTAGTTTTCATGGTGTTAATGTAAACATATAGATGCTTAGAATTTAAATAGGGCATAGTTTTAGATATTTTGAAGGGTACCGTTAGAAACGGCAGTTTTTGTTAGACATTCGTCGGGTAGGTACGCCTTAAGATTTGTATTTGTCGATGTTTGAGCCTATTCGTACATAATTAAGTTGATTATTAAACTGTATCACTGATATATTTCGTTTTTTCTGTAGTAGTTCTTACAAGAGCAAAATAGAGACACAATAGCGGATACACTAAGAGAAATTGACCCTGACCTTGCAAATTGAATATTTTTCTCGTAAAACCTAGTATTTCAAAATAATTATATTGCTGGTTAAATTCCTAACTATTCATTTTAAGCCAATGACCTTCAAATCGCGAAAAATTTTCGTCTGCGGCGCTATTTTGTAGCCTCACCCCCTTATGCACCCACGAGCAGCCACTGGTGTAAGAGTATTTAACCCGTTGTTCACGAAACTGGGCTGTTGTACCCGCAACAAGATAAAATACCTATGTAAAAATAGTTGAAAATCCGTTCCAGTTAAAAAGCAAAAGTCGGTGTCGCGTCGCATCAGGCTTGTTGGTCCAAAATGTCGGTGTACAATATAATAAATGGTGTAGAAAAAAAGGTGGATTAGATGTGAGCCAAGCTTAGAATCTCTCGTAAGGACTAATTTAACTTATAATAGGTTAGTTTAATGTTAAGCCTGTTCTTATAATTATATTTAGATATGGAGTTATTTTTTATTATTTTCCTTTAAGGGCCTGATTCGTTTTACCTTTAAGACTAAAAATTTGTATTTAAAGGATCTCTAAATAGAAATTGCTTCAGAAACATTGGATTTTTATTTCATTCAAGCACCCACCCAGGCAGCAGACTGATGTCATATTACGTCAATATAACGTCATATTGACGTGATTTACGTCGAGGGTCTAAAATATAACGTATCATAACGTCATTTTGTTACGTCGCATAACGTAATAAATAATGACGTCATAAAAGGCCTTTAATTGACGTACTGTGTCGTCGATTTCCAACCCATCAAGTTCGAAAAGTTCTATGTACCAAACCATGACATAAAATAACGTTATATAACGAGATTAAAGTAACGTATGGGTACTTACGTTATCCAACGTATTGTATCGTCGATTTCAAAACAAAGTCGGGCAACGTTGTGAACTTCTAAACTGCCAATTTAAATAAATTACACGTTCCGTTAAGCCGACAACACATAATTATAGAAGCTTCCCTTATTAAAGTATGATTTTGCAACGTTCAATTTACGTCGTAATTCGTCAATGTTAGGTCCAGTATATTGTCAATGATGACGTAATTACACGTAATTATTAACGTCACTCGACGAGACTTTCTCCCGTCAGTAGGACGTCATTCAACGTCATTATAGACGTCATTTTGGTTGGTCCTGACGTTACTAAGACGTCGATACGACGTCTTTCTGCTGCCTGGGCAACTAACTCATTATTTATCATATTTATAATTTTAAAGAATAAATCCACTAAACCCTATAATATTTAATTCTTCAGTATTAGAATATTTTAAATAAATAAGTTTGCGTATGATATGAATAAAACTGTATAGTTACAGAAACGGTTTTATCTTTCCTAGGTGTGCCGTTTTTAGCTATGTACCTAGATGTACCAATTTTGAACAGTTTATATTCAGTAGTTTGTGAAATATTTTTAATATTTCAGACACCCTGTATATATCTCTAACTAACAATTTTTGATATTACGGTTAACTCTACAAATAGTTATAATCAACTACCGTAATTAGTTAACAAAACAAAAGATTCCTATAAATTCTACTTAATAAAGTATTAAATTTAACCAACTGTCTTAGTTAACTTAACAAATTACTGGTTAAAATTACCAATATATGTGGTTAACTTTTAACTTAATAAAGGGTTATTAGTACACCTTCAATTGGTAAATTTTAACTGTTGTACCATTTAACCACTCAAAGATTGCAAATTTAACATCGTGTTTATAAAAATTCCTTAACCAATTCTGGTGTGGGCCGCTTTGAACTATTTCTCTTATTAAAACGGAGTTAAAATTTTTGTGTGTGTAGGTTGAATACTTCTACCTTTCGAGAAATAGATAGCCTGTGTATTGGCGACATTTAGACACATTTTCCATTTATTAAGCCACGCCTCGAGAACTTTATATGACGTTGCAGTTTTGAGATTACCAACCTAAGTTTTTTTGCAGTGGCGGTAATCGCAGTATCGTCAGCAAGCAGGTATAATAATTGTGTTTGAGCGAATTTTGGAATATCGCTGGTATAGATATTGTACAGAGCCGGCGCAAGAGGGGAACCTTGCGGTAGAGCCCTGCACGGGCCGGGTTTTCATCTCGGGCTGCTACGCGGCCCGGCCCGTCTCTCGGGTTCGGGTCGGGTCGGGCCACTTAAACAACAAAGGTTCGGGTTTTCGGGCCGCAGTAAATTTCCCCGGGCTTTTCGGGCCGACCGGGCTTCTCGGGCCGACCGGGCTTTTCGGGCCGACCGGGCTCTTCGGGCCGACCGGGCTTTTCGGGCCGACCGATATGATAAATAAAAAATAGTTGTGTTAAAAAGTATTTTTAAGACACTCATTTCTTCTTCGTCTCAACTTTTAAATGCATATCCTAAAAATGGTGGACTTCTCGGGTCGGGCGGGCTCTTCGGGCCGGGCGGGCTTTTCGGGCCGGGCGGGCTTTACGGGCCGGGTGGGCTTTTCGGGCCGGGCGGGCTTTTTTCGGGCCGCGTCAACGTCTTAGTTGACGGGCCGGGCCGGGTCGGGCCGTGAAATTTCGGCCCGTGCAGGCCTCTACCTTGCGGTACTCCGGCTCTGACATGTCACACAGTTGATAACGCATTCTCTGACGAAACTACGAAAATCCGGTCCGACAAGAACGAGTGAAGTAAGTATAAGTCCGTCAGGCCAAACCTTATCAAACACTTTACTGACATCGAAGAAGACCGCTCCAGTTGTCTTACGACGGTTGGTTTCTTTCTGTCAGTATATTTGAAGTCAATGTGTCTGGCGCACCGTGCAATGATCAGAACGGAACTGCTCAAGTGGTAAAATATTGTTTTCAAAAACGAAATACGATACGATACGGTATAAGCTTTTCGACAATCTTGCCTAGACATGACAGAAGGCTGATGGGCTGATATCCTAAAACTAAAGCTTGGTCTTGACCTAGCTTTGGAATCAAGATAACTTTGGCTCTTTTCCAAATCTGGGAAAGAGGCACTTTTCTAAAATAGCCTGTGCTATATTTACTACGTCCACTAATACATTGTCAGGCAAATTTTTCAACGCTTTCATTTTTATACAGTCAAAACCTAGAGCATTTTTAGGTTTAATGAATTTTACAACGTCTTTAACTTCTTCCATAGAAATATTTCGAATATACTGTATAGGATGCTTGATAGAACTATAAATTCGTATTGTTCTGGAGAGCCTCGCGTCCCTCTCAGGATCGGTTGTTGGGTATTCGTCGAACTGTTCGTAGAAAGTTTCCGCGAACAGTTCGACTTTCTCCCTGGGATCAGAAGTTAGTGCATGTGTTGTAACATGTCTAATAAAAGACTTTGGCTTCTTGTCGCCTTTTGTTAAAGTTTTTGTCAATTTATAAAGGCTGCTGTCTTCGATGTTCAGTACGGCGACTTAATTGTCCCACAGAGAGACCTCGTGGGCTCTTAAAAGAGCGCAAACAAGTTCAGACGCTCTGTTAGCTTCTACCTCTTTATACGTGGATCTCCAGTGCAATACGCCCGATTTAAAATTGTATTTTTTATTCTAATTTGTTCCTTAATTTCGCGAGGTAAGACTTCGAATTTGGAGAACCTGGTTATTTTTGTAGCAGAAGCACTAGACATTGAGGTATTTATGACATCAGTGACTCGTATAATAACTGGATCGCTCTCAGTATCCAATACTATAGGTAGCAGTAGTTCCTTGTTTTCTAAGGTGCGCCTTACCAAGGCCCATTTAACGAAGGTTCTACTGACAAACCCCTGCCCCTTTTCTTGTGGATTTCCGTATTCGATCACCACTGGTAAATGGTCGGATGTTAAATCGCAGAGCGCCTCAGGTTGAGACAATATGTCTGTGTTTTTTACTAAAACTGATGTTTGGAACAGACCTATACATATAAAAAATCTGGTGGATTATTGGCTGAGACATTTCTGAACTTGATTGTTGTAATTAAATAGATAATGTTGTAAACTGTATATGAATTTTACACAGACATAATTCGAGTTTTAACTGCTTTATTAACACACAATATTTTATGATTTCAGGTCATCCCAGATTCTTCAATCAGTTATCGTGTGGCTTGGACCTTGTTTCTATGGCTGGCGAATGGCTTACAGCTACGGCTAACACCAATATGTTCACTTATGAAATTGCGCCGGTATTTATTTTAATGGAGAATGTCGTTATGACACATATGAGGGAGATTATTGGAAGTGGTTGGAGGGAAGGAGACTCTATCTTAGCTCCGGGTAAGTAAAAGGGAAGGACACCTGGCATGGGCTTAGATTTCCGATTTCTTCTTAAGTTGGGGTTCTTTTTAACAAACAGAAGAAAGTAGGTAAACCCATCGTTGATAGAACTAAATTAAGTTTCCCAATAGCATCTTAATTAATTAAAAGACGAAATCACAAAATAATAAATTCATACGAACTTTTATATAAAAACGACATAAACACAACTCACGAACTAAAAGTCTTAATTATCCCAAATATTAAATTTAAGTCCGCTTTAACGAACATCTTATTTACTGTCTTCTTCTTACTTCTCAGACCCGTTACGCTGGTAAGAGTTTGGTGTTATCATAATTAAGGGATATATATTTGTTGTTTCCATCTTTTTCTATCTTGAGCTATATGTAGTGCTTCATGTATTGCTTGTCCTGTCATTTCTTTGAGTCTGTCCGACCATCTAATTGGTGACCTACCTCTAAGTCTTTTACCTTGTATGTTTCCTTCTACTAACAGATTTCCCATTTCACCGGCTGAGATATAATGTCTTATTATTAAGTGTCCAACGCATAATTGATATTTTTAACAACTATATCATTGGGAATATCAAAGAACTAGTTTAGTTGTCACCATTGTGACTATAGCTATATTGAGATCTTGCCTTGATTTTTATCCCTTTCAATTTTGGCAGAAATCTTTTTTAAATTCGGAAGTTCATTTCGAAAAAAAATGCATGCACTTTTCGAGGAATGGCGAACTTTGTTTGCTGATCAATAAAAATCTTTTTCCGTCCTCTTGTTTCCTTTTGATCGGACACTTTGGTATTCCTATTGTCCTTGATAGTTCTATAAACAGTACGGCAAGATGTCTTAGTCAATGTGGCACAAAGTTCTGCTGCATCAGTGAATAATTAATTAATTGACTTAAATTTGGACATTGAGTTAGATCTTTATCTTTAACTCTTCTTTATCGTACTTCTGTTCAGAACAACTTCTTGGGTGGGTTTGGGTGCTGACAATTTATTGTTTTGGCTGCTTTGTTGATTGTATCCTAATATGGCAATGCTTTCCTATTTTCCTAATGATATTTTTAGAATTTTTTAGTGCAGCTTGTTTTTCTTAAGGTGGGAGCCAGTCGCGTGGAAGTCTATATGTAGCTTGGTGTGGTGCGTGAGTGTGTGACTGAGTAATAAGTACATTGTTTGAAACGTCCGTCCGTGCGTAATATTTTGTAATTATTTTGTCAAGAAATTCGTCTAATGTCTCCATGTGCATGCCATTGTGTAGTACTCTTGTAGGTGTATGTCTAGGTGCATTTGTAATGATTCGTAGTATTTTGTTTTGAAAGATTTGAAGTTTCTTGTACTTTGTCTTATTTATGGTACACCATATTGGTATACCATAAGTCAGTACTGGCCGTAATAATACTTTGTAAATATTCGTCTTTGTCCTATTGTCTAACGTACTTTGGCGGTTAATAAGTGGGTAAAGCGCGCAAAGTTGTCTTTGTGCGCACACCAAACGGTAATCCGCATTTGCGTTCCAGGCCATCTTTTTATCAAAGACAAGCCCCAAGTATTTAACCGTGTTTTCCACGGTATCTGTTTGGTGTTGACTTTGACCCTGCTTTCCGGTAGTGTTACTCTTGACTTTGAGAAAAAAATGGCCTGTGTCTTATCCTCATTCAGGCAAATTTTCCAGTCACTAAGCCATTTTTGAAGAAGATTTATATGGCGTTGCAAATATGAGATCAGTAACCACGGCTGTCTCGAGATTGCAGTTATCGCAGTATCATCAGCAAACAAATATAATTTCGTTTAAGGGTGTTTAGGTATATCATTCGTATAGACATTATATAGTACCGGCGCAAGGGGGGACCCCTGCGGTACTCCGGCCCTGATATTCCTAACACTTGATGTGGCGTTTTCTGACGACACCGCGTATGTTCTGTCCTCGAGAAAAGATATGATGAGCTTGATCATGTAATTTGGCATACCTAATCTTATTAACTTTATTATAAGTCCGTTGTGCCAGACTTTATCGAAAGCTTTTGAAACATCGGAAAAGATCGCCGCCGTTGAAAAGCGGCCATTAAAGTCTTTCAGGACATTAGATGCCAGTCTATTCGTCTGGCGCACCGTGCAATGAGCAGTTCTAAACCCGAACTGCTCTGGTGGTAAAACGTCGTTGTCGTATACAAAATCGTTAATTCGATACAGTATAAGTTTTTCAACTAGTTTGCCTAGACACGACAAATAGGTCTATAGCTGGCAGCTAATGTCAAATCCTGAGTAGGCTTAGGTATTAATATTACCTTGGCTTTTTTCCAAGTCCTCGGGAAGTAGCCCCTTTCGATGATAGCCCGGGTTATTATTACCAAGTCAACAACTGCATTTTATAATTATTTGCATAACCGAAGCAACCTCTTCCCAATAAACATTTTCCGTAACTTATAGTAACACCAAGGTATATAATGGTTATATAAAGGTAATAGAGGTATATAAGAAGGTTTCGGAGTTTTATAATCTGTGCCTTTTGATAACCTATTGTTATAAGGGGTTTATAAAATCACTATAACCTACAAGTATAAAAGAAGGTAACGTAACTCTTTCCACCACCATTTTATAAAACTTGTAGTAATCGTTACCAATGGTTTTATAAACAGGTTATATAAGGTTTACCGTAACCTCATTTATTCAACTTAAATACTTTTAGTTATAAATAATAAAATCTGGAAAATAGTAGTGTTGGGTCTGGTATAATAATATTATAAAACTATTGGTGATATATCAGTAACGACCGCTTCGTCTATACAACTTCGCAAACACAAGTAACACAAATTACCCCAATAAACCTTCCTGTTTTTGTTTATAAAATGGCCGTCTGTCATATTTAAACGCAAACGCCTTAAGTTTTTGATATTTCTCGTTTTTCACAATCAATAATTGGAAAAAAATAAAACACAGCACACCATTTCGCCGAAAAATTTTGAAAAACTTTAGGCAAATTTTAAATTCTGTGCCATCAGATTCCTTAACCAGGATTATTAGTGGCCATAACCTGAAAATCCGTTCGCAGTGTCAAGTTAAAAAAATAATTTCTACTGCAGATGCAAGTCCATGTAATGTCTTGGAAGATGTTCCAACCAAATCGTATGTGGAAGGAAATGCTGAGACCATGGAAGAAGCCATTTCTATGAGCTTTTTACTGATCGGGCGAATCGTGACGCGTAATGAAAATTCGTTCGACCGTTGTCAATAATTTTACTGCTTTAATAATAATAATTTAACTCTTATTTTTCATAAATGTCTTCGATTTGGAGTATTTTTATTAGCAGTTTTAAACCGTTACGTACGACTAATAAACACACTCAATTTTTCTGATACTAGAATAACGAAGGTTGCCTATCTAAAAGATACTGTAAGTAACATAATGGTGTTAAATGTCACTAATTCCAACGTTTATATCGTTACTAGGTACATTGATTCCGCCATGATTGTTTAGTTAAATTTAGAAGTATTATAAAGGGACGTTACAAAAACACAAAATTTAACAACAATCAATATGAAATAAACGCTTACCTATCTATCCAATATACTAATAACTTTTGGTATTAAATCGTCGTAAAATTTAAAAAAAAAAACATATATATATATATTTACTGAAAACCTGACCTAAATTTGATTATTATTGGGTATTTTAAGAGCCCCTGCATTTTTTGGAAGTATATGTTCTATTTTTGCAGTATAAAACTGTTCCCACCTAAATTTTGGGTCATACGTGAGTACAAAGCATAAAATAAAACTACCAATATATCATTTCCTTCTATATTTATTATTTAATTTAGCGACTGCCATCTGTAATAGTCTTACAAAATCTGAACACCAATACCTATTTAGTATTGTGGAAACAGAAAAAGACCAATAATAATTAATAAAGTGAGTATAAGAGAGAGAAATATATGCCTTCAATAAAAAGAAGTGACAGATGAGAAATGACATAACAGATCGAAGTGACGAAATTTTGGTAGCGGAAATATTTCGAGAACCTTTGTATGCAACGTTTATAACGGTAACCGAAACATATATACCACTAATTTATATAACTAAAGGTGTTAAGACGCGGTTATTTAGGATGTTATATAGTGCTTACTACAACCTTTCTGTTACTTTCAGTTAGATAACTTACATTTATATAGCGTTACTAAACAAATGTTTGCGCAACCTTTATAAACTCCCCATTTAAGCGTTTTAAGGGTTTTATAAGAGTAACAGAAATATTTCTATTACTAAATATGTTACTGTAAGTTATTTAGGGTAGGTGATATAACATTTACGGTAAATAATATAGAACCAAAAATGTTTATTGGGTTCTGACGTCACTTGTCTTATATTTTGATTATCAATGGCATATTTTTACAAATCTGGACCGTTCTGTAGATCCTCGCATCTCTCTGTGGGTCGTTTGTAGGATTCTCACTGAACTGCTCGCAGAGGCTGTCCGCGAACAGTTCGGCTTTTTGCATTGGCTCTGTTATATTGGTATTTGTTTGAAGGTCCCTAACGAAGGACATTGGCTTTTTGCCACCCCTCGTTAGAGCCTTTGTAAACTTATAAATAGAGTTATCCTCAATTTTCAGAGGTGCTATTTTAGCTCTCCACAGAGAGGACTCTTGCTGACTGAGAAGCCTCCTGACTTTGAGCATTTGTCTGTTAGCTTGAGTTTTCATGCGAGGATTTCCAGTCCGGTACGCCATCCTCATTGTACAATTCTTGTTTCTTATGAGTTGCTTCAATTTATTGTTAAAGGCGCCCTGCTTTGAAAATGTGGACGTCTTTGTATTTGATGCACCGGCCATGGCAGTGTTTATTCGATCTGTTAATTGAGCCACAGCATTCTCAATTCCGTCATTCGTTTGGATAGGCGGTAGAGGTACTTTGTCCTCTAATATCCTCTTAAAAAGAGGTCAGTTTGTCTTCGTTACTGAACGATATCCATGCCCCCTCTTCATTGGATTTCCGTATTCTGCCATGACTGGTCTGTGATCTGATGTTAGCTCAGAGAGCACGCGTGGCTGCGACATTTGGTCTGTATTTTTTATTACAAAGACGTCCAAGAGCTCCGGAAGTGCATTTGTCGCCATATGCGTATGCTCCTCCGGTGGCAGTATTTGATAGTTAAAATTCAAAGATTTATTATACAGGGTGAGACCTTTTAAATTTTGATTACGGCAACCCCAAATCCTGTTTTTGGCATTAAGGTCCCCGCCTATAATTAGTGTACTGTTATTATTGAAAATTTTTGCCAGACAGTCTTCATCAAAGTTAACGGAGGGCCTGCAGTAAACAGAACCCAGTTTGACCCACCTACTTTTGGTTTTTATTTTAATAAAAGTTCCTTCTATGTGAATACAATGCGACAAGCCTGGCGCAGCCTGTGCAATATGTTCTTCTTGGCAAGAATCATGGTTCCTCCCATTCGTCTTATTTGCCTGTCATTTCTGAAGACAGTGTAATTCGGGAGCGTGAAGCGTTCCCCTTTTAACCATGTCTCCTGCACAAGAAGCACATCTATGCTGTATCTTTCTAAGAAATCAATAATTTCAAGTTTTTTGCCCTTGATACCATTAATATTGATTGTAGCCAAAATAAAGTAACCAATCTCACTTTGCAAGGCCATTACTTATTGAAATTTGTTAGATTTGATATCATGTTTTTTACCTGCTGCTGCATTACCGACTGGAACTGCGTCATGAATGATTCCATGGTTTTACGGAGCGCAGCCTCAATCCCCTCAGTCACTGGTCCTGCCTCCGATTTTCGATTTCTGTTATTGTTATTATTTATTCGACTATTGTCTTGAGTACCCCACTTAAAATTGGGTCATAAATTTTGGTTTTGTTGTAGGTTTGAGTTGTTATTATTGTTTAATGGTTGCCTTGGGCATTCGCGAGAATTTGATTGATGGCTGCCCTGACAATTAGCGCACAAAAGTGCCATTCCATCAGTGGTTGGACACGCATAAGAAACGTGATTTTCTGCGCATCTAAAGCACTTTACTCGTGCTGTACACTTAAATTGCGAGTGCCCAAACAGCTGGCATCTGTGGCACTGCGTTACCTGAGATTTAGCTCTCTGCACCTCTCTCTACTTTAATTCGAATATAGTCAATAGTGGTTAGATCAAATATATGTTTTTCATCTTTAGGAAGAAAGACCAAGACTAAAGGCATCGCACTGCCATCACCTTGCTTCCACCGTATTACGCGAGATGGAGTAAAACCCAGCCCCTCCAAGTCTGATTTATTTTTGCTTCCGGCCATATTTCAAGAACTCCACGAACAACTACGTGGAATTCTTTTTCCTCTGCAAATCTAAATGAAAGGTATTGAATGTGTTGTTCATGTCTTTATCTGAGTCCCGGTCTGAGTCCATCACCGTGTCCATAATACTCTTGCGTAATATTAGTTTGTTGTGTGTGCTCAACATTATCAGTAGTAGTGTTTGCATGTACTTGTATGTCTGTGTGCGCTTGTGCATTTGTATTTATTTGTGGTGTCATCAGTTTATTTAACTGGCTCTCTACCTTATTAGAATTTCCTGCAATCGTCTATTGTCGTCCTCCAATTTTCTAATTCTTTCACCATCTTCACGACGGGCATCATCCATTGCTTTCTTCCATTGGTCGTTCCTATCCCTCAGGGCCTTCTCCCATCGTTTTTCTTGGATACTTTTCCTTTCCAACAATTCATCTCTTAATGAGTCTGGAAGTGAACGGTCGTCGTCCTCATCATCCGGCTGGGGTGGGGTGATCGGAGAGGGGGCACCCCTGACTCACCGATTTCACTTGGTTCGCTTTTACGTACTTTACTTACTAATATTTTTATGTAAGAAAATTTTTCGCGTGTAGCTTTCAACTTGACGTTTACTTGCATCAGTGAATGATATTGCACTGGGTGTGCTTAGAATTCCCTCATACACATTCTTTACCATTGTACGCTCCGCAGGTTTTAAATGACGTCGTTTTGTAACTTGTTACTATCACTTGAAGAACTCGCCTGCATTATAATATTTGCGGTTTTGAATAACCACTAAAATAACACCAAAATAATAAAACTGAATTGCTAATATCCTCTTGATTGAAACTTATCTACGACACTGAACGTTGGTTAGAGACGATAAGAAAGCATGCGAGCGCCTTTAGACATGGGTTTTTCGTACGTGCGTTGCCAAATTAAGTAAAACAGGTACCGTAGGGTGAAAAGGCCCTTAATGACATGCCGACTTCGGTAAATTTTATAGAGATTTCAGTGAAATCTATTAGAACTTGGCAACATGTAGTGACCTATTTATGCATAATCTTCCCAAGCGGTTTGGATTGCTTTTATTTAACTTAAAAGTGGGCGAATCAATGATAATTATTTTCGCGGCACACCGTTAATGGTTATATGAACAGTTTTGCCAATTATACCGTAGTATAGTTTTCCTTTAATTCCCCCAGTGCAGTGAGTCCTACGAAACCATTAACTACGTCAAAACTTGCTACTTTGGTGTGTTGTTATTTTTACGATCAATGGTTTTAGTCTTTGTTTGATTGACATATTTTTCAGTTATACTGTCTGCTTCGTTCATCTACTGTCGTCATGATCATAGACAAGGGAGATGCGTTTACGGTAGTCATGATGTCTGTGATTTCGTTTCGATTTCGATTCTCGTTTCCAGTGATACTGTGCGTGGGTCATTCACATACCTTCAATTACTAATTTCTCTGCCTTAAATCGATACTTATTAATCCCAGTTGTCAAAAACCTGATGATATTTGCACTGGAACGTGACCTACACCTCAGAGGTTCTGGATATTGTTTTACCTATTTTCATAAAGTGTTTCGGAATGCCCATTTCAAGAACTAATTTCCATAGATGTATCCAGTTTAGGGAGTCAAACGTGTTTGTGCGGTCTACTAAATTTTTATTTAAGATATTTGCTTGGGTATTTACTTGTACCCTTCCTGGTGTAAATCCTCGTTTTTGCCGATATTTGTGGAAGTACCAATGCATTTGTTCTGTAGCTGTTACAATGTTACAATAAGTTGGTGATCCTTCTCTATACATTGATTCACACCAATTCGTTGAACATTCCCTTATGTCCCACATCTTCGAACATAAGAAATGCATGATTTTCACACCAGAATCGCCCATAGCTTTCAGTATCTCAGTGGATGGGGTCACCATCCACTTTCGAAGATCTTCTGTACTTTAATAGTTCTTATGGTTTCCTCGTATTTCTGATTTTAGTATATCAATAACAGGATATTTTTGTTATAGTGGTGTTAGTTTAGGTTAGTAAGGTTAGATTAGTTCAGGTTAGTGTGATTAAGATGAAGGAGAGTGATGAATTGTCACTAGTAGTACTAGTGTCCACGTGGTAAGTTAAGGAGAGTCGAAAACATGGGTTAGGCGAGAACAGAAGATCCTTAAGGGCGTAAGTTGGGACAGGATAGGTAAATTTAATGATGTTCTATTACCTATTTTATATATTTCTTTGTCTTTTACGACTTGGGTACGTTTGGTTCTAGATAGATACGTTACTTTATCATTTAGATCGTGTGATTCACTATGTTGGGCATGATTTTGTATTTACTGTATTGGGCTCTAATTTTGAAACGAAATAATTGGTTTTTATTTATTTTAAGGTGGATCTATATCAAATCTCTATGCCTTCCTTGCTGCTAGACATAAAATGTTCCCTAATTATAAAGAAAAGGGCATAGCAACTATACAGGGACAACTGGTCATGTTTACATCAGATCAAGTAAGTATTATTTTACTTAATTATTTTTAATTCGTGATTACTACCAGTGTCCATATCAGGAGCTTACTACGCTTTCATTTCCATGAGAAAAAAATTAGTTTTCAAGTTTGCCGTTCTATTTGCTCCATTTTAATATATACAGGCTGGATCAACGAAACTCGGGTGGAATACTTTATAACAATGAAAGAACTTGACAAAAATATAATAATAATAAGATTTGTCTTTATTAAGAAGTAACTTTAACAGTTTTCTCAAAAGGCGAAGTCTAGCTGGTCACAAATTAATGAAACCGCTACTCAATATTAACCCTAATTACCAAAATATTACAAAGATTTCTTTTAGTATATAATTATTATACAAACAGAAG
The DNA here is from genome assembly GCA_963920685.1 of Polydrusus tereticollis. NCBI lineage: Eukaryota > Metazoa > Arthropoda > Insecta > Coleoptera > Curculionidae > Polydrusus > Polydrusus tereticollis. The sequence goes on along the minus strand of OY987326.1, from coordinate 106,631,714 downwards.
AATACACAAAGACAGTCTAGAATTAGATATAAGAATAGATTATACATACTTAGCCAGTTTAGGTCTCTTTGAGATACTCGATCATAATTTTTTAACCCATATACGAATTAACAACAGTTATTTTGAATATTTGATGTCGATTTTTAATTCCTTGTGTAAGGGCCGGATAGAACAGAATCAAACAATAGGATAGTGTAGACAATATACAGAGTGGCAAAAAAGTTGCGCATAATGCCTGTAACTTTTGAATTACCTCGTATATGAAAAAGTGACCTTTATGAAAGTTGTTCAGTAAATTATTTCCCATATTTTTATCCGCATGAAATTTTTCTGTCATTTCTGGTTTGGTTGCCATAGAGACCAACTTATTTTTTTTAACTGGTCATGTTTACATCAGATCAAGTAAGTATTATTTTACTTAATTATTTTTAATTCGTGATTACTACAAGTGTCCATATCAGGAGCTTACTACGCTTTCATTTCCATGATTAAAAACTTTAAATAACAAAATAAATAGCCTAGAAAATTGAACAACTTAACAACGGAATAATAAACAAGTGAAACCTTTTCAGTGGATCAGGTGTTTAAAATGACCACCATTTTCTGCTAAGCAAAGCACCAGTCGATCCTTGAACCCGTCTACAACGTTTAAAAGGAAGTCCTCTGGAATGGCCCGAATATCAGCACTAATTCCGACTTTTAAAGACTCTAAGTCATTTGGATGGTTGATGGATGGGTTCTTTAAGTGTCCCCACAAAAAGAGTTCGAGCGGGGTTAAGTCTGGGGATCGCGCTGGTCAGCAATAGCACCTCTTCTGCATATCCAACGTCCTGGAAATTGTTCGCTTATGTATTGTCTAACATTTGCCGCATAATGCGCAGGTGCTCCATTATGCTGGAACCATACCTGTTCGTTTATGCCATTATTTGCACCCGGTAAAACCATTCTGCAAGAAGGAATTATGTGATTCCTGAGGAGGTCCAGATATTTTTCTCCATTCAAATTACCATCTATGAAAAAAGTTCCCACAATATGTCTACCAACTATGCCCGCCCAAACATTAACTTTTTCGGGAATCTGAGTATGACTTTCCTGGAACCAGTGAGTATTCTCAGCAGACCAATAACGATAATTGTGTCTATTAACAATGTCATTTAAATGAAAAGTAGCTTCATCCAAGAAAATGATATTTGTTGCGAAGTTTTTATCGTTATTGCATCTTTCCATCATCAGCTCACAATATTCAGCTCTTATATTAAAATCGTTCTCGTTTAACTCGTGCACTAACTTGTAGGGATGCAACTTCTCCTGCTTAAACAAATTTCTCAGTGACTGATGAGACACATTGAAATCCATTGCCATTGGCCTGGATGATAGTGTTGGATTTTCATGTATTAAGAGCATGATATCCAAAGCTTTGTCTCCCCCGGTTGCTGTTTTAGGTCGACCTGATCTCTCGAAAGTTCTTTACCACTCGACACACCATTGACTGATTTATTGGAGGCCTATTTGGATATAATTCATTGAAAAGTTGAAAAACCTGATCTTGCGATCTCTTCATATTTCCGTTACCGCTCATTATTAAAATTTCAACTCATTGTTTCTTATTCAGATGAACCATAGTGTAAACAAACTTGAAATCAGACAACAGAAAATTAAACAGGAACTCAAGATTGACACCTCTTAGGTCGCTGTCATGAAAACACCTTAACTCAACTGGTGGGTATTAGGTAGGAATAATTATAATTAGCAAATTTTTCATTGTTGAGCTGTCATTATCTCGGAAATGCTTGCAGATAGGTAAAAAAATTTTTCTACTCCTATACTAGTAAGAACCTACTTACACACTGTCTACTGTATCAGTAAAACTCTTATAACACACACTATATTGTTATAAGCCAAGCTGTGCGTAAGGACAGTAACGTAATATATATACCGGGTGTTGCATCGTCGAGCGGGACATAGGAAATCCCATGTAATTTTAAATGGGGTCAATTATTGGCTTTCCTAATTATTTTAGAGAAAAATTCTATTTAGGTTTATTAAAGAGCACTAAAACCCACATTCAAAAGAATAAGTTTAGATATTTTTGATGAGCCCGTTTACGGGTTATCGCCGATTTCTTTTTAACTATTTCTCCTTTTTATGGCCCCGTATTTGCGGGCACCAGTCAAGGTAAAAGATGACTGTCAAATAAAGTTGTCATTTTGAGGTATATTTGAACATCTTCTTAAATCCTAAAGTTCTAACAATTTAATAGTACCTACCTATTAATTAGTAAAATATTGAAATATGTAAAATGTCATAATTAACCTTGTAATTGGATACTTTATTTTAGTTTTATTCAGATTAATTTGTACTCATAAATACACCTTTAATATTTTCGATGTACGAGTTTTTATAACAATAAAGCACACATTTCAAAATGACAACTTTATTTGACAGTCATCTTTTACCTTGACTGGTGCCCGCAAATACGGGGCCATAAAAAGGAGAAATAGTTAAAAAGAAATCAGCGATAACCCGTAAACGGGCTCATCAAGAATATCTAAAGTTATTCTTTTGAATGTGGGTTTTAGTGCTCTTTAATAAACCTAAATAGAATTTTTCTCTAAAATAATTAGGGAAGCCAATAATTGACCCCATTTAAAATTACATGGGATTTCCTATGTCCTGCTCGACGATGCAACACCCGGTGTATATTACGTAACAGTTGCGCCATCACATTGGCCATGAGCCGTCAAAATCCTGAAAATTTTCAATACATTTTTTATGCGTCGCCTTGACAACGTCAATGTCTGTATTAACAGAGGCAATTTTAAACGTCAAAATTTTTAATTTGTATATTATTTTTGGTTAGTACATAGTTAGTGGTTAGCAGTTAGTAGTATGAGCGACTCCAATATTGAGATTGAGGGAACGCCACCAGAAATTGCATTACAAGCTGCTGCCGCGGCAAATAATTTATTACCCGAAAAATCCAGGGAGAGGTACGAAAAAGTATATCAAAAATTTATTGACTGGTGTATTGATAACCATGTGAGTACCTACTCAGAAAATGTTTTACTGGCATATTTCGATAATTTAACAAAAACCTTTAAACCCTCTTCACTTTGGGCGATTTATTCGATCCTACGCACTAATTTAAGCATAAAGCACAATATTAATATTGAAAATTATCATAAATTACGAGCCTATTTAAAGAGAAAATCAGATGGCTATAAGAGTAAAAAATCCAAGATACTCACCGCAATCGATGTAAATAAATTCCTAAATGAAGCGCCGGATCAAGATTTTTTTATTTATGAAAGTAGTTTTAATTTTTTTAATTTCTGGAGCTTGCAGAAAACAAGAGCTAAAGAATATAAAAATTACTGATATAGAAAACACTGGAAACACTCTTATTATCAAGATTCCTGATACGAAGACAAAAATACCACGTTTCTTTATAATTTCCGGAAAATTTTATAGCATATTATGTAAAAACTATATAGAACTTCGAAACCTTATTAAGGAGACCAACATTCAACAATTTTTCTTAAACTTTCAAAAAGGCAAAGTAACACGTCAGGTAGTCGGTATTAATAAGTTAGGAGCAGTGCCAAAAAATATTGCAGAATATTTAAAACTGCCCAATGCTGCTTTGTACACAGGTCACTGTTTCCGAAGAACTTCCGCTACAATTTTAGTCGACGCTGGAGGTGACTTAATGGCCTTAAAGAGACATGGCGGTTGGAAATCTTCCACTGTGGCGGAAAACTTTGTAGACGAATCCATTCTAAATAAAACTATAACTTCAAACAGAATCTTGCACTCCGTCGTAAATCATTCAGCATCTACATCCACATTTAATAAGTTGCCAGACCAGGAAGAAACTACAGAATTTATTCCAACAAATATCATGACAATGAACACCAATCTAATGGAGAAATCAGTTGCTCCAATTATAATAAAAAATTGTCAACATTTTACCATTAATTATAATAATAAATAGTTTTTATTTTCCATCTGTACAGGGTTATCCAACCAAGACTAGACAAGGCGATTTTTTGACTTTTCCTGTACTTTTATAAAAAAACTGAAATAGCCATCTTAAGTCATTTTCTCCCGCGAATTCGAATATCTTCAGCAAAAAACAATTGAACATCAAACAAAAGTACTAGGGGTCACTTTGATATTTTTTTAAATGGGATGCCGTATTTTTAATGAGCTTATCCGATTTCTCATATAAATTTTGATCTAAAATGTTGGATTTTTAATTTATTTTATTTTTTTTTTTTTTTATTTTTAACATTTTCCGAATTTAAAACTGAAGAAAAAAGGCGTTTTTGAATTAAAAATCCAACATTTTAGATCAAAATTTATATGAGAAATCGGATAAGCTCATTAAAAATACGGCATCCCATTTAAAAAAATATCAAAGTGACCCCTAGTACTTTTGTTTGATGTTCAATTGTTTTTTGCTGAAGATATTCGAATTCGCGGGAGAAAATGACTTAAGATGGCTATTTCAGTTTTTTTATAAAAGTACAGGAAAAGTCAAAAAATCGCCTTGTCTAGTCTTGGTTGGATAACCCTGTACCTACATTGTAAATTATAACATTTTCAATAAAGTTTGTTGCTTGCTCTAATTTATAAAAAAAATAATATGAAGCCGTAGAAAAAGTATAGTACCCAACTCGAGGTAATTCAAAGGCATTATGCGCGACTTTCTTGTCACTCTGTATAAGACTCGCAGAGTTTCTTACGAACTTTGTAATTTAAAATATGTTTACTAGAGTACAACATTTTTAAAGAAAGCTAAATACGATTTCTTATTTAAGTTGTCAATTTGCTGTTTAAATCTTATTTCAATATCAAACCAAATTCCTAATTTCTTTGCATTACACTTAAAATTTATAACTTGATTAGGTATCTACCGCTAAATGTAAATAGTTTTGCAGACATTCTACAGCCCTTTCAGAAGCATAAAGTCAAGCTTGAGTTTGTAAATATCACCGAAACATTTTTAAATGTAAACTATGTATTTTCTATTAAACCCTGCTTAAAGCTATTATCCAAAGTAATAATTTAGCCATACCACTCTGTCAAACTTTGTTTAGAAAATTGTAATATCTTGCCTACACCCTCAAAATAAATTGTTACTATAGGGCGTTTTGACAAGAGTCAGGGGCGGTCATACGGGGGGGGGGGGGGGCATGGGGGCCATGGCCCCCCCTTGGCGTCGATTTACATTATAAAATCCCTGCCTCCATAAATTGACCAATCGTGTCAAACCCTTAATTTTTTAAAAATATTTAAACGCAAAAAATATTAATAAAAATAATTAAGTAAGTAGGTATAATATAATATAGGTATCTATAATTTTCTTAAAATTTACTTAGCCGTTTTTTGCGTATTTTTCCTACTTGAAAACCAAGAATCATCAACAAAAAAGGGCGTGGCACCCACAAATTTTTCGCCTGCGGCGCTAACACTTTTCCTGGCGCCGCATCTCTAAGTTGGCATGAGCCGCCGCTGCATGGCCCCCCCCCTCAAAATGTTGATATGACCGCCCCTAACAAGAGTTAAATATTTTAATTAAGGGAAAGTTATTAGAACTGGTCGATTATTGCGAAATTGGTTTAGGAATCTAATGTAAGATGATTACCTGGTTCGAAATTAGCACACAGGTTTTGGATAACGAAAATGACGTATATTCATTACGGTATTAGTACAATGGTAGCAAAATCTTAAAATTATCAAATCATCATCTCTTAACTTATCTTCTTTTAAATCTAGTTCATCAAAATATATATATGTTTGGGTAACCTTAAACTATGGTACGGTTTGTTATATGTTATATGTTTATGTTTATCAATTACAAGCAAAGCTGGCACCTTACGTTCATGGTTGTAACCTTGTCAATCTAAACCAATGTTTAATAATATAAACTAATTTAATAAAATAGGTAAAATACTGTAAAATACTAACTGTCTTAATTTTACCTTATACTATACCTTACTTACACTACACCTTATACTACACCTCCGGCCGGCAGAAAAAAAAAATCGAATGCTAATGCTGAATTTTTTTTTTTTGAAATAATCAACCAATGTATATCAATCAAAATATTTCTTAACTCTATTCTTATGAACTAAAACTTGCTTATTCTTTATATCTAACAAAATATTTGGAGACTGTTCACTTATCACTGTAAAGGGTCCATTGTATAAAGCGTCCATTTTTGTTCCCGAATTATTTTTCAAAAGCACTTTATCACCACTCTTATAATTAACTATGCTACTTTTCCTATCATATACAGTCTTTCTTTTAGCTTTTGACGTTATTAAGTTACTTTTTGCATCAGCACATGCTTGCTGGAGCCTATACTTTAACTCTAAAGGATAACTATCAAAATTGTACAGAGGGTCAACTTCTCGTAACAAATTCGAAGATAAATTAGCCGTTTTGCCAAATACTAACTCATACGGGGTATACCGAGTTTCAGTATGAACACTAGTGTTATAGGAAAAACACCAAAAAGGTATCCAACTACTCCAATTAGTTGGGTTTTTCGCTATTTGCATTCGTAAGTATGCTCCTAATGTTTTATGAGAGTTTTCTAATGCGCCTATGGTCTGATGATGGTAGGCCGTTGAATTAAGTTTTTTAATTTGAAGCAATTTACACGTTTGCGTAAGGGTTGCAGCTAAGAATTCAGTGCCTTGGTCTGACACTATCTCATCTGGGATTCCAAACCTCAAAATAAAATTTTCAACGGACGCTTGGGCTACTGTTACAGCTTCCTTACTTTTTAAAGGATAACATTCCACGAATTTACTGAGATCACACTGTAACGTTAAAACATATTTATTGTTATCAACATCTGATTCTAAAGGACCAACTAAATCTAAACAAATTCTCTGGAATGCTGAATCAGCTGTAGGCGTAATAGTCATTGGCTCTATACTTAGTTTTGAATGTTTATACCTCTGACAATCATCGCATTTTTTAACAAAGTCCTCAACGTCTTGTCTTAAACCTATCCATGAATAATATTTTTTAACATTATTATACATCCTATTTATTCCTGCATGACCTCCTGTCGGCAGTAAATGAAAATCATTAAGCACTATTTGCTTTGTCTCACGATCGTATACTTTTTGCACGTCTTTAATAACACATATTTTTATACCGGTTTCATTTATCAACTTTTTATATTTTAATAATTCTCTTAAGAATTGAGCGCTCTTTCCGTCTTTAATTACTATTAATTCGCGGATATTATATTTATCACATATAGCTTTCAGTATCCTCAACGATCCACTTAAGGGCAACGCCGATCGGATGTTCTGAAATTTAAATTCCGCTTCGTCGGAACTCAGGTTTCTCAACGATGCCTTCCTGGTCAACGTCGATCGAAAATCCTGGCCCATATAAATGACGTTTTTATTTTTGAAATAGACGAAATTTTCTATATTACAATCGTAATTTTCATTTTTACATAATTCAATAAACTTCGCGTTTGACACTGGACAGAGTTCACACGATTCTTTAGGCCGTTTCAGTATTTCTGTTACTCCCGGGTGATCAATCCGTTCGTAAGTACCCGAACTACAACCTACGTCATCTGTTTTGTCTGTCTGTCGCTTCGCGGCTGCTCTAGTCGTAGCAAATAAAGATTCATTATTATTTTTATTACTTAAGCTTTTAAGCTCCTCATTATTTATTTCTATTCTCGAAAGCGCGTCCGCTATGACGTTTTCTTTCCCTTTAACATGTTTAATATCAAAATCGTATTCTTCCAAAACTAATCGAAATTTAGTGAGTCTACTAGAAGGGTTAGTCATACCAAAAAGTGAAATAAGAGGTTTACAGTCGGTTTCAAGTGAAAATTTTCGTCCATACAAATAAGGTCTGAAATGCTTAACTGCCCATACTACTGCTAAAAGTTCCTTTTCTACTGTACAATAATTACGTTCTGCTTTATTTAAAGACCTACTGGCATAAGCAACTGGCTTATCGTCCATATTTGACAAAACTGCTCCGATTGCACCCCCTGATGCATCGGTTTTTAAAATGAAAATATTATCTTTATCAAAATTAGGATATTGTAAGATTGGAGGGCTTATAAGTGCGGTTTTTAATTTTTCGAAAGATTTTTGACACTCATTTGTCCAACAAAATTTTACTTTTTTCCTGGTTAAATTATTTAATGGAATTGAAATTTTTGCAAAATTTGGAATAAATCTTCTATAATAGTTTGCAAATGCAACAAATCGTTTAGTCTCATTTGCATCCTTGGGTACGGGATAACTCTGAAGGACCTTTATTTTCTCCCTATCAGGAAAAACACCTTTCTCCGAAATCACATGCCCAAGATACAAAATTTCTTTTTTCAAAAATTCACACTTGTTTGGATTTAATTTCAAATTTACGTCTCTAAGCCTCTGAAAATTTTTCACTAGATTTTGGTTATGATTCCTTAAACTGTTTCCAAAAACAATTAAATCATCAAGATAAACGAAACAACTGTCATAATTTAACCCTGTCATTGCAATAGTCATTATTCTAGAAAAAGCACTTGGACTAATTTTTAAACCCATCGGAAGTCGTGTCATTTGGTACTGTCCTCTTTCGGTCGTAAATGCTGTATACGGTCGACTAGACTCTTCCAAAGGCACTTGGTAGTATCCTTGGGACAGGTCTAAATGCGAGAAATACATAGCTCCAGATAATGAATCTAAAATTTCAGTAATAGATGGCAATGGAAACTTTTCGTCGTCTCGTAACTTTTTATTGAGCAAACGAAAATCAATTACAACTCTAAAGCGTTTAATGCCTGTTTGGTCGGCTTTTTTAGGTACAACTAACAATGGTGCGGACCATTCACTTTTAGCCTTTTCAATGATTCCTTGTTTTTCCATCATTTCGATTTGCTTATGTATTTCTGCCTTTTGTGCGTGAGGAAGTCTGTATGGTTTTACGTATGACGGTGACGCGTCAGGCTTAAGTCGTAATGTCTGTTTGTAGATGTTAGTCGTAGTAAGAGGATCGTTATCTAAATGAAAAATATCCGAATACTTAGCGCAAATTTTTTGTATTGAAAAGTTTTCTTCCTTATTTAAATGCTTAGTATTAATTAATTTCAACAATTTGTCAACTCGCCCTACTGAATTATTCTCCGTTTCTAAAAAACAACATGTTTCGTAATCGCTAAAATTTACAAGCTTTGGATAAAAATTTGTCAATGAAATTTCCATGTCACGGGTATTTAAAATTTTTATTGGAATCATATTGCTTTGTGGTCGTACTAAAGTACTGGCTATATATATACCGTCTCCGATTTCTTCTGGTAATACAATACAGTCCTCATTTTTATTCACTTTGCAAAATTTAATTACCTCGCATCTAGCTGGTATTTTAAAATAAGACTTTTCTTTTGAAAACATTGGTACCGAGATATTTTTATTTTTTAGAAAAAATGAAAAATTAAAATTTTCGTAATTTACAGTGGCATTATATTTTTGGAAAAAATCAGAGCCTAAGACTCCGTTTATTTTATTCTCAAAACTGTCTATTAGGTGAAAATTATGATTTAAATTAATTACATTGTTATTGTTATTGTTATTAATATTAAATTTCAAGTTCGCAACGCCATGAGACAGTGTGGAGCCGGTAACTCCATTAATTTTTATTTTAGTTGCTGTGTTTACATATTCGTGTTTATCAACACAGGTTTTAAATATTACACTAATTGAAGCACCTGTATCTATTAATAAATTTAATTTGGTACCTTTGTACTTGACTTGAATAAAATTGAGACCATTTAAATTAAAAATAAAAAATTCATTATTAGACTCGAAAAAACTGATTTTCTAATGTTTCGCTTGATTGATTAGACTCGCTAGTACTTTCGTCCCTAATGCAATATGACCTATTATTATTATTATTACCACGAAAACCTCTTCCGCGATTTGGGAAACCCCTAAAATTCGGTGACCTATTTTGAAACCTGTAATTGTTGTTATTACTGTTATACCTGTTATTCCCTGCGGGACCTGAAAAATTCCGACCACGAGACCTATTATTTGAAAAAGAACTGAAATTTGCTCGATTATTTCGACCTCTGAAGACCCTATTACTCGCGTGCCTATTTTGGATATGAAAAACCCGATGAGAGCCTGTGTCACTTTTTCCAAGCTCCTCATCCTTTGCTGCCCTTATCGCATCACTTAATCGGTCGTAATTACGTGCTTTAACAATAGTGCGCATGTCGCTACTCTGCAGCCCATTGGCAAATACGTTTATAGCAAGCTTCTCGTTTACGGAAGTTAACACCCGTACAGCTTCGTCATTCCCGTCGGACTGTGCGATAGTAAGGTCCAGGAGTAGATCTTCAATAGTTCTACCGAACTCCTCGATTGATTTACCCCCTTGCTTAGCACCGTTCAATCTGGCGGACAATGCTCCCGCTGACTTTTTGGTGAGAAAAAGAGCTTTAATATCAGTAATAAGGGCTTCATTCGTTGCGTATGCGCTCTGCAACCTTATTTTTGCATTACCCGATAATCTTGCCTTAAGGACATAATTCGTTAAACTCTTTTTCCCGTTTTCAAATCCAATTTTTCATTCATGTTTCTAGCTTCAACAAAACAATCAGAATCGGGATTTTTTGCTACAGATTCTGTTTCTTTCGTATCGGCGGTTTTTAGCCTATCCTGTAAAACTTCATTAATAGCTTCAAAATATTTATCTAACTGTGTGGCATAATCTTTGACTTGGGCTATTAATACGGTTTTAGTGGGGACGGGGACCCTATTAAATTCATTTTTTAAATTGCTAAACTCACTTACAAGTGTCTCTAGTTTTCCTAAGTTGCGTACGGTGACAGTCCTAGAGCTGCGCCTTTCGATGGAGTCCTTTTTCAGATTCCTATACAGTACCCTTGCCTCTTCTAACAAGTACTGGAACTCCTTGATGCCCATGAACTAATCCCACGTTGCGTACGAGCGGCTTTTGCCTCACCTTCCATTAAGGCCTCACAAGTACGTTCTGCTTGGCTGTTGCTCGACTTGGGACTGCTACTACGCATATGCAAATGCGGTCAAAATGAAATGGAGTGACTTTTCTTCTTCTTTAGGCTTATCTGCGGGGTTTATAAGAACTTAGATTGCTTCAGGATCCCTAGGTGCTGTCCTCAGGTACATACTCCTTGATAAATCCTTCTTCAGTGTTCTGCGGTACATCTGTTTGAGCTTCAACACCAACAACAGGACGACTGCTCCAGTTAGGATATACAACAGTATGCGAATGTCCAAGGGTGCCTGGATCGCCTCTTGTTCCACAATGAAATTCGAATTAACGACACCAGAGTCTGTTATTTCTGCGTGTTTTGAATTTGTTGTCCCCATCTGCACTTGTTTCACTTCACTTGTTTCACTTGTTTGCTTTCACTTAGGTAGTCACTTTATATTTACCAAGGGCTTAACTTAAGCCCGCTGGCAGGATCGCCATGTAAGATGATTACCTGGTTCGAAATTAGCACACAGGTTTTGGATAACGAAAATGACGTATATTCATTACGGTATTAGTACAATGGTAGCAAAATCTTAAAATTATCAAATCATCATCTCTTAACTTATCTTCTTTTAAATCTAGTTCATCAAAATATATATATGTTTGGGTAACCTTAAACTATGGTACGGTTTGTTATATGTTATATGTTTATGTTTATCAATTACAAGCAAAGCTGGCACCTTACGTTCATGGTTGTAACCTTGTCAATCTAAACCAATGTTTAATAATATAAACTAATTTAATAAAATAGGTAAAATACTGTAAAATACTAACTGTCTTAATTTTACCTTATACTATACCTTACTTACACTACACCTTATACTACACTAACATGAAAAGTTTTATCGACAAATGCTGAATGCCGCAAATAATAGTGTTACGCAAGTTTAAAATAATATTCCAGAAAAGCGAATGATTTTAGAGAAACCTTGCTTTTTCTAAAATAATAATATACAGGGTGTGCATTTAAAAAAAAATGGGAAAACGTATAATTTGCGTTTGCTTTAACACCCTGCATTCAAGTTTTGAAACCAAAATTAGTATGATGTTAAACTACAACATACGAAGTAAGCTTTCGTAGAAATGTCTCTCTTTCATTTGTTTCAAAATCTTTCAAAAATGTCATGGAATATAAGACGTTTTTCATAAAAAAAGGGCAAAAAACTCATATTTTCAAACTTCTAATTTGGAGCCAATAAACCCTTATATCAAAGTAATTGGTATGATAAAGATTATTATTTAAAATCATAAAATATAGGATGTCTCATTTAAGAAAAAACATTATATCACATATATCATAAAAAAATTTTCGGCCTCCCTGTATAATATACAATATTTGTAAACCTTGCGTCTGGGCCACCCTAATCATAATACATATAGATATTTTGTGATGGTAAGGCAAAGTCAAATTCCTTTTTAGCAATAATAAGTCGTTCGTCTACCTGCTCCCCACAAGCGTAATAAAAATCTGATATCCTGAACTTTGCCATGTTTTCATGCAGAAAAATCGTGAATCTAAGATTTTATAGCGATTTTCGGATCAATGATTCTTATTTGGTCCTTTTCTGTTGAAAATGGTTTTATTTCAAATAGATTCCACAGACGGTTTCTTTTATAGTTGATTTCAAATTTATTTTCTGCTATAAAGTGATAGTAATTGGAATTTGGGTTTCCTTCTAATAACTAATAAACTTGGCAAAAAGGTCGCTTTATAGCCATTTCTTAAAGTAAAAAAAAAAAATATTTAGAGAAAATCGGTTGGTCTCTCCACTTCAGCTGAAAACAAATACTTTTGTGGCCAACAATGGCGGCTCGAGGGTTAGTAACCAGGATCGGCAAGAGCGCCGAAGGCAGGCAAACATTTTTGGAAACCACGCTCAAATTTCGCTTTTGTCTGCTATTCTAATATTTCCAGATGTATGATAAATTATTTAATTTTTAGTAAATTTTTTTTATTTCTAAGGTAGTTTTGAGAAAATGTAAACCATATTCTTTATTCGTAATAATGATATTAGTTAGCATCAATTTTTTTTTGGTCATAGCCCCCCATGACCCGCCTTCGATCCGCGCCTGGTTTGGTATATTATTTTTATTTCTTTAGATAACACTAAGTAAGTACTAATAAAATAAGAGTGGATTAAAAATCTGAAAAAAAAAATTGTTTTCTTATTTTCTTTAAATTTATTTTTCCCTTTAAGTAAGTACTCGCTAACTATAAATTAACTACCATGAAAAAGATTTGGAACTTTTCAAACCTGTTAAATTAATTCTACTCAGAGAATGTAGATGGCAGCAAAATGGTGTAATTACGACATAAAATTCAGATGTTTTTTGCAGATTTTTTTAGAATTTTGTTTTCTATTAACTACTTACTTATCAATAATTATTTTGACAAACTTGACAGTCACTCCTGGCAAATTGTATAACGAGAATAAGTTCTAACCCGCTTTAGACACGAAAATCCTCGCTCATTCGACACAGATATGTAGGTGACAATCGAGTCGAATAGAAGAAGAAGGTAAATGCTTTGTTTACCAAATAAAATAAATCAAGATTTAGTTGACTAAGGTTCACAGTTCGCATTACGGATGTTGATTTTTACCTTATTCAATATGGAATAAAATGATTGGCCAACAAAACGGTTTAATTTTAGTTTCACCATAGATTTAATACCTACATACTACATGCATTCAGTATCCGTAAGCTATGCATCATTTTATTTATTTATTTATTTATTTATCTGTTTACAAATACACAACAGAGTCACAGACTCCAAATGGTACAGGTGTATAAAAAAAGAAATACATATACAATCATCACAATTACAATTAAACAAAGATAGAGGTAGTGAGATATAGGCAATAAAATAAAATAAAATAACAGGAAAGTCATGCACGCAACACTATGTCTTCCGAAGTACGTAATAGTTCACTTTCCTTTTAAATGTGTCGCTACTACATTGCATATTGAAATCATTTGGTAAAAAATTATTTAGATTATTGACAATACAATTAATACTACAATTCTTTCCAACATCGGTTCGCCCATAGTTTGGCGAGAATTGTGTGCATTGCCTTGTTGGGCGAGAAGGCACTCTGAAATTAATCAGGGCCAGAATATCAGGACAATTTATTATATTGTTAAGAATTTTGTGCCCCAGTGACATTGAAAGCTTGGTCCTTCTGACTTCCAAACTATCCAGGCCTAGCAGTGCATTACGCTCAGCATATGTCAGTCGGTCCCTATCCATGCTTAACTTAAAGAGCAGGAAATTTGCAAATTTTGATTGGACACGCTCGATTCGCTTAACATGAACCTGATAATAAGGTGACCACACTATAGAGCAATATTCCAAGCCACTTCTAACCAAAGCGCAATACACCGTTTTTAGTACTTCGATGTCCTTGAATTCCCAACACTGCCTCATAATGAACCCAGTCATTCTATATGCCTTAGCAACAACACTATCAATATGCTGAGTGAAACGCAACTCGGCGTCAAACAGCACCCCAAGGTCATTTACTAAATTAGTTCTAGGTAATTCCAAATTCTCCATGTGATAGGCTTTTAACATAGGTACTCTTTTCCTTGTGAATGATATTACCTTACATTTGAAAATATTCAAAATCATTTTGTTTTCCTTACACCACACAGACAACTTGGAAACCTCATTTTGTAAAGAAACAAAATCGTTAGTATCACGTATTTGGCGATAAATCTTCAGGTCATCTGCAAAAAATAGATAATTACAATCTTTAAATATTAGGGACAAATCATTGATAAAAATCAAGAACAATATGGGTCCTAGATGAGATCCCTGGGGAACTCCAGAACATACATTTATATTTTTAGACAGAAAGTTATTAAATTTCACAAACTGGACGCGGCCACAGAGGTAGTTCTCAATCCAAGATAACAAGGGATTGCATATTCCATAAAAATGTAACTTTTTCAGCAATATCGAATGATCTACGCTATCAAAAGCTTTTTTAAAATCGAAATAAATAGCATCGACCTGTGTGCCCTCGTCAAGTGATCCACTCAAAAAATTAGAGTACAGTATCAAGTTGGTCTGACATGATCTCCCAGGAAAAAATCCATGTTGGTGACTTGAAATGACATTGTTAAAATTCAAAAAAATTTCATCACTTATTATTGATTCCAAAACTTTGGCTAAACAGTTTAGGCCCGATATTGGGCGATAGTTATTTATATCAGTCCTATCTCCTCCCTTAAATAGAGCAGTAACAAAAGCCGACTTCCACAACTGAGGAACCCCACCAGACATAACGGAAAAATTATATATGTAGCTCAAAGGAAGTGAGAGTGTTGGACTACAGTTTTTTAAAAAGAGAGGAGGTATTTTATCAGGCCCTGGGCCTTTATTGATATCAAGATTAATTAATTTATGAAAGACCACATCACTGTCCAACCCTACACTGCTCAAGCATATGTTTGTCTGAGGTAACTGCTCGCTGTCATAGCATGGCGGACCACCCTCCCTGACATATACCGACTGGAAGTAATCAGCAAGTAAGTCGGCAATTTCCTTTGGATTGGCAGATGATACGCCGTTATATATCATATTCTTTGGATAACCAACAATAGATCTTTTTGTTTTTAAAAAAGACCAAAAAGTTTTTACATTGTTTAAAATGTTTTTCTGAGTTGTTTTAAGAAAAATTCTATGATCATTTTCGATTGCTGTTTTCGATTCCACTCTTAATTTCTTATACTCTACATGAAACTTCGGCAGTTTAGTTAGCCTAAACTTCCTGTAAACTTTATTTTTCGCTTTTATGAGTTTTATTGTATCATAAGAAAAGTATCTAGGAAACTTTATGTCGTCACATAATCGTTTTGGGACAAACAAATCTATAGCAGTATAAACAATGGAGTAAAAGGTCTCAACAATTCCATCGATATCAAATTTACTCTGCAACACAATATTCCAGTCAACATTTTCAAAAAAGTCATTTATACGATCATAATCTGCCTTACCAAATTTTAATGCAAACAACTCAGCTTCCGGTGACATTAACTGGGGAGTACCCACCGATAGATTAATAATAAGGGGAGGAAATTTTGATATATTTTTTCTGAAAATGACCTATTACTCCCCTTGGCTTCCGTGTTAATTAAATTCAAGATTTTAGGGGTCGGCAATAACAAGGATCCACAAGATATTTTATTTAAATTTTAAAATACTTACCTGGGGTCCTAATGTTAAAAAAAAACCAAAAGTTTTGTTTTTCAATAGATGACAATTGAAGACTAGTGTATCGCTAATAGGAAATATTTTAATTACCAGCTCGTAGATAGCGTGCGTGTCAAGTGTAAGGAGTGAATTAAAACAGAGTGTTACTTAATAATAGGCCGTAATTTCAAGGGAGCAATTCTGAATCAAATTCAAGTAGAAAACTTCATATAAACATGTGTCCTAAATAGTTAGGCATTGTTATTCGTTGTGATAAGACGCTAAGTTAGCACTAACTAGATGATAAGTATGAGTTCCAGTGGCATCCCGGGGGGCAGTCTCACGAATATTATTGACAAAAAAAAATGTACGCCACTGACTTGTTTTAAAATGTTATATTGTTTTCGAGTTAAGCAGCTAAAAATACAACTTTTTTGTCTCTTGATATTTTTTCGTATCTTACTTCGTTTTCGAGAACAAAAATAAATGCCACTTCATTGCATGTCGAAAATTCTCTTTTCTCGAAAACGAAGTAAGACACGAAAACATATCAAGAGACAAAAAAGTTGTATCTTTAGCTGCTTAACCCGAAATCAATATAAAATTTTTAAAGAAGTGACGTACATTTTTTTGTCAATATTATTTTTGAGACTGCCCCCCGGAACGCCACTGGAACTCAAAATTATCTTCCAGTTCCAACGAACAACACTGACAAATTTCACCAAAATCGACAAAACGATCTTTGAGACATTAATAAAAAACCAGTTCAAGTGTCTATTCTAATGACAGAGTAGGTACGCCGGCCCCAGCCTAAGTATGAGGTCCGGGGTTACAAGGGTGATTTAAAAAGTGGAACGGTTTTTTGCTGGCAGTTTGGGAGTTATTAAAATGCAAATTGATGTAAATATACTGTCCGTTGTCTGTTTGACACTGGGTCGCACTGCCGACCCTGAAAAGCCACCACTAGTGGCCAAATGCGAGATGTAATCCAAAGCGACATTTAGTAACGCTCTAACGGGAAAAGACGAATTTTCTAGAAATGTAAAATATTTACGTTTCTTAAAGCAGTTCGTTAAAAAAATATTTTTGTTTCGCGTCGGTCTATTAATCTATTTGAATCTGTCTAGAATGCTTTGAAAAAAAGCAGTTTTTTTCCGTGTCGGCCTGTTAGTTAGTTTTAATATATCTTTATTGCCTGAGAAAGCAAATACTGTTAATGTTTTGTTTTCTTGCTTCATAGAACATTGGTAGACATTACTTATTTTACTAAGCATTTAGGTGGCGCTGAGAGCTAATTGTCGGTTTCTGCGAACCGAAAACGCGATGTAAAAGAAAGAAGTTTGTCCCTTTTTCTTTCGTCAGACTTAATCCTCGGACACGTTTCGCCGTATTACGGCTCATCGGCAATGCTATAGGGTCTGACGAAAAGGAAAAGAACCTTACTGTGCATTTCAACCCATAATGTAACGATACCTATGCGAGATGTTGCACGTGGCGACATCTGGCTGGCTTGGTTGGGTGGATTGCTCGATTGCTACGAGATGTCGCCACGGGCAACATCTCGCATATGTATCGTAACGTTATGTGTTGAAATGCACTGTAAGGTCCCTTTCCGTTTCGTCAGACTCTATAGCCTTGACGATGAGCCGTAATACGGCGAAACGCGTCCAAGGATTGGGTCTGACGAAAAGAAAAGGGACAAACTTCTTTCTTTTTTAGCTTTTAAATGGTTTAATCGCTTATATCCTAAAAACGATTTGAAGAAATATAGACAAACTATATGTTGTTAGAGCCAGAAAAAAGAATCTATTATTTTTTTGAAACATATAGAAGCCGTTACAAAACAAGTAGTTGCTTATTTTGTCCGATATTGTGATCGTTTTTGTTAATTTATTGTTTTCTGATGGTTCAAAAAAAATTGAACACTTTTACATTTAATTTCTTTTCCTCTTCCCTTATTGTTTTGGCTCTTAGAGAGAGTGGTCTAAATATAATCGACCTGTAATTATTTATTATCCAAATATATCTTAAAAAAAATATTTGACATTGCTTAACATAGGTACATAATTAAAATTTGAAAATTTATTTTTTGGACACCGTGACTAGTAACTTATGGAGGTAAAGATTAGGATGAAATTAAAAATAATAACAAATCACTACTTAAATATTATAAATCACGCTCTGTCTTTTTAGAGTCACTATAGCGTCAAATCTTGCGCTTCAGTCTGTGGTCTGGGCACTGACAACTGTGTCATGGTACCATCTGATGAAGCAGGTCGTATGATTCCTAGAGAACTAGAAAGACTTGTTATTGAGCGGAAAAATAAGGGTAAGTTGAAACCTAAACTAATAAAAATAAGTAGAATGTGTCATCAAAAAATATTCATTTATTTTTTGTATTTCCGAGACTAAAGTACTTTAGTCCCGCCAAACGGGGACTAAAATGAGTCATTTAATCCCAAAGGACTTAAGTGTATTCTAGCAACATATAATTTTAAAAACGGCTTTAATTTTATTCACTTATTAATATTCAGGTAGATATTTACGTTTGTACAATTTACAATATTAAATAATCGATTTGGTTTATCGCTGGTATGCTCTATGATGTAGACTGTATAATATTCAACTGGTACTAGCATTAAATTGTGACATTATCAGGTGTTTATTATATAAACCTACATATTACCTAACACCAAAGAAAATTTATCATTTTCTTTGCTAATACCTAATATTAGAAATACTGTTCCCGAAAGTACAAAAAATAGTGTATAAGGGGCTAAAGTGCCTTAATTACTTGAATGATTGTTGCTCCCGGGCAAAGCCCTCGACCGGGATTAAATGAGTCACTTTAGTCCCTTGGTTTATATTACGCTATTCTTAAACTCATTATTTTTTTTTCCTTTCTGCTGTATATGCTTTGATTGCCCCTGAATTTTTTTTACGACGCCGAGGCTTAGAGTTTCATCAAAAAGAGTTATACAGTGTGTACATAAAGTAAGAAACAAATTCATTATTTAATAATCTAAAAACATTTCGTAAAAATTTTCGGACACGTATATAATAATTTTTAATTGTGCATATTTTGACAAATAAATTTATTATACAGGGTAACTCATGTAGTAGATATGACGTTATCGACGATTTTTTTTTAAATAGAAACCCCTATATTTTAGTTCAGATCTGTAATCTCCAAGAGTAGCTGATTTCAAAAACATAACACACTTAGAGCCTAAAATTGATTTTCATAGCTACAGGGTAGAACAAATAATTTTATTTAGGATACATTTTTTTAAAAGTAGGCTTATTTCCTGTTATGTTTTTTTTTTTAAATAGGCTTATTTGCTGTTATGTAACTATGGTATTTAGATAATGACATTATGCTGTCATTATATTGAATTTTTCTAGTAAGTTTAGTAGAAGTAATAAAATTAATTTTAATATTTAGTTACTATGCGTTTCTCCCACACAAAGAATAGAAATTCGTATGATGATTGGATATGGTCATAGGATTCGTACCCAACAAGAAGTTTGCATTTTGTTCAACGCTAAGTACCCAGAAAGACCAATCACTAGATCAACTGTAAAGCTGGATTTATAAACTCGAAAAGTTGGTGAGGTTGAAGTTATGATCAAGTTTGTGAGGTTAGATATTCCGAACTCCGAGCATAAAAATTGGTTATCTCGAACTACCCGGGAAGTTTTCGAACCTTACATGAGCTTTACATGAACAACATGAACAAGTGTATAAATGGAACTGAGTATTCCCTTTAGTTTAAATTGAACTCCTATTTCCAACACCAACTGAACCTCAACTTCGCCAACTTTTCGAGTTTATAAATCCAGCTTAAGTAAACTTAAAACAAAATTTCGAGAAACGGGTTCTGTGGAAGATCTTCCCAGGAAAGGCCGTCCAGCTATTCCGGATGATAGAAAATTAAATATTTTATTGGCTATAGAAGAATGTCCCTATAACAGCGTCCGCCAGATTGGCATAGATCATGAGGCGGCTGCTATGACCGTTCATAACTTATTAACGGTAGAAAAATGGCACCCGTTTAAAATCCGACTGGTTCATGAGTTGAATTAAGATGATCCAGATCGTAGGATAGAGTTTTGTCAAATATTAATGAAAAGATGTAACGCAGATCCTGTGTTTGTTGAAAATATCCTATTCTCGGATGAATCTACTTTTAAATTAAATGGTGAAGTAAACCGGCAAAACTGTAGATATTGGGCACAAGAAAATCCCAGGTGGATGCGTGAGCATCATACTCAATATCCTCAAAAAATTAATGTTTGGGCGGGTATAGTGAAAACCAAAATTATTGCGCCATAATTTTTTAACAACAATGTAAACGGGCTAAATTACCTTCAGTTTTTTCAAGACTTTCTTATCCCTACGCTAGTTAACCTATATCCGAGTAGAAATAATCCTGCAATTCTAGATGAAAATTTGTGGTACCAACAAGAGGGCGCACCTCCACATTATGCAGCAGTAGTGCGCCATTATGTCAATCAACTTTTTCCGAACAAGTGGACTGGAAGACGTGGGCCTATTGAATGGCCGCCTAGGTCTCCAGACCATACACCACTGGACTTCTTCTTGTAGGGATCACCTGAAAAATGTTGTTTATAAAATAAGATCTACCAATATTGACGATTTAAAAAATCGAATAACAACAGAATGCGGGAATATTTCAGAAGAAACCATAACAAAAGTCCAGCAAGAGTTTATTGATCACTTGGGGTACTGCCAGGCACAAGAAGGAGGAAATTTCAACACTTAACTAAATAGCTTATTTAATTTTTTTTAATTAAAAATACTTTTAAAAAAATATTTTTTTTTTACCCTGTAGCTACGAAACTATCGATTTTAGGCCCTAAGTGTGTCATGTTTTTGAAATCAGCTGTTCTTGGACATTACAGATCTGAACTAAAATATATCGATGATGTCATATCTACTACATGAGTTACCCTGTATAGTATACCTAATAAATTTATATGTCAAAATATGCGCAATTAAAAATTATTATAAACGTGTCCGAGAATTTTTACGAAATGTTTTTAGATTATTAAATAATGAATTTGTTCCTTACTTTATGTACACACTATATACAGGGTGTGACCACAGAATATATTTTTTAAAATATTAGTATTTAACGAAACCTACTGAGTATAAAAGTTCACAATACCCTAAATACAGGGTGTCAAAATTTAAAGGTATTGTTCAATTTTTTTAAATAAATGTTGATTTAGATTGATTTGCTTACGTTTAAAGCTGGGCATACACGAAAAGTTAAAAATAAACTTAAAATAAGTTGAAGTTATCCCTTACTCTTTCCGTCAGACTCAATCCTTGGACGCGTTTCGCCGTTTGACGGCTCATCAGCAAGGCTCCGGGTCTGGCGAAAAGGAAACTAAGGAAAGGGACCTTAAAGGGCTATAAAAACACAGAAATGTAAATAAATAGACGAGAATTGCAGCACGTGGCTACATTTCGTGGCGATTACACGCATCAACCCAACCAGGACAGCGAGAATACATAATATAGGTGGCAAGGCGGTCCATTGCGGTCAAAGCAGGCCCGTGCGCAGAAATTATACAAATTATACACGGGGAGGGGGGGGGGGGGGTTGAGCATATTTTTCATGGAAGGTTAGGTTATAAAGTTCATTAAAAACGACAAAAAGCTATTAATTTTTAACACGTTGACGGACAGTGACGCTGGACTGCGTCATTTGGAAAAGTTACAATATGACACAACGTCTATCAGCGTCGGCAATAAAATCTCAAGTAATGACTGAACGGGAAGCAGCGTCGGTTTGCTCTTTAAATACAACGTAACTCAATCCGCACTGTCACATTATAGCAAGGCAAATTCGTGCACGTGTCACGCTAGTGCAAACTACATCCCCTCCCCACTTTTAGGACCTGGACTTTATATTTGATGCGGGAACGTGGTACACAACGGTATACAGCGTCGTCAGTTATACTACAACTGCTACGGGGAGTGCTTTGTCCGTCATATTGTGTATAGCACGTGTTTTCTAAAATTTAGCGCTGCCATTTTGTTTCCAAATCGTAAGTAAGAAATGACTTATTATAATATATAAGGTGATTTTATACGAATATATTTTTTTATAGATGGCAGAAGATAAAAAAATATACGATCCGTATCTAAGACAGCAGAAGCGATTGCGTGATTTGTATGAGGATGTGTCGACAGATGTAGAAATGGAAGACCCTTATGAGGATTCGACGGGTGAGTATGGATCAGACAAAAATTACGTACCAAGCGAACAAAGCGGCTCTTCTACTACAAGATCAGATGAAAGCGAAATGTCAGATTTAGAGGAATTAACATCAACTGTAAGGGCCGCCAAAAAGAAGAAGACTGACGTGATACAGCAGGGTACCTTAGCTCAAAGTACAGGATTCACACAAATCAAAGACACTTTGCAAAATATTGAAAATAACATATCAGAGCATCAACAAGAATCGGACGAAGGCATTACGCAACAATCATCAGAACATCAGGAAGGTTTGGATGACGATATCGCACGAGAAGCTTCAGATGAAAAAAACGTGCCAGAACTAGACAATTCAGTGTGGGAAGAGACAACTACTGATATACCAGACTTTAATTTTAATGAAGCCACAAACTGTTTGAAGATAGATATAAATCCCAATGCTAGTCCTCAAGATGTTTTTGAATATCTATTTACGGAAACAATAATGCAATTTATAGTGGATTGTACAAATAGTTATGGAAAAGCGTTAGGCGCAACAAATAGACCCAAGACTAAAAACTCCCGAGATGCCAACTTTCGTCCTGTCACTTCTCATGAAATGAAAAAATTTTTTGCTTTATGTCTTCTACAGGGACAAATTAGTACTACAAATATGAGACGTTTTTTTTCCTACGCCGATGTTTTGTATTTTCATCCCATATTCAGTTATGTCATGTCGGGGAGGAGGTTTGAACAAATATTGCGAGTTTTATATTGTTCCACTACTTTTGCAAAAAAGAAAGACAAAGTTGAACCATTTCTGAACCTGTTGGTTGCCCAATTTCAGTCTGTTTATGGTCCGACTAAGCAGCTCTCCTTGGATGAATCCTTGTTACATTTTCGTGGCAGGCTTGGTTTTCGAGTGTATCATAAAAATAAGAAAGCCAGGTACGGTATTAAATTTTATGAGTTGACAACCTCAGATGGTTATCTTCTAAGTACTGAAATGTACAGTGGCACAGTTGAAAACCTAGATGAGGATTCCACGAAATTAGAGTCTTTGGTTCTAAGACTAATGAGACCATACCTTATGCATGGGCATGAATTATTTATGGATAATTTCTATAACAGTTATCGGCTCTCTGAAAAACTGCTTGCCTTAAGAACTCATACTAATGGAACTTTGAGATCTAACCGTAAAGGCAATCCACGTGACCTGGTACAGAAAAAATTAAAAAAGGGTGATCACTTTTGGGTCCGCAGAAAACAGGTTTATGTTTCAAAATGGCGCGATAAACGCGAAGTTTTAGTCATAACGACTCGAAATCATCCCCGATTGGTGCTAACCAGAAACAGATATGGCAAGGAGATGACAAAACCTGAAGAAATTGTCGAATATAATCGTCACATGTCTGGTATTGACAGGTGCGATCAGATGACGGCAACTTACTCGACGCCACGCAAAACAATTCGGTGGTATAAGAAGGTAATATTTCACATGCTGGATGTTACCATATGGAATTCCTTTTATCTGTATAAAAAATACTGTAAAAATAATGCAAAATCCTGCAGATTTTTAGATTTTCGTGACAGCCTTATAAAATCTTTTCTAAAGCTTCCAGATTACATTGAGGGGAAACATTTAATTCGACCTAAAAAACATGACAATAGAAGGCAGGAAAACGTCTTATATGAGGCCGAAGCATCCACAAGTCAAAATTCATTGGAAGGCCACTGGCCTGAAAGAATTCCAGGTGAACCGTCGGCCAAATCTAACAAGAGAAAAGTATTTTTGAAATGCAGAATGTGTACAAAAAACGGTTTACGTAAAGAAACAGCCTATAGATGCAAAGGATGCTTAAATACACCACCCCTGTGTCCAGAATGTTTTGAAGAGTGGCACAAATAAAGAAAAGCAATATAGATCAGCTGGTTTAGTTTTAGGTTTTTGACTAATATGTTGTTACACATTAAAAGTAGTATTAATAAAGCTTGTTTTTCTAAGAGCAGTTTTCGTTATATTAAAAAAATGACACAAATACATCCATACAGATTCAATAAAATGATTAAGAATGCTACATGGTGTCCAACGCTGCTCAGCGTTCTGTCAAGATAAGGTTATAAGTTATCCTTATAATAGGACGGAACGCTGATCTGCGTCCTATTATTTAACTAACCAAAAGTACTGTATCAAGTAATCACTTTCAAAATGACAAACTGTCCGTCAACGTGTTAATAAAGAAGTTTAATTAACATGAAACTACTTTTTATGAACTCCTGCATTTCAACGCCAGCGCAGCAACTGCCCCGAACGCTGATTGGCATTTATAAATTAGAAAGGCGTTTCTCAATCACCCCAATGGGGGGGGGGGGGTTAAACCCCCAAGACCCCCCTGCGCACGGGCCTGGGTACGTTGGGAGGTGCTGAAACCTAACTAACATATCGGTTTAGCAAACCGGAAGCTGAATATTAAAAACGTTCGTGTATAGAGTTGTTCCTTATCGTTTCCGTCAGACCCAATCCTTGGATGCGTTTGACGGCTCATCAGCATTGCTTCGGGTGTGACGATGACGAAAAGGAACATTCAAGGGTTTACCAGAAAGCTGACCTTCCTGTAAACCTCGTCATGTATGCTAAGCTATATACACGTTCCGATTTGTCAGTAAAAAGAAGGCCAAATTTCAAGCGAAGACGGTTTTTCCGGAGGCCTAGTCTTTGCCTAGAGATCAGGCCGGGTCTTCCGGTCAATATATTTACTAAAAATGCGGTTTGCCTTTCGGTTTGCCTTCCAATAAACCTTTTCGTATATGCCCAGCTTAGTGTTGTTGAGGGTTGTTAGTTTTGAAATGAAAGCACGACATAATTAATTTTAGGACATATTCCTTTCTTTGTGGCTGTTACATCTGGTACTACTGTCTTGGGAGCATTTGATCCTATTAATGAAGTAGCCGACATTTGCGACAAACATGGAATGTGGTTACATGTTGATGTAAGTATGAAATAACAAGCACGTCTTCTGGGGAATTTATGAATAAGTTTATTGAAGGATAGCATATTAACATGTGTATTATATTGTAACTATTTGAAATCAACTTATTCTTATTATTATTATTACTAACGTAAGATAAGAAATATCTACCTTGCACAAAGCTTTGATATTTCCGTGTGTTGTTAAATAATTCATTTTATGTATCTAATTTTTCGTCGTGTATTTCTAACATGCACCGCTCTGGGTGGAATCAAGCGGGCAACCTCAGTTGAGCACTTGCCATGAAAATATTTGTAAAAGAGGCTTAAGTCGCTCACCTACCTTCGATGTTCAAGACTTTCTAGATTGTTTGTCAGATCATTGTCACCGATCAAGTGAGTGGCTCTTCTTTGAATGGAATGTAGCAATTTCAGGGTATGTTTAAGAGCAGAGCCCCAGATATGCGAACAGTACTCCAACGATGGTCGAATTTGGGCTTTATAGAGCATCAAAAGATGTTGCAGTAGAGGTTTTTAGTTCGAAAAAGTATTCCAAGCTCTTGCAAGGCTGCCTTAGCAATGGTCGCAACGTGACTATGTCAATACATATGACCATCCAAATTGACGTCCAATAAATGAATTGATGAAGCCAAGGAAATCAAGTGTCCCGTTGTGAATTTTATGGTTCAAGTTTGACGTATCCAATTTTTGCAAAACTTTTAAATCAATCCAGTGTTAGGTACCAACCAACATCTTCGAACTAAAGTTGTAGGCATTTTTTTTTTCAATCGTTGTTATCAGGGACAAGGTTACTATTTCAAGCAGTTTTCTGATGTGTTTTTTACCAGCGACACGACGACTAATCATTTAAAACAAATATTCAATTTATTTTTTAGCTTAAAAATCAAATGGTTCCAACCTTGAAATTTGATCAGTTGGCAGCAACGAAAACCACCAGAAATCTCTATATTTTTCCCCAACTTGATTTCTCGACAAGAAATTGAACGAAATTTCAGATGTTTACATGAGTAGGCCTAAATAAATTGAAGGTCAACTTGTATAATTTCTTGATCAATAAATTGGCTCGTTACGTATTCAACGAGCCATTCTGGTGTTCTTAGTTGCAGCCAACTGATTTGAAATTTGATCAGTTAGGTTAGAACCATTTGATTTTTGATTTGATCACAGAATATTATGCAAGAGAGAAATAGTGTTTTTAGCTAAATAGTAATAATTTGTTTAAGGCTGCTTGGGGAGGTGGTTTGCTCCTATCAAAGAAATATAGACATCCACGGTTAAGCGGGGTTGAGAGGTGAGTAAATATATAAATATTTTCATACCCTAATAGTTAATGACGGGTTAATGTCTAAAATCTACTTTTCCACATTTTTCAAGTAGGTAACCAAAATAACTGTATCCTTAGACCACCCACTAAGATTTGACCACAGCGTAAAAGCTTCGGGGTCCTGCCTCTTTCAACCAAATTTCAGTGCCTTTATAGTATCCCAGAGTATCGTTTAAAGAATATAATATAAGTTGCGTCACTCTCCGTCGGGCCTTTGATGTATTCATGACACAAGCGTGCCGCCTCTACCTGCACTGAGTCCTAATCCAAGCGCATTACCGGGGACTTAAAAACGTAATTTAGTCCAGCTTGATTAATATTTGTACACCTGGGGTTTTCCAAAAGTGTGATATAAGATTATTTTAGAAATAGAAGATATTATTTAATTCGTATATACAGACTGTCCACGGATAGGGTTTACAATAGCACAAATGGATGAAAAATTTCATTTTTCGGGAAAAAGTCATTCTTGATAAAAAGTTTTGCATTTTTCTAAATGTGTAAATAGGTACCAATTTATTCAAAAGATATTAAACTGAACTTATCACGACAGATTAAAAGATCTGCCAAAGGTATTTTTTTGCAAATTCGGTAAATGGTCACCTACGATAATAAATGAAAAATTACATTTAAAGGATACCTGCGATTTTTTTGTGATGGCCGCCTATCAAAGAGCTGTCGAGATAGGCCTTTAATATGGTACAAAATATTCATTTTCTTTTTGTATCAAATAATTATATCAAATATACCCCATTTCAGTAAAGAAAAATATATTTTTGTTAATATCATAATTCTGATGTTCAATTTTTTTTGTCACCGCCATAATAATCAGCACATAAAAATACATAATATCTTTACTAATTTAACCTACGTTGCATCTCTTCTAATAAAAAAGTTAGCAATAGTGCCGACTTCATTTTGAACAGGCTGTATACGAGATCAAAATCAAGTAATCGGATCGCGAGGCGGTGACGTCATTACCTCCAACAGTTCGTCCGCTTGGATCTTCTGCAACGGTCTTTCTGTGCATATACAAGGCAGATGTTTCTTTGATCAGCTAAAGCAGAAGCTTATTATTACTACTTTTAATAGTATATCCTGTAACAAGTAGGAAATGTCATTCCATACGAGTTCTACATTATACTTTCTCTAACGGCGATATAAATGTCCACCCGACTTGCTATAAGAGATAGTGACGTCACCCAGCGGTTTCCGCAAGTCGATGTTCGTAATGGTTTATTACATACCAAGAGTGGTAAGAAGCCTACTACACACGGTTTTTAAGACGCTCGTATTGCTCGTATCTTAAAATTCGAAAGAGTTAGGTACACGAAATACAATAAAGAACTGAAAATAATACACACAAATCTCATAACGCAGATGCCAAACACTGCGTAAATAAAAAATGGTTAGATGCCAATTTTAAGGGAATATCAGAAAATCATAGAAATCCGACATATTGCGCATGAGTAAAGATTCCGCGAAAGGAGTTTTCAAGGGGCATCCCGGGGACATTTTTTGATTGCTCGGTCATTAGCTTTGTTTTTCTACTTGTGGGAGTTCCATGGGAATTCAGTGGTAGTGGGTGCGTTCGGGTTCACGCCCGGCTGGCTGTGCAGGGCAGATGACGAGTATCCTGATGTCATAAGCGTGCATTCAGAGTATATAGCGGAATGGTCTAATCAAACGCTGGCACTAATTGAATCAAAGAGTAATGATGGGGTTACTTTTTGGTTAAACTATGGATAAACTAATGTTATTTCAGCAATTATAGCCCACATATAAACCACAGTTTTAAACCGCCTTTTGCTGGTGTCCACAGAACAAGGGTTAGCTGGCTGCCGAAATAAGTTTTTGTTGGCGGAAGCGGGGGAGGAGGGTAAAAGCAAAGCGGGAAATTTGAAATTCTTTAATTTTAAGGAATCCTAATGCGGGTAAAAATATACAAAAAATACTAAAAGTTAAAGAAGTTAAATAATGGAACGTAATGTAAAAATCTATAAAACTAACTTATATATTAGCGGAATAAATAAATTGTTATAAATAAAAATACACCCAAAGTAAATATTTTAAAATAGTTTATACGATAATAATTTATGATTGTAGTGAGGACCTTAGATTTAGCACAGAGTAAGCCAAGGGCTGCGCAAATATCAGTTTGATGTGCTAGACTTTCATTAGGTACCTATCATTTTTTGGTATTGTTCAGTATCACGACAGTACATATGATTTTGATCCTTGTGCAGCCTTCGTATAGGAACAAACAAACATATTCTTACAAAATTGTACATTTCTACATGGGCCTAACTCTAAGGGTGTAATCTATGCATCAAATAATAAGAAAAAACTCAAATGTTGTTATCCAATATTCATTTGTTTTCAAGTTATAAGGCATAAACAAAATATTGCATTAATTTAGCTTTCCTGCAATAAATTTTATTATTGTTTGCTTTTGATTGTTGTGCTGTTACTGTCCCATAAGTGTCAGTATAAAATGTTACATTGATTCACCGTTAACTTTCGGATTTGTATAATTTTAATTTTATAAAATGCCACACATTTACTCGAATACGCCAAAATGGTTTTTATTTATGGTTTGTGTAATGGGAATGCTACAGCGGCTGCTGAAGAATATCGTGAACGATTTCCACATGAAAGAACACCGAACAGAAAGGCTTTTTCAACAAACTCTGCGAGACAGGATTTAGAAGAAATAGAAAATGTTCTACCTTTAGTAGAAGTAGAAGAAGATGCGACGACAAGCTCACGAAGAATTAGAATTCAGTTGGGGATTCCCCAAAAAAGAGTGATCAATACGCTTCACGAGCAAGGCTTATACCCGTACCATGTACTAACCTGGAGACTACGCCAAGCGTATGCAATTTTGTGAGTGGATAATTAATAATCGTCGTCTTTTACCGCACAATCTTTTTACTGTCGAAGCTACATTCACCTGTGACGGCATCAATAATAATAATTGAAACTCCCATGTATGGTCGGACGAAAATCCTCATGCAATAGTCAAAAGTAATTTTCAACACAGGTTTTCAGTAAACGTGTGGTGCGGCATAATCGATAATAATTTAATTGGCCATTTTCTTTTGGAAAATCGCCTTACAGGGGATCACTACTTAAGTTTTTTACAAAATGAATTGCAAGGACTATTGGAGGAAATTTCTTTAAACATCAGAATTGAAATGTATTATCAACACGACGGAGCGCCTGCCCATTTCGATCGTCGGGTCAAGCAATATTTAGACCAAAGGTTTCCAGGAGATTGAATTGGTCGCGGTGGTCCTATTAGTTGGCCTCCTAGATCGCCAGACCTCACGCTGTTGGACCACAATTTATGGGGTTGGTTAAAAACTAAGGTTTACAAAGTAAAAGTAGATACTAGGGATGCATTAATTAGACGCATTAAAAATGCTGTACTCAATATTAAAGAAAGGCACGAATCAATTAGAAGATCCACGCGCGCCCTTCGTAAACGAAGCAAGAAATGTTTGGAAGTCAATGGCGGTATTTTTGAAAATTTACTAAATCAATGATTTAATTAAAACAATGTTAATGTTGGATATTTTGGTTTAACAATATTATTATTTTATTTAACGCTGTAACTTGAAAAACAATGAATATTGGATAACAACATTTGAGTTTTTTCTTATTATTTTGATGCATAATTACACCCTTAGAGTAAGGCCAATTCCTCCTGACTCACCCTGTATAGTCTCATTAGTTCCATAGCATGAATGCTCCTCAGTGAGCATATTTTCTGTAGATGGCCCTGCAACCGCTTCATTTTAGATAATATTGATGGTTGGGACACAAATCATAGGTTCACTTACATCCTTAACCAGATTTGACATTATTTCATAATATCATATTAGATATAAATGAGTATAGAACTCGAGCAGGTAATAAGATGCGAGGTTTGACAATACCTACATGGTTGTGTTCTGTCTCAAGTTGATATTTATATAAAGGGTGACTTAAGGAAACAACCAAATTTTAATGAGGAAGGGGTATTCAGTATGTTTAAATCATAAGTACAGAAATGATCATCGCAAACATAGAAGTTGGTACAATTTTTGCTCGGATTTATCTTTATATTTAAAAAATATTTCTCATTCAGTATAAAAAGTATGCAGTGAAATACAGACATTTTAATTCAACGTATTCTTCTATTTACGCCCCTTTATAGAATAAAATTACTTCACGCATTACCATTAATCCAAAATCTACTGTTTTTTATATCGCCGTTAAAAACGGCTTAAGCCCGACAAAAAAAAGTAAACCGATAGGGCTCATAAAATCAATATTCCGATAAGGCCCCCACGAAAGCCACCGATAAGCCGTAAAGTGGGCATCAATTTGCATTTTCAACTACTTACGGTTTAGAAAAGGCTTTTCCCGTGTGTTGAAGTGTCGGAAGCACTCCAGGGGATCCACTGTGATTGACTTGGAGCAATAAGGGTCAGTGGTTTCACTATGTTTTAAGATAATAACAATTATGGTAATGAATTTAAATAATTACTTTGTATATAAATTGATGAATGATTAATTTAACAATTAATAACTTATTCAGTGCTCGTCTAAAGTCACTTTTAATAGACTCTATTTAGAAAGCTAAAATTTTTGTAAGTTACATACACGAATTATAGCTGTAATTTGTGGTAGCATGATAACTAAAATAGGTACACCTTTTGAAATATCCCTGTAGGACAAACCATAAAAGTTGGGGTTGAAAATGCGCTGCAGGTAAAATATTTATGATTTTTAAAGTAACTGTCTTAAAATAAAAAGTTAGGAATTCGACCAGCAATATAAATATTTTTTTCTAATTTTGTTTGATAAGAAATCTGTTTCGACGCCGTTTTCAGTATCGAAACAGATCTATTACGATGCCGTTTTTTTTTATTTTTTAAAGGTTGGCATTGGGAATATTTAAATGTTTTATTCTGTTGACGTCTGACGTTTCCTGTTATTGTGATCCATGAGAAAAGAAAGTTTTCGGGATTTCTTTAGTAAAAGTTGATTTATCGTTTTATTAGCAATATCCCTTAACTCAGACTCAGAGGGAGTTGAACTTAGATTATCATGCTCCATATTTTTTTAATTATAATTATGAACAACTCTATGAAATATTAAAACACAAATTTCGTGACAATGACACAAAGAAAATATTATTTATTGTCAAGGCTACTATGATAAAAGTAAATTCATAGTATTACCAACATAGAATTTAGACATACAAATTTACAAAATTTGAAGGCTTGATTTTCTTTTTAAATATGTATTTTCTTATTGAAAAACATACAAAATAGAAAAAGTAGTATAACGTACGTGTTTTATAAAGCAAGCGTCTCGTTTTTTAACATGGACGCGTGCTATAAGATGATGCTTTATAAAACATGTACTTTAATATACTATTTTCCAATTTGGTTTCATAAAAAAGCTGTTTCGATATCGGTTTAAGTACACTGATAAAATTAATTATTTGAGTTAAAAAAATTTACCGTTGACTCAAATAAATATTTGTTTCCTATTAGCCAAACAAATATGTATTTGAAAAATACCAAGGGATTATTTGCCTCAATTAGTATCATCTGATTTGATACAAATTACTTTTTATTTGGAACTAATCACTAAATACAAAATTCAAGCAAATATTAATTTCCTTAACACTAACCTAACTTAAATAAGCCGTTTCAATGACTTAAGGTAAATAGGTTAAAAGTTAAATTAACAAAATGTTTATTTGATTGATATTTATATATATTTTATCAAGTACATATTTATTTTACTTTTGTTTTACATGTATTTGCCGTAACAACAACGTTATTTAATTAAACAATTTAAGTGATTTGATTTAAATAAACCGGTGATTTCCATCACAGTGATTGTTTTTTTATTCAAGTACATAATTGTTTAAGTTGTCTTTTATATTTATTTAGATCAAATATAAATTTATTTGGTTTAAATACCTTTTTTTAATTTTCAATAGATCAGAATGTTCATTCAAATCAGTTCTTATTTTATCCAAGTAAGTACGTGTTTATACAGACGTCACATAAAAATAAGAAATATTGAAATGTTGCTATTGAATATGGTTTAATCAGTACCTATACCATAATAATCACAAACCTTATCAAATTGTTTATAGTGTTCAAATAATAAGGCAAACCAACAGAAAAAAACACATTTTTGCCGAAAATAAAGGTTATGACAAATTACGCGCACGCGCACAACTATTTTTACATAAAAATAACATAAAATTTAAAAGTTAACCATCTCTTATTTTATTTCTTATTTTTATGTTATGTTATGTGTTTCTATAAACGTCTTATGGCAGATCTGTAGATTCAACTCCTATTTTATTTTTATGTTATGTTATCTTGCTGTATAAACCGACCATTAGTTGTTGTTCCCCTTAAAATATACGTCAATAAAACATTATAGAGAAGTTAATAACTTTGATAAAAAATTAAATAAAGTCAAATTTGCAAATATTAGGTACAATAATTATTAATATTATATTAATTATATTATATTTTTTACGTTAGAAGGTTTGATAGGTATTGAATTATGGTGAAAATTGAGAAAAACTGTCTTATTTGTAACCTAGGTAGCCATGATTTATAAATACCTACCTGGCTACATTTTTCTAAAAAGATTTTGTGTTCGAAATTTCAAATTAGGTATTACAAGTATCTTTTCTTTGCCTCTTATCTTACTTTTTTAACTCGTTTCATGCGTAACTAAAATATTCAAATATAGTTTCCTACCTTGAAAAGTATCTAACATATGGGATATACCCCTCGATATACCCCAATCTTCTAAATAATTATTCATATTACGTTTATTCCCCATATCTTCGTTTTAATTTTTGATGGAACCACTAACTTCTGTGCCACTAACAAAGAAGATTTCACTCTCACTCATAAATTTCTACAAGAAAAAATCGAACACCAATGACCAAAACGCGATGATCAGGCCACTTTTGTATAACCAATCAAATTACTCAAAGCCCAAAGTAGGCGACAGGAGTTCATTTAAATACTTAATTATTAGTTTGGATGACCAAATTATTTGAAAAGTTCGGCAATGAATGATTTAAATTAAAGTTAAAGGTATTTAGTTCTTAACTTGAAATGTACTTCGATTAAATAATTAGTTATTTGTAAATATTTGGTTGTTTTATATTAAGGATTTAATGTAAATACATAATTATTTAGTTTAAATGACCTAGACATTTAAATAGTTCTCTATTGGGTGATTTAACTAGCGATTAACGGGATTTAGTTCCTAAATAAAAATTAGTTCGATTAAATAATTAGTTATTTAGATTTTGTTATTTTAGTGTTTTTTTGGTAAGATATTTGTTTGAAGGGTTCTATGATTTGACACAAATCAACCAACAGTCAAATACCTTTGCAAATAAAACGAAATACTCTCATTTATTTCAGTTAAATCAAATTTAGTTAATTAAAATCACATTTATTTATTACCAATAATTATTCACCAAATAAATCAGATTATTTGATTAAGGGAGCACAGTTTTATCAGTGTATCGTAATGAACTTTTTATGAAACAGTTTTCTTTATTTTTCTAAGGCTGGTAATGATGTTCACAAATGTTTTATTTTGCTGTCGTGTATTGCGTATTGGTTGCATTAATTCTATAAAATGGAAATGAGTTAAAAAAATATCAGATAATCTTACAAATTTACTATATTATAAAACATAGAACTATAAAATTTACCGCAATTTCCCTTAACTTTGGGGGAGTTAAACTAAACTCATCTTACTCCATATTTTAAAATTATGTAGGTATGTTAGGAAAATTAGACAACTTCGTGACAAAATGGCTGATACGGAAATAAAATTATTTCTTGATTTCAAGGCTACTATGTTAAATAATTTGATTGTATTACGAACATAAAATTCAGGCCTAAAAATTTTGAAAATATGTATGTTTTATTTTCTTTTTAAATATGGATTTATTTATTGAAAAAAAAATGCTAAAATAGAAAAAATAGTATAAAGCACACGTTTTATAAAGCTATTAGCGCACTTGCCGTTATACTACGGTATATATACTACCATGGACGCGTGCGCTAAAATGAGCTTTATAACACTTGTACTTTAAAATACTATTAAATACTAGGTTTCACGGCAAATATATTTTTTATTATTTCAGTTTTTATACAAAAAAAAAACTTTAGACATAAAACATAACCTTATTCACGAGCATATTATAGAAATAAAACAAAACTATTTATGGTGGATTTAAACGAACAAATAATATCAAATAAAAACAAAATAAGAATTGAATAAAAGATTAGTTACATATTCCTCGTAAGGTGTTTATGCAGACAGGTAACATGAAGTAAAAATAATAAATGACCTTCAAGTTGTCTATCTTTTAACTTTTATTTAATTTTATGTACAAATGGAACTACGCATGCTCAATCTGATTTAGTTTTCAGTTTCTTGGGTTTTTGTGGTTAGAAAATATTATTAACCTTTGTTTTCTTTGGTATTATTGGATTTGAGAGCATTTATTTACTTGAATTTCTACTTCTAAAATTTGCAAAAATGCCTACAAGCAGATGTGCCGACAGTCCTTATTTTATTTGCAATATAAATGGAAACTAAACTCTGCTGTTTAATTCCTTATTTCCTATGTTATTTTTTATTTTCATGTTTTGTTATTTGTCTGTATAAATCCATCATCATTCAGAGACATAAGTGAACAAGAAATATTGAATATAATAATAATTATAAATAAACTATTATACTTACATTTGCAAATTTAAAAATATGTATGTTCCAGCAATGGTATTCTTAGAAGTTTTTATTTTGCCCTTCGTTTTTGCTTCAAAAATTAAGCCAAATGACATGCACATTTGCAATCATGTGGTTTTCTGTACGGGTAAAATTTCATATTCTCTCTATTACGAAAAATATTTCGAATAATGTGAAAGAAATTTTTTAAACCCTCTGGTACATACAAGTTTCGATTTTTACAATTTTTTTTTACTTTGGTTCATTTCTGGACTATTCGTATTTAAGCAAACCTGGACAATAATATTGTTATTTGATTACCTATTTGAAAACATTTTCGAGATATTTAAGAAAAACGTAAATATATATTTTTTTAAATACTGTATATCTAGAAAACAGTGACGGCTCGTAAGTTGCCAGCCAGGGTAGGCAGTTCGGTACAGGCGTGGAACCAAGGAAAAATGTTAAGGAGCGCCGCAGGCGAGAACTTGTGGAGACCACGCCCAAATTTCGGTTTTGTCTAATATCTATTATTTGCATTGAGCAGATGTATGATACAATGTTTAATTTCACTTTAATTTTTTTTTTATGTCTATGCTGGGTTTGAGAAAATGTAAATCAAATATTCTTTATTCATGATAAATTCACTCCTACAATGAAATTGCCATTTGACATTTGCATTTTTATCTAGGTGCATCCTTTTTTATTGCGATAAAGTCCAGCTAAAAGTTAAATGGTAAAAACCTCTCCAGCTCAAAATCGAGTAGCTTTTCTTTTTCATTGCTGACATATTCTTACAAATTAATCTGATGCTGTCAAACATTTTTTTAGTAAAGTATTTTTTTGTTTTTAGTAATCTATTCATGAAAAAAATCGTGATTATCTCCAGCTAAAAATTACTCGATATTTTTTTTAAGATCGGATGAACTTTTATTTTTTAAACTCACACTAGATCACTTTTTAGCAATTTAAACTCGAACAAACGGTAATAAATAAAAACGCTTCAGCTTCGCTGTCGCGTTTTTATCATTTTGTTTGTTCTCGTTAAGTTTCTAAGCAATCTAGTTTTCGTAAAAAATAAAAGTTTATCCGATAAAAAAAAAGCTCTTGTGGTTTTACGTATGATAAAATTATGTAGTATCATATCTTTTTCAAGGGGGGGGGGGGGGAGGGTCATGACCCCCATAATTACCCCTGGATCCGCGCCAGAGTCGGTATATTATTTTTATTTCTTTAGATAACATAACTACTAATAAAATAAATGTAGAGTTACATGATATTTTAATGAGCTTTAGGTTCTAAAGCGCGGTAAAGCCTCGCTCATATTGTGGGTGAAAATGACAATAATTTATAAATTTCCGGAAATGTGTTTTACAATAAATTGTCATATGTTATACAAATAAAATAACACATTTTTCCCTATTTAAAAAATTAGCGGATCAACCTTGCATTTCTAACCGGTTCTCTACGTTAAAATAAAAACGATTGATTACAGATTTTCCAACAAATACCTACTTATCATATAAAAATGCTGTTGTTTACCAAATAAATCAAGTTGTTTTAAATTGTCGTACGGTCGCACGATGGATTTTAATTTTTTCCTTTTTGATTTGAAAATAAAATTCATGTTATGGCAAATTAACAAAATAATGTTAATGTGTCGTCGGACACAACCATTGTTTTTTATTTTACTTTATTCATCAAATGAAAGAAAAGACGAAAATACCATAAATAGGATCATTAAGATATAATAATAAACAACCGATAATTAACGAGTATAACAACTAACAAACAATTATTAAGTAACTAACTTCACTTTCTTTAAAGGTTTGTTCCAACCCGCTATTCTATCTTGGAAGGATCATTTTCAGCCTGTCAATTAAATTTGAACGGGCAATCGACTATTGCAGGGGTATATTAGTTGTGCGACCGTTCGGATGGCTGTACTGATACGGTTTTTGGTCGGGTTCGAGTAAACCTTAAATTTACCGGCAAATCTATTTCTGCCGATTTTGAGGGTGTGTGAAGTTTTTAAATATATTACTATATATTTTGGCTAACTACGTCATGGACGACCTGTTGGATGTTGTCTTACCAGTCCTTTCTTTCAAACCCTTCTTTTTAAAAAAATATGTTGATGATATCATCATTGCACTTCCTGCAGATGGCTTAACTGAAATAGTAGAGACTCTCAATGACTACGATCAACATATTCAGTTCACAATAGAAACGGAGGATGAATCACAGTCAGTTCCGTTCCTAGATACCAGATTTATACGCAATATAGACAACACAATTGCCATAGACTGGTACCAAAAACCTTGTAGTGCAGGTAGATATCTAAACTACCATTCCTACCATAAGCATAGTATTAAAGTGAACCTAATAAAACAAATGAAAACGAGAGTTTCGAAAATTTCACACCCATCTTTCCTAAATAAGAATCTTAACATCCTCCTCAATATTTTCATTAATAATTCATACCCTACCACACTGGTAAAAAAGATACTATTCAGCACGTCCTCCACTCTAACACAAGCACCCAACGTGAACACTGTCAATAATACAAACAGAAATATAACTGAAGCGACTATAAACTATAAGTTCACTTTATTGCCTTACATAAGGGATATCACTCCAAAACTTTCTAGACTATTCAGAGAAATCAATGATATAAAGATTGCATACACGCCTGTACTTACAATAAACTCTATTCACTCCAAACTTAAAGACAAAACACAGTCTAATCAACTATCAGATGTTGTCTACAAAATCCCTTGTGCAGACTGTAATAAAGTATACATAGGTCAAACTACTAGGCCCTTGTCTAGCAGAATCACTAACCACAAGAGTGACTGTAGACACCATCCAGAGAGATGTGCCCTTGCTGAACATGCAAATAATATGGACCATAACATTAATTTTAATTCAGCTGAAATTCTAACCTCACAAAATAATTATAAAAAAAGACTGTTTTTGGAAATGACATTTATTACTCAAGAACCCAATAGTATGAACAAAAGAACAGATATCCAACATTTAAGTGTAATTTATTCATATCTGCTCCACTTAGATAAAAACTTACGTACAATCAATACTAATGATAACAGCTCGAACCTCGTATAAATGCATTTTAACGATTTTTCAGGTTTGCTGCATGATAACACTTAAATCCGTAATTCTCTCTATTTAATATTATTCTTATTGTAAACCGCATTAAAAATATTTTTGACAATTTTAATGACATGTTAAAATGACAGTATTTCCTAACCTACCAGTCACTTAAAATGGAGGCACGCAAGTCATGATTTCCCGCTAAATAATTCTATAATTTCAAATTAAGTAACGAATTTTCAAAATGTGAACATCAAAATTCTGATTTTATTTTAAATTGTGTGTTTCTACGTCCATATACAATGTTTTTAGTATTGTCTCCAATTTTTGATTTTAATTGTAATTGACTTGGGTTTCAACACGTTTTCTTCTCGCATGCCCTATATTAATTCTATGAACATCCTTATGAACAATCTCAAAAAAGTTGTAAGTAAAATCATTTATTTATTGTTCTAATGAGGTTTCCTAATCTTAATTTATATAAATTGTAGTCTCCCTGAGGATGGAAATGAAATATATGATTTCCGAAAGCTTGGAATAACTTTAAAGAGTACTCTTTCATTTGCTGCACTCCCCAATATTCACTAGTTTATCTCTTAACTAGTCAGCAACGACTACCCTCTCGATATTACTATATATATATATTACATACGTTTGTTTGGTTGCCTATCCAAAGCTGTTTGTTGTAATGGGGCAGCCGGCCTGCCGATCCCAGCATGGGTTACTTGAAAGGTAAAGCAATTTATTTTAAGGCGACTCGGCGTAGTATGGTAGTATGAGGTCCGGGCTTACAAGGGCTATTTGAAAAGTGGACCGGTTGTTCACTGGTAGTTTGCGAGTAATTAAAAATTCATTTTAATGTAGATAAATAATAATATTATATTGTCTGTTGTCTGTATGACACTGGGTCGGCACTGCCGACCTTGCTGCCTCGGAAAAACCGCCACTGCTAGAAAAGGAATAGTTGTCGAACACATCATACTTCTTTATAAAAATTATTCTCTGAAAATGTCGTAAGGCAATACTTACACCCTAATGAAGTTACTGACCGTACTTAGGAAAAATATTGTTTATTGAATCATTATAATAATACTATTGTTTTCTGAGTTACCGTTAACGTAATAAATATACAGGAGATATTTATAATGTTGCCTCTCTTGAAGATATTATGATTAAACAACAACTTAGAATAACATAAAAATTATTGAACGAAATTTAATAATTAAAATTTTTTTCATGTCACTGGACGTTTACTTTTTAAAATATGCTGACTCTTTAAGCGCACAGATACAATTATCTCTCGAAGAGTAAACATTTTTACTTTCGTTCAATTATTTTCATGTCAGTTTTAGGTTCTCGGGTGTCAAAACCGATAAAATGAATAATTCTTAAAATAAAAACGTATATTTCAAAAAGTGTAGTAATATTAGGTTTTAGTAGTGGCTATTTTTTACCAAAATTTTATTTCATGTATGCACCTAACTACTTAAATTAATTAATAAAAAATTGAAATAAATTGAGTAGATATTAGTAGAAATTAAATCGACTTTGTACCAAGATTGATGATGCTTAATTGGTGTATTTGCTATTGTCCTAGAAAATAATTATTTAGATTAAGGGTTACAAACAAAAATACATTCGGAATGCAGTTTTAGTATAGGTAGGTACTGGATTGAATTTTGCTGTATGCACGTCAGTATGACATAAAAATTTATTTCTGTGACTAAGCACAATATTGCTGGGTTTATATCCATTCATAAATTTTTGTTCATAACTATAACTTAATAGGGCAAAATCATAATATTTAAATTAAAGGATCAAACTTGCCGCCCAACCTTGACGGATTACCAACTTTTATCTTTTACGAAGTACAAATAAAAATTACGACACTACATCAATATTATACGCATGCCCAAAATCAACAGTTTGATGTTCTTTTTGTACAAGAAACATGGTTAAAAGGAAGGCGCCTCACGTTCCCTAACTACACTGTTTTTCGAAACGACAGGCATGGTAGGCCTATGGGCGGAACCATGATTCTTGCGAAAAAGAACATTATAGCGCAAGACGTACCAGCGCTTCCGAACTGTGTTCACAGAGAAGGAACATTAATCCAAATTAAAACCAAAAATAAATAGGCTAACTGGGTTCTGTTTATTGCAGTACCTCCGTCAACTTTGACCGAGACTGTCTGGCAATAAACTTTGATAAGACAACAATAATTATAGGAGGAGACCTCAACGCACGCCAAACGCAAGATTTGTGGCTGCCGATATCAAAATTCAAGAGGTCTCGCCCTGCATAACTTTCCATTTGGCTATATTTACCATATATTGCCGCCGGCGGAGCACGCGTATATGGCGACAAATGATCTGCCGGTGATTCTGGACGTCTTTGTTATTAAAAATACAGGCCAACTTTTACAGCCATTAGCGCTGACAAAATTAACCTCCGATCACTTACCGGTCATGGTTGAATACGGGATTCCTGCGGAGAAGGGGTACGGGTCGTTTCAACTTCAACCACCCACACAAACTGGCCACCTTTTAGGCACCTAATGGAAGATAATGAACCATTTCCAGATTGCCACCTATTCGCAAGAATGACTGTATAGACTAGGCGGCTCTTCGTCATGATCATAAATACAGCCTTATCTAACGAGCTGAAAAATACAATTAAATTAAAAAATTAAAAAATGAGACGCGCATACTGGGGCTCCTCGCATAAGGGCTCTAGCAAACCAACAGATGGTGAAAGTCAAACGACTACTACGTCAGCATAAGTCTTCTCTGTGGGAAAGCAAAATTCGAAATCTAAAAATTAAAGATCACTCTATTTTTAAATTCACAAGGACCTAAACGAGGAGTGGTAGGAAGCCGATGTCCTTCGTTAAGGACTCAAGCACCACTGAATGTATAGTAGACCCACTGAAAAAAGCTGAACTGTCCGTAAGTAGCCTAACTAAAGACCAACGGAGAGATGCGAGGATTTCCAGAACAGTCGAAATCTACAAAACAAATAATCAAGGAGTTGAGGACATCAGGCAGGGGCGCTGCTGCGTTGAGGAACTCAAATCCGTGGTAAAACTTCTAAATGCAAAAAAGGCGTCCGGGTTTGACTGCACAGAAGAAAAAGCATTAAATTTTGCGACTTGGTTAATATAACCCAGGCAGTCATCGATAGGGACCGTTTCCCGACCTCTTGGAAAAAAGCCAAAGTATATCATCGTATTGATACCAAAGGCCACTCAGGACGCTGGCGGCTAGTTATGGACCCATAAGTCGATAAGTCTATTATCCAGTTTAGGTAAGATTGTTGAAAAATTAATACTTTCTCGGATTGGATGATTAAAATTGAGTTTCCACATTGCAGTCTAAAATATTTTTGAAACGCCACTGTATTTGTCAACGGCAATGTGAGATTTCTAGAAACATACAAAAAAATTAGTCATGGAGCAATACACCACGGAACAGCGCGTTAAAATCGTGCAAGCCTATTATGAAAATGGGCGATCGCGCAAAAAACCGTTTTGTGCTCTACGTGAATTTTTTGGTGCAATAATTCAAGCAAACTGGATCCGTAGCTAACACTAAAACCCTCCAGCATGCTCGTAGAGGTCGTTCGGAAAAAAATATTGCCATTGTTCGCAAGAATGTGGCCGAAAATCCAAGCACATCGATTCGTCATCGATCGCAGCAAGTGGGCCTTACATATTCGACTACGCAGCGAATTAAAAGAAAATTGAAAATCTTGAAAAAAATTGAAGATCTCTTGCTTCAACAGGATGGTGCCACTTGTCAGACATCAGGAGAAACGATAGAATTACTGCGCGGGCAGATTAAATGCCGCAATATTTCACGTAACGGCGACATCAATTGGCCGCCGCGATCATGTGATTTAACTTCCGCAGATTTTTTTCTTTGGGGGTATCAGAAAAGCAAAGTGTACAAGAATGAGCCAAGCACTATTTCAGAGCTGAAATCACACGCGAAATAGCCGGTATAGAACCTGATTTGTGCGGCAGAGAAAATTTCGACAAACGGATTACGTCATGCCACATGAACCGCGGCGGCCATTTACCAGAAATTTTCTTTCAGACATAATTATTGTAATAAAGTAAACTCGAAGGACAAATAAAATTTTGGTTCACTGTTTCAAGTGCTCCGTGTTTTTTTAAATACTTTTATGTGGAAATCCTAATTGAATCACCTTTTATTTAACAATAATATTCTACCACCGGAGCAGTTCGGTTCTTGGTCTGCTCATTGCACGGTGAACCAAACAAGGCTAGCAGCAAATGTCCTAAAGGGATTTAATGACCTATTTTCAACGGGAGCAGTATTTTTCGATGTTTCGAAAGCTTTCGATAAGGTCTGCCACGATGGACTTATAGTAAAACTGATAAGATTAGGTATGCCAAAT
The DNA here is from genome assembly GCA_963920685.1 of Polydrusus tereticollis. Classification (NCBI taxonomy): domain Eukaryota; kingdom Metazoa; phylum Arthropoda; class Insecta; order Coleoptera; family Curculionidae; genus Polydrusus; species Polydrusus tereticollis. The sequence goes on along the minus strand of OY987326.1, from coordinate 106,588,590 downwards.
TACTTGATTAAAATCGTAGTTTTATTTCTCGAGTTCAGGTCGCTCGCGGTATTAGAATACTGCACAGTGGCATGCATGGACACACTAAACCAGTTTTTCAATAAACACACGGACAGACGGATCGGACACTACACTAATAGCTTACACACACGCCCCACCAGGCAACATACAGACTCCTCCGTGACTGGCTTCCACCCTAAAGATGATAACCAAGACACCCAGAAGCTTTTAAACATCTAAATCAAAACCACTCTATAAGCTAAAGGAATACCGTGACGTTAGAAAAGCCGAACAACAACTCTATCTCAAGATATTCCAAAAAAGAAGAAATGCTAAAGAATAGGATTAAAGAACATTATTCAACTTGAAGAGTAAATTTGTCATCATGAGCACTTTGACAGAGGGCAGAGATGATGACCTAAACACAGAATCCTTGGTCTTCGATGACAGCTTGAGAGAACTCACAAATTTACATTTGTGATTTGTGTTTTAAAAAAGTCAATTTGGTTGAGTTTTTCGTTACAAATTTTGAAAAATTAGTGCCAGTTCAATCGCCCTAGAGGGCGAAGCTTTACGGTTATGTCTACCGTATGTCTATGTTTATAATGATTAAGAGCTTAATTACCATTATAAACTATATTTGTGTCTTAAGTATTATGCTAACGACTAAGTTTATGTTCAAGTCCTGTGGCTTTATGCAGACTAATTAAAACCTTAATTTTCCCTAGGTATTCCTAATTCTGCTTAATTGTTAGTTGATTAGCAGAACTGTCACGGTTATATGAAAATCATTAATCGTTAATTTTCTCAAGTTTTTTTCATTCGTTTGCATAAATCCTCCACCAAATGTGACACTTAAAAAATATATAGAGAGTGGCAAAAAAGTCGCGCATAATGCCTATAACTTTTGAATTACCTCGTATACGAAAAAGTGATCTTTTTAAAAGTTGTTCAGTAAATTATCCCCACATTTCTAACTGCATACATTTTTTCTGTCATTTCTGGTTTAGTTGCCATAAAGACTAACTTACTTTTTTTAAATGGAACACCCTGCATATGATTGCATATTTGGATTCTACTGGGAAAACTCTGAAATTTTTGTATTTCAAGTTTTTGACTGCAATCTGCAAGCGTTCCGAGATAATGACAGCTCAAAAATGAAAAACTTCCTAATTTAAATTATTCCTACCTAATACCCACCAGTTAAGTCAAGGTGTTTTCTTGACAGCGACCTAAGACGTGTCAATTTTGAGTTCCTGTTTAATTTTCTGTTGTCTCATTTCTAATTTGTTTACACTATGGTTCATCTGAATGAAAAACAACGAGGAAATTTTAATAATGAGCGGTTACGGAAATATGAAGAGATCGCAAGATCAGGTTTGTCAACTTTTCAATGAATTATATCCAAATAGGCCTCCAATAAATCAGTTAATGGTGTGTCGAGTGGTAAAAAAATTTCGAGAAACAGGCAGTGTTAGGGAAGCCGCTAGATCAGGTCGACCTAAAACAGCAACCGTGGAAGACAAAGCTTTGGATATCATGCTCTCAACACATGAAAATCCAACACAATCATCCAGGCCAATGGCAATGGATTTTAATGTGTCTCATCAGTGAGTGAAAAATTCGTTTAAATAGGAGAAGTTTCATCCCTACAAGATAAAGTTGGTGCAGTAGTTAAACGAGGACGATTTTGATAGAAGAGCTGAATTTTGTATGCTGATGATGGAAAGATGCAATAACGATAATAACTTTGCAACAAATATCATTTTCTCGGATGAAGCTACTTTCCATTTAAATGGCATTGTTAGTAGACACAATTATCGTTATTGGTCTGCTGAGAATACTCACTGGTTCCAGGAGGGTCATACTTAGAGGCCCGAAAAAGTTCATATTTGGGCGGGCATAGTTGGTAGACATATTGTGGGATCTTTTTTTCATAGATGGTAATTTGAATGGCGAAAAATATCTGAACCTACTCAGGAATCACATAATTTCTTCTTGGCAAATGGTTTTACCGGGTATTAATAACGGCATCAACGAGCAGGCATGGTTTCAGCAAGATGAGGCACCTGCGCATTATGCGGCAAATATTAGACAATACATAAGCAAACCATTTCCAGGACGTTGGATAGGCAAAAGAGGTGCTATTGACTGGCCAGCGCGATCCCCGGACTTAACCCCACTCATTTTTTTGTTGGAACACTTAAAGAACAAAGTCTTCGTTAACCGTCCAAATGACTTAGAATCTTTAAAAGTCCGAATTAGTGCTGAAATTCGGGCCATTCCAGAGGACTTCCTTTTAAACGTTGTAGACGGGTTCAGGGATCGCCTAGCGTTCTGCTTAGCAGAAAATGGTGGTCATTTTGAACACCTGGTCCACTGAAAAGGTTTCACTTGTTTCGATATTAAGCTGTTTAATTTTCTAGACTATTTATTTTGTTATTATAAAGTTCGTAACAATTTCAAATAAATAAAAATTTGAATTACAAAGAAGTCAGAGTTTTACCAGTACAATCCAAATATGCAATCATATGCAGGGTGTTTCATTTAAAAAAAGTAAGTTAGTCTCTATAGCAACCAAACCAGAAATGACAGAAAAGATTCATGCAGGTATTGTGGGGAATAATTTACTGAACAACTTTCATAAAGGTCACTTTTTCGTATAAGAGGTAGTTCAAAAGTTACAGGCATTATGCGCGACTTTTTTGCCACTCTGTATATAATATACTATGTAATTTTGACACTTAGAAAGGTTTTTAGATTTTGTCTAAACTTAATTAAAACATTCATTTTATGCGAATTAGATCCGATTAAAGAAAAATAAAGCTTTTTTCTTTCTGCAATCCAAATAACGGAGTAACTTAAAAAGCAAAAACATGTTACCATTCAAGGGAGATATAGTAATCCCTGATTACATGGGAATCTCGCAGCTGGATATCCTGTCCTGGCTGTCTCCAAATAATGGTAGGCCGGCTAAAGGCATTAAAGCCCCTTTAAACGATATTTACTGGATGCAGTGTAGAGGAAAATTATCTAACATCAGATTTTAATTTGTAAAATGTTTAATAATAATTGTCATGTTTAGATTTAAATCCCTCAGAGTAAAAAAGAAAATCTGAACTATTGTTGTTTTTTCTTTTAATACCCATAGACTGGCGTACGAAAAAACTTTGATAATGGTTTATTATACAGGGTCTAACAAAATCGTTCATCACTACAGGGATATCGTAAACCGTAAGAGATGCAAAGACGGTTAAATAGGGGCAAAGTTGCGAAATTGGATGCTCAGTAATACTCCAGAAAGAAAACACTTAGAATCCGAGCACTTCCGGCGATATTCGAAAGAAACCGAAATATTTTTAAATATACTTTTTCAGTTTGCGCCTTAACTCTAAAAGATAAAAGAAAGCAAATGACCCTTCGATAGAGCAACATTTTATTCCCTTTTACAATCCCTAACTAGTTTTGCCATATAACGTTTTTTTTAATTTTTTAATAAAAGACCTAGAGCATTATTCAAAAGTTTGGTTAAACGTTAATTTCGCAAAAGAATTAAGGCAGTAATTTATTTTTTATTGCGGTTTTCTAATCCGGCTCTGCATCTTAGACATAAAATGATCTTTTCTTTTTAATAATCACCTATTCTCTTGTGTAATAACAAAAAGTAATGCTAACAAATTATTAATTAACAAAACTCCTTGCTAATGATGTTTTTAATAAGCCATATTTTATAACACTAAAATTAAAGCATTATAAGAAATTTAGTATTAAAATAAAATAACACTCTTAAGCAAGAGTAATTTCGATTTAATTATAAACAGTCCAAAATAAATATAGAATAATAATTTAATTATTGATTAAAATATCAAAAATGCTTCCTGAACAGCGATACATTTTCAATTTTTTTCCCTAACCTTATCAATTACTCTTTGAATAGATCTCTACGCCTAATATTGTCTGGAAATATTGTTGAATTTTTATAATTAATTATTTCATAGAATTTATTTCCCTCTTATATATGGTGTTTTTTAAAGCCATCCACCCCCCACAAATAAAAATCAAGTGGCCACAGATCCGGAGATTTTGCTGGCGAGTCTACAACACCTCTATTTCCTATCCATTTTTGAGGAACACACATTAATTAGAAAATCTCGTACTCACGATGGGGAGCAGCCCCGTTTTGCTGAAACCACAGACTTCGGAACAGCGCCAAAGGGATTTCAGATAAATATTTTTTAAAGGCAGTACTTAAAAACTGAGTATACCTTATTTCTCCATTTAAATTTTCAATAAAAAACGTATGGTCCTAATATTGTATTGCAACACATCCCTGCCCATACATTAACGCTAAAGTTTCCAAATTTCACGGCTTTCCATAGGATTTTCAATGCTCACAGTTAATTGGTTTACAGTTTAAAAAATCGAGATTAAAATTTATTTGATCTTGTAGCCACACACAAAAGTTTATTCGTCTTTCTGGGTCACCTGCATGGAGTTTCTGTGAGATAGGTAAATGGAGGAGTGATGGACCACCTTTTGAAAAATACAATGTGTTTATTTTATTTTTTAGAATGATATTTCGTAACAACAACAAGAACATAAGAAAACATTTATTATATAACGTAAATCTAATATTCGCATAATACTTTACATAGGAAGGAAGAAATTTAAAAAAAAAGCAACCCTGCATTGGCTCAACTCTCCTCCCATTAGGAGGACAGTTGGACCACCTTGTGTAGGATAGTTGGACCATTGGTAGGATAGATGGACCACTAGTGTATTTTCTTTGCCAAGGTATTTCCACAGGTCTGACAAAGATTGACGTAGGTAGTACAACCATCATGTAACCACCGTTGACATGATACACATTGAAGCCACTCCACTTTCTTTTTCGTTTTCCTGTAATCTTCCCCGTATCCAACGCATTCATTTTCATAATCACTTAATCGTTCTCCTTCGTCTTCAGAATGATCAGCGATATACCGTCCCGAATCAGATGAGAACGAGGCCCTCCTTGGCTTTTTAGAGCGATTTAACGACGTTCGGTTGCTTAATTTTTTTGTGGCTTTTTGCTTGGGGACAATCTTACTTGTAGATAGAACACCTGCAATTCGACGGCGAACTTTCTTTTCGGAGGAAGTAATGTCGGCACTGGCGAAACTAACTCTAAAGCTTTTCCAGGAGTTAGATCATTTAACGAGACCGAGTGTTCTGGTGTTCTACTCCTATACTGTGAATTTTGAATTCCACTTGGCCCTGGTTCTGACAAATCAGGTCGTTTTTTATTTAACGGTTGAGCTACTTTGCTAAATTGATTCGGATCATGTCCCAAGAAAGAATGATTAGGAATGGCATTTGGATTAAAAGGCATTATTCCTGTCGATTTAAAACCTGATACCGTATTCTGAACAGTAGCAGATCTACCCCATGTCATCCAACAATTTTCCAAACTGTAACCTGCTTAATTTACGATCAGCCTGATTCTTAATAAACAGCTTGCATGCTTCGTAATAGCAACCCTTTAATGTTTTAAAATAACATCTATCTAAAGGTTGCAGATTGTGAGTTGTGTGTGGGGGTAAGCAAAAAAGAATAATTTCATACTCTTTTGCAAATTGAAGGGTTTCTATATTCGACGTGTAAGACGAATGGCCGTCCAATATCAATAGTACTTTTCCTGTTGTTTTTTTTGGAAATAAATAAGACTTCAACCAGTCGAGAAATATTTCTGAATTTACGTACGCTGATTTTTCATTCATTCTTATGCGCGTCCCGGAAGGCATTCCGTCAAGCCAGTTGTCTTTTTTGTTTTTGCCTTTGAACATAAAATATGGCGGTAAATAGCCACCCTCAGCATTACAGCATGCCAAAACACTAATAGTTTCTCCTTCTCTCCCGGGCTAATAGAAGCAACACACTTGGATCCTTTTTCGGCAAGAACTTGACCAGCTCTTGTGTTGAGCTGAAGTCCCGTTTCGTCGCAGTTAAATATGTTGGCGAGTTTGTCAGACAAAGAGTTGTCCTTTAGAATTGTTTCCAGTTCGTTGAAATATGTCTGCACATTTTTCACTGACATACCAGCAGCACGCGTGATGGAAATGTTTTCAGACTTCCGTACAGAAATGTCCGTTCTTCGCCTTAAAAAATACTCAAGCCATTTTTGGCCAGCTGTACCTAAAAAGAATAATTAATTTTATTGTTCTTACTTTACTTATAATGTTAGTGTACTGTACATACAACTGTTTTTGGCAAAATATAAAACAAAATTTTAAAAACCAACCTTTATTGTAATTAAACCTGTTTTTTATTCCAAGTTGGACGGCCGATTTATAAGCCATTTCTCTGACGTCCTGTTTTGTGGGACAAAGACCAGCCCTTTGAAGTTTCTTTATGTAACTTGCTAGTTTTTTCTCCGCCTCGGCGCCTAGCATTGAATCTGGACCTAGTCTAGTTTGTTTTTCTGATTTATTGTTTTTTAGCCTACGTTTAAGTGTAGTTTTAGGGATACTGAAACTTCTAGCGGCTTCATTTACTCCCATGTTTCCAGAAGTAACTGCTTCAATTGCCGATTTTAAGTTCTCAGTCGTCCAAAAAACTCTAAAACAAAGAAAACACATAGGACAAAAATACAACGTGAAATATTTTTATTTTTAATAATTGTCATAACTTCTACACAACAACATGTGAACAGAATATATTATATGTAAAAATAACAGCTTAAAAAAAACAGAAATCTCTACATTCTTAGATAAAAGTAATAGTAATGCGGGATTAAGAAAATATATTGTTTATTTACTCATCGGAGTCGTCTTCGTATGCTTCACAAGTCACACTTAGATCGTTCCAGAATTGCAATCGGGTCCCTGAGATAATTGGTTTTAGAGTTGTAATAATTTGATTTTTTCTACTCTCATCTACACCTCTGTTGCGTGTTCTTTCAGCGGACGTTTCAAAACCATTTTTACTGGCTTTTGTTGTTTAGGAAATCAAGGACTTCAAATTCTTCTTGTCCAAACGCCTATAGTGTTTAAAGTTGTTCATGTTTTCTAAAAAAATAGCCAACACCAGGTCTTTAAAATAAAAGTGACTCTTTTTTAATTTAAATTTGGAACTAAGATCATTCCAGTTGTAGAACTGCCTAATGTTCATGCTAAAAACGTCAGTTTTCCACCATTGGCAGATGCAACACAGGATACAAAATCATCGAAATCAAAAAATTTTTTGACTCTTTTCATTGACATTTCTACCTTCTGGTGAAAGTGGTCGGCTGACATCAACGTGTGGCCTGGCTCAAAGTATTTTATAGTCAGTTGCTTCAGATTTACTTCGCTGCAATTTACTATGTAGACAAAAAAGGAATATAGGGCCCAATTTTTGTTCTGCGCAGAACAATAATTATCTAACCTGGTTATATGCTCAACATCCCGATTTTTTCTTAAAAATGCGTAAGAAGCAGAAACTATTTCTTCTTTGTTGCGTTTGGCAACTCCTTCATGCCATAAAACTGCCAAAGACTTTGTAGATTTTGCTTTACTTTTTACACGAATTACATTCTAAAGCTGTATTTCCGTTTTCATGGTCGCTGTCTTTTTTATGAACTTCAAATGCAGAACATGTAAAGCACTCTTCTCCTCCTAACTGGGCAAAAGAAATATTCATATTTGTCACTTCCTGACGGTAAAGATCATAGCTGCAAGTGAACTCTGGAAGTTGAATTTTAAAGTAATTAAGCATGAAGGTAATATTAACGTCAGATGGCAAGTAAAGATGCCTAGGAGCATGCTCCCTTCGATAATGTGACGTTGTTGGTCTAAAACTTTTGATATGTGAAATAATCGGATTTCTCGAGATTTTGTTTAAAGCTGCTCGATGCCCACGCTTTTCAATACATACCAGGAGAGATTGTCTTTTTTGCATTAGTGCGTACGGTTTTTAGCAATCTGTCGTTGTTCTTATTGTATCCAAGTGTTGCTAAAAAGAATGGCTTACAAACAATTATATCAGTGCCATCAGGACTTTTAAGGTAGTATTTGTAAGTATTTAGTCTTCGGGATTCAGTGTTAGTTGTACTTCTGATTTTGCTGATATGCTTTATAGAACCACTTACAAAAAGGCGCTGTTCTTTTTTAGAGAGTTTCCGCTATTACAGTCGGGAATTACATGAGTTGCCTTCAAACTTTTCTTTGGAGATTCTGAATGTTCATCTGTCCTGCAGTCAACGTTATCACCAGCTTTGGGATAGCTCCGTTTATTCTTTAAGTCATTTTTGGATTTTTTTAGTTGCTGTTTGAGGCTTTTGTTTAAAGCTAGCGTAACTAATTTCTTGCTTCTGTTGGTTATATTAGCCATCCTGTAATAAGAAAAAGATCTCCTTTAAAATACATAAAAATGTGAGTTTTATTTATAGTAAAACGTCTTGATAGATAGCAATAATGTGTATTTTACTACTGTCCTACTAGAAGTGAGACACACTGTATACCATATAAGCACGCACAAATAAATCACTTAAAAATGTATGTTATAAGAATTTAAACACAAACTAAAGCTTCTATGTGCAACCCTTAATTATAATTTAATTAATAAACTGTACTCACCTAATAATTTTAAAGAACACGGTTAAAAGGCACTTATTCAACAGTTTTTACAAATCGATGTTGCATTGATTATAACAACTTTTATAGGTTATGGTACAGCCGGCAATTCAATGCATTTCTTGCCCTAACGCGCAAATTCGAAGGAGATTACTAAGCTGAAATGTCCTAACTGATACATACGACATTCCGCTTCTTAATGTTGTTTGATGTCATTAATTTTTACTAAACTAAAACGTCCTATCTACGTAGATAGGACAAATTTGCTTAGTAAATCACGATAGGACAAACCTTCTTAGTAATATTGTGGTTTTTTGTAGATAGGACGGAACTGAATGCATGAAATAAGTGATCTTTGATGTAGTTAGGACGTTCTATTGTAGGAAAACAGTTAGAGATGTATGTTTGAACTACAAATATGCCTTTAACACGAAATCTGAAATTTTGTCAGATATGACGTTTCAGCTTAGTAGGGCAGCGTGGCTTACGGATGGAAGTATAATGGTAAAACGGAAGAAGAAGGATTATTGTTTACCTAGTGTTAAGAACTAAATTATGAAAAAAAAAATGTTTAGCTTAATTTACTTCGTTTATGATTCCATTACTTTCTTGGTTAGTTACTCGACTTACGTATTTATTTACGGGTTTTAGAAACGACCCATAATGGCTTATGTTATAACTGAGTTTTTAAAAACGACAACGATGTGGTTGGGGAGATTCTGGGTAAGTTTCAAAATATATTTCCGCAGCCCTTGCACTATTTCTTTGACAAATATAATACATTTTTAGCATATTTCTCTTTTTTTCTAAAGAAAACTTCATATTTTCTATAACTGTTTGGAGTGAAGTGCATAGGCAAGTTTCATTTTTTCTTATTTTCACAGCACTCACTGAATTTTGTAGCATTCTTTAAAGGAGCTTTTATTATTATACAGAAGTGCACGTGATTATTAGAAAGAAAAGATCATGTGAAACACGCACACGCAAGGCCGGATTAGAAAAATTAAAATAAAAAGTAAATTAATGCCTTAATCCAGGGATGCACAGACTTATAGGGAACAGGGGCCACTCGGGAAAAATAGAAGCCAAGGACAGGCCACTACAAACAATACTTATTAACACAAAATTATTTTATTATTTTGATGCATGACATTGCATTGAACTAACAAGTTTTTTTATATTTGGCTCCACATTGCTTGTCGCCACACGTAAAATTGCTTCAAAATTTTCATTTGCCAGACGGTTTCGGTTTATCGTTTTGTTTAGTTTTATCACTGAAACATTTGTTCACAAATATACGTCGATCCAAATAAGCTTGCGCATTTCAATGCATTTATTCGCAACTCTTTATAAGCGTTTTTATCAACGCAACGGTAGAAGTTGAGAAAATTACCTTCATTAAATTTGTTTCGTAAACTATCATCATTTCGCATGTCTATTAATTCCAGCTGCATTGATTCCGGCGCATTTTCGGGTGAAATGTTGAAAGGATTGCTGAAAATGTCCAATAGAGGTTTAACTTTTTTGAAGTCTACAAAACGATTTTGAAAAGCTTGTATCAAAATGTCAATTTTTTCAACATGAGCGAAATTGACGTCAGTTTTATTGACTTTCTCCATAATTTTTTTGTAGTTCGGAAAATGGCTGTAATTGGCTGAATTGATTTGTGTCCTGAAAAGACTCAATTTGCATTGAAAGGACGAAACATGAGATTATAACTGCGAAATCAATTGATCTTTGCCTTGGAGTCGCGTATTTAAGACATTCAAGTGATTTGTGATGTCTACAAGAAACGCTAAGTCACACAGCCAATCAGGGTTGTCGAGTTCGGGGACGTCGTTTTTCTTTTCCGCCAGAAATAATTGGATTTCTTCAATCAAGTTAAGAAACCGCTGTAGTGTCAACCCACGACTTATACGAGTTACCAAACATCGAGAACCTTCCACTTTGTTCGGGGATACTACCGACGTGTTTCGCGAATCTTAAAGTATTCTAGTTGATGCGACAGATTTCTAGTCTCGTAACAATATGCTTAGACCGGAGCGCAGCGAGTAGAATACTTTTAAAATTCGTTGGCAGGCCGCATAAATATCGCTTTTAAAATCCGTTGGCGGGTCACATAAATATCGACAGCGGGCCGCGGTATGTGCATCCCTGCCTTAATCCTTTTGCGAAATTAACGTTTAATCAAGGTTTTGAGTAAACATGCCCTATGTATTTTATTAAAAAATTTAAAAAAATCCAGGCCAGTATTTAAAAAAGTGAAACTGATGATGGTTCCAGAAAAATTGAACGTTGTATGGCAAAACTAGTTAGGGATTCTAAAAGAGAATAGAAACTTGCCCTAGTAGAGTGTCAATTGTCTTCTTTTTTTCTTTTACAGTTAAGGCGCAAACTGAAAAAGTCTATTTGACAATCTTTCGGTTTTTTTCGAATATCGCCGAAAGTACTCGGATTCTAAATGCTTTCTTTCTGGATTATTACTAACCATCTAATTATGCAACTTTGTCCCCATTTAACCGTTTTCGTATCTTTTACGGATTACGATATCCCTGTTGTAGTGATAAACAAATTTGTTATACCTTGTATGTATGTAAGTGCGGGCAGCTCTGACACCGCAGCACTCAGGCCTGTCGACCCATTGTGCTCTGCCGCGTTGGTTAGGGTTGCGCCAAGCCTATGCCCTTCACGAAGGCGAGCACTAGGGTTGGTGAAAGCTCCTTGATATCCGCTGGTGCAAGTAGTCCTGCACCCAGGTACTGGTGCCTTTTTCGTATAAGGCTATTACAGAAGCATAGGACATGCAGTGAGTCCTCGTTCTCCTGCTTGCAGAACCTGCATACTGCTGAGTTGTTCAGCCCCATTATATACAGATGCTTATTCAGACCGCCGTGCCCAGTAAGGATGCCCGTAACGATCCTTAGGTTTTTCCTACTCATTCTGGATAGCGTGTCGGCGAAGTTTTGACAGTGCCCCTGAATGAGGAGCTTAGCCTGTCTGAGCCCCGCTGTATTTGTCCAATTCTCTTTGGCTTCCCGTTTTACCCACTTGTCAATGACATTGTTGGCAAAGCCCGCTGGAAGCCCCAGCACTGGCTCGGGCCCCCTGAATGAGGCCGCTGAACCACGTTTAGCCAGCGTGTCAGCTTCCTCGTTGCCTTGTATATTTTTGTGTCCCGGAACCCAGATAAGCCGCACCCTATTGGAGTTGCCTAAGACGTTGAGATTTTCTCGACAGTCTAGGGCTCCTTTCGACACAAATTTGTTTGATGCCAGCGCCTTTATGGCTGCTTGGCTGTCGGTGCAAATCGTGATTTGCTGATTCCTATAACCTCTGTCGAGGTTCGCCAGTACGCACTTGTTGATAGCGAATATTTCCGCTTGGAAAATTGAGGCGTGTAAGCCCAGTGCGAAGGTGAATTCGCACCTTGGCCTCCTGCCCCAGACGCCAGCACCCGAGCCCCCGTCAGTCCTAGACCCGTCTGTATACCAGATGAGCCCTTGACCTTCCGTCTGAGCTCTTTGGTCCTCGCCCCAGGCGTCTCTAGTCGGTATCTCTGTGCTGAACGATTTTCTGAACACGTATGTGGGAGGAAGAATGTCACTGGGCGATTCCAGCATACCCTCCCCCCGCACAAGCGTTCCCAGAATGCTGGCATGGCCTAGGCCATGGCCCTTATCTAACCACATACCCCATTGTTTTATCCTGTAGGACGCTCTCATGGCCTCCGCTTTCACTATTATATGAAGAGGCGGAAGCGCAAGTAGAGCCTCCAGGGCCGCAGTTGGAGTCGTTCTTATAGCTCCCGTCGTGCTCGTACACGCCAGACGTTGTACCCGAGCTAAGCGGGTCTTTACTGTTGATAGTTCTACCGCAGGCCACCATACTACCGAAGCATAGAGCAGCATGGGCCTGATTACCGCTGTCCAAAGCCACAGGGTGGCTTTGGGGTTAAGTCCCCAGGTTTTGCCCAGGAGCCTTTTACATCCCCAGAGTGAAGCCGTAACCCTTTGGATCTGTCTATCCACGTGTCCAATGTCAGTTTATGATCCAGGAGAACACCCAGGTATTTGACAGACGATACTCTCGGGATGGCTGTGTTGAATATTACCGGATCCTTAAACCCAGTTATATTTCTTTTTTTCGTAAAGAGTACCAGTTCCACCTTAGTGGGGTTCACCGATAGCCCTTGGTCTGTACACCATAGTTCTATTTGTCTCAGAGCACCCTGTACGAGACCACTGATGGTCCCCGGGAATTTGCCGGAGATGACCACCGCAATATCGTCCGCATATGCCTGAGTATAAAAACCTTTCTCATGAAGCCTCCTGAGAAGCCCGTCTAGGACGACGCACCACAATAGAGGGGACAGAACTCCCCCCTGTGGGCATCCTCTTGCGACGAGCGCTCTAACCGTTTCCTCATTGAGTGTGGTGGTAATTGTTCGGTTGTTGAGCATGGCCCCTATCCATCTTACGATGGTATTGTGTTATACCTTGCATAGATAGTTGTAAAACCTTATCGTCGCTGATAAGACAAAGGGGCGAAAGCGCCAAGTTGTTAATTTTACAGCAGGGCGTTTTAAAGAAAATAGGTCCTATTTGGGACACGATAATTTTTTAAATAGTTTAATAATTATTTTACTATAATAAGTGTTAGGTAGGTCAAGACACATGCCTACAAAATACATACAGAGAATTTGAATACTTATGAGTTATCACCCCTAAAATAGTACCAAATGAAGGTTTGCCTATTGGTCAGTTTTTTTGAACGATATATTGAATGATATATGTTGGATGTTCGCCTATTCTTTTATACTAACATTCGGATTAAATAAAAAATGTATGTTCTTTTGGGCATTTTATTCGTAATAAAAGGTAGATTTATAAAGAATATTGGTAAACACCATTGAAAATTATTTTTCTGTCATTACAACTGGTAACGACCTATTTCGACTGTCCCAAGGAGAACACAGTAACTGACATTTTTTTGTATTTAATAAATAAATAAATAAATAAATTCTTTATTTCAAATCGTGATACAAAGAGCACAAAAGAAATGACGTCAGATAAACTAGTAATTCTATAAATCATGACAAAATTCTTTTAGATTATATGGTTCTAGGTCTATTAACAATTTTCTTAATTCTAATTTAAATTTTTTGGGTGACGTCGTTATACATTTTAGTCTTACTGGAAGAGAATTAAAAAGTTTTATACACATGTAATGGGGAGACTTTTTAGTTAGTGTAAGTCTATGTTTTATGTAATTAATATCCAGAGTTCTAGTTCTGTATTCATGTTTTGGTTTTAGGTCAAATAGGTTTTTATTTCGAAAGAAAAACATTAAACATTCATATATGTAAACCGCAAATATAGTCATTATCCCCAAAGTTTTAAATACAGACCTACAGCTCTGCAAATAATTCATTTTCTTAATAATTCTAATTAATCTCTTTTGAATTATAAAAATACTTTGAGTCATACTTTCCCTTCCCCAGAATATAATGCCGTATTTTAGGACCGATTCAAAATTTGCATAGTACAAGATCTTAAGCGAATTTTCATTCATGTATGAACCAACGACTCTGATACCATAACAAATCGAGTTCAGTTTTTTAATTAAGTTATTTATATGACATGACCAACTAAGATTTTCATTTATATAGATACCTAATAGGTAGACATATCCTTATAAAACACAAAGTTATGACCTGGCCTCTGATGTCTTCTGATTGAACGTGTCTCACCAGAAATTCCCTTTGTAGCTGTAAACTCTTTGTATTATAAAAGCGTCGTAAAATTTTTGTCTTTGCTCTTCGTCAAGATTGTCACAGGCTGTAACTTTGCATTTACTTTTTTTACAACGAATTTTCATATATTTTGCAGGCACATTTTTTTTTTGTTACAGAACTAACATAAACCTTTCCTTCTGTTCTTAAAGTATACGCAGCTTTTCTCTTATTTTTTTCTAATTTTCTTTGCCAACTGTAGGGGAGAGTGGGGTATAATGATCCCCCTAAGGTTTAAATCTGTATGTTTCCAAAAATATTGAACTATAGGGTAATATTTTTTTTTAGAGGAAATGATATTACCTTACCTATAAATTAAATACAAAATATGGGCGATTTTGTAAAATATTTTAGAATACTAACGGATTTAGATGGTGCCTGCGAAAGGATCATTTTACCCAACGTGTAGAGGTAATATGATCCCCGGTGTGGGGTAAAACGATCCTCTATTAAACGTTTTTTAATGTAAAATATTAGGTATTTAGTATGAGATTTTTTTTGACTTTGTAGGTCTGTGTTTGATGCAAACATAATTCGCATGTAAAATCGCTGTCGTTCTCGTCGATTTCAGCACACTGATCATGGGCCCATTTAAGACATGTATTGCATCTAATCCATCCTTCTCCTTTTAAAGACTGTGCATGTTTCACAACAAAAAAATACACTCCTCCAATTCTGACCAATCATGATAGGTATTATTAAAATATATAGGGGTAAAATGATCCCAGGATCATTTTACCCAACTATTAAGTGATCGTTTCACCCCAAATGTACAAAACTTTACTAAACTTAACCTACAAATTCACAACAACATTATTTTGTAAAAACCGCTACGCAATACAATCGCTAAAACATACCTGATTGAACACCATGCACAGTTATTCAAATAATTGCTTTTAAAATGTTTATATCGCACTTTAATAAAGTCTCAAATTTATATCGAAAACAATAATTTCTAAAATTTACGTATAGACGCCAAGAACATAAAAGGAAGTGGCTACAGTTATCGTTCGATGCTGCACGTGGTTGCTGAAGCATATTTTGATGAATATCTAATAGATGGAGCTCATGGTTCTTCGGATGATCGAGGGGATCATTTCACCTCGAGGGATCATTATACCCCACTCTCCCCTACTTCTCTTTTTCACCATCTACGGGAAACCTAGAAATGACGTCTAATGTATCACTAACACTCTTGTCGACCATTGCTTTTTTTATATTTTTAATATTAAAATTACGGTTGTTATCTTCCAAAAAAATATTGATGGCACCATGTCCGTTACAAGTGTCGTCATTATCAAAGTGAGTCCAACACAGCAATACTTGATGGCGTACACATGCAGCAAATACTTCGTCGTTACAGTTTATGAACTCACAGCTCTGCACAATGGGTTCTTCATCACGGTTATCCATAAAATCGTTGTTTCGATTTACAATTCGAGTATAACTACTAAGTTGGTTTTCTTCAGGTAATACTATAGGTCTCGCTATAGCATCAGTAAAAACTTCATCATCAGGTGGGTTAATTTCTCCAACATTGTTCGTATTTGATTAGTGGTTTTTTAAATCTTGATCTGGTACTAAAGGTAGATTGGCGACGTCAGCAAATACTTCACTGACAACAACCTCCGTATTACTGGCAGAAATTAAACTTGCACTTTTCGAAAGTTTATTCAGATTTATTGGCGGTATATTCGAGTTTCTTGATTGATTTATTAAATTAATAAGAGGTATATCATCTTCAGAATCATAACTTAAATTTTGTCCTTTTTCGGTGGTGATGACAGTTCCATAGAAAAATTTCTTTTTGGGGGGGCCAACACATTTTCACACTTGTTCCACTAGATAACACACTATTCGTGTTAACAAGTTCAAGGTCTTTTGCCGAAACCACGTTTTTTTTTTACCGTTTCTCCACTTCACTAGTACGTCCATCTTGAATCAGTTTCCTAAAACAAAAAACAAATATTCGTTTTCACTATTAACTAGTGTTTTAAAACTTTGAAGAAATACCGGTTTTTAGTGTTTTTAAATGTTTATGGGATACAAGAAATGCTTATGTGGTTGTAACTCCCTGTACTACATAGACATATCCTCAAATAATACTGAAAGAATTGTTGCAAAAAAACGTTTTTAAATTAATTGTCCCTATGGTAAATAAATAATTTTAACCTATTCTTTAATGATACACTTTTATAATAAACTGAACTTACCTATTTAGACACAGAACTTCCTTCACAATAATATTTATTACTTTACCGGTATTGCACTTGCCATAAACAACAACAAAACCGGAGCGGTGCTAAGTATATAATTGTCGCATCACATTAACAGGCCAGCCAGTATGACTAAGAGATCGAATCCAATAAAAATAACCTAATAGAAGAAAGGACACTTTCCCAATTAAAAAAAAAAAACGTTTTTCTTAACACGCTATCCATAATACCAATAAAAAGAAATGGGTGGTAGAATAAATAAGTATAGGCGTAACAGCCAACATTACTCTTGTGAGATCTGACAAATAGGCGAAACTCCGATTTCTTGGTTTTTCGCCCCTTTGTCTAATCCTGTAATATACTTAATGTCGTTTTCGCCTGTAGACGATATTGTTGTATACTAAAAATGGCTATAGATAAACGTTCGCCACTTTGTCAGATCCTAGATACCAATGAATTTTATCACTTAGTAGACATAACGCCAAAACGGAAAAAAAATTGCGCATTCGCCCCTTTGCATTGTCAGCGACAATATAGTCAGAAAAATATTTAATAAAGTGAAATACCTTAATTTAAAAAAAAATTAAATAAAAAAATAAATGGTAATGAAAGCGGGACCGGTAAAGTAGGGTAGGTACTTTACCGGTTCCTCTTTTTTACTTTCCGGTAGAGACCGATAAAGTGATATTTCATTAAATTAATTAATTTAAATAAAAAATTATTTAGAAAGTGCTCGCTTTCCGGTCGATTTAAAAAAAAATAATGTTAAATTTTCTTAAATTAAAACTCTTCCAGCTCTACGTCATTTGTATTGTTTCCCATTCCGCGAATATTTTAATTCGCTACGCTTAAGCCCCAAAGCCGGAATATTTAAAAGCCACTCGAAAGCCGTAAATTAGCCCACATTAAAACCACAATTATGACCTTGACAGGCTGATATTAATTACAGTTTTCATTAATCACGGGCGCAGGCTTTCGCTATTCACAATGCAGTCCGATCCCAGAAGGCAGATTTGAAATGAAAGGCGCTATTAATTTGGGGTAGTAAAAAAGGCCCCTGCCTAAGCACACTTGTTACATGCAATAAAAATATAAAGCTGGGATATGAGACAATGGATACAATAATAAAATAACACTTTTTATAAACCGGCTATTAAATCAAACATAATACGTACTATAACATAAATATTATTAAGGTTGCGGATATGCCTAATTATTGTAAAACGGGGCTACTTTGTGCAGGTTTTGATGTATTTTTGATCCTATGCGATGTATTCATAATGGAGTCGACTCGAAAAAAATCAAGGTAGCAATACAGGTCATACCTATAAACTACTATAAAATGGGTTTTTACGATAAACCGTTTTCGAAAAAAAAAATATCAATTGGGTGTAAAAAGTAAAAAAAATAATGTAGACCCATTGTGGGATTACTTTGGCATCACTTTAACGTTTTTTTTAAGGTTTTAAATAAAAGAATCAATATTGTTTATCAAAATATAATCATTTTCTATAAAAAAATAACATGACATTTTTTCAAACTACAAAAAATAACATATTTCTGGAAGGCACAAAATTCAGTCTAAATATCAGACTCTTTAAATATTAAAATAAATATAAATAAACATCAAAATAAACAAAATACTTTAAACAAACGAAAAAATAATATTCTTAATATTTGGCACAGTAAAAGGAACTAAAACAACATTCTTGGTAAAAAATAAAAATACACCCTCCCGGTGTAGTCCTGATTCGGGTCTAAAGGCCGTCGTCGGTTGGAATTGCTTCCTAACGTTTCGCTAGCACGAGTGGCGAGCTTCTTCAGAGGTCCTTCCATCTCCGGTGCTGGAAGTAGACTGACAAATTCACACACACACACACACACACACGCGGAGAGGTGAGCCCATCTGGCGGAAGTCCTTATGGCCCTGAGCTTATTTGCTCAGAGTCTCAATGACTCCTTCCAGACTTCCTTCCGTCTCACCAAAAAGTACTGAACGTACTTTTACTCTGGAATCTAAGAGAGGGGTGTATTATTGGTTTTGTGGGGTGTATCGGGGGGGGGGTGCTTTGGTGGGTGGGTGGTGCTGCTTGGTGCACCTAGAGAAGTTGGTGACGGGGTCGTTTATGACGATACGGGGCATCGATGTCATAATTGGAAGCTTGTCTGATGAGGGGGTTTGGGTGTTCGGGGGCCGAAGTTACAATCTTCGTGTTTCTCTCGTGGAGAAACTGGGAAAGGGGTGTGTGTTTGATGTCGCGGTGTAACTCTACGTTACGGATGAACCATGGGATGTCCATGGCGGTGAGAATGTAACGATTTTCAAGGGATTGGAGACGGTTGATGTGGGTGGGGGCTGCGTGACCCCACGCCACTAAACCGTATGTGAGGGCGGGTCTGATGATGGCTTTGATGAGGTGAATTTTATTTTTGTGGCTTAGGGGCTGTGGCCGTTAAGGAGGGAGTATAGAAGAGAATATGTTATTCTGGCTTTATTGAGGTTGCCTTGGATATGATGTTGCCAGCGGAGTGTTTTGTCTAGGGTGATACCGAGATATTTCACTAAGTCTGACCAGGGGACATCGTGTCCATCCAGGTTGACCACGTCGAAGGGTGGTTGCCTTCTGCGGCCAAACTGGATGGTTTGGGTTTTGTCGGGATTGAGGCGAAGTTTCCAATTCACGCAGTAATTGAAAAAATCGTTAGCTGCTGTTTGCAGCTTTCTGGTGACTTCTCGGGGGCTCAGTGACCTTACGATGAAGGCGGTATCGTCAGCGTAGAGAGCCAGGGTGCTATCGGGAGGTTTGGGGATGTCATGGGTGAAAATGTTACAACAGATGGGGGGATAGAACTGCTCCTTGTGGGACTCCCGCTTCAAGGGTGCGGGGGGTAGATAGTGACTGTCCGATGCGGACTCTGATTTTGTACCGAGCGAGGTAGGATTGGATAAGGCGGACCATGTTTGAGGGGTAACCCAGGGCTATCATCTTGTGAATCAGTCCGTCGTGCCATACGGTGTCGAAGGCCTTTTCGATGTCGAATGAGATCATTCCGATGAACTGATTCCACTTGAAGCCCTGAGTTATAAACTCAGTGATTCGAAGGGCTTGGAGTTCGCAATTGAGGTTTTCCCGAAAGCCGAACTGTTTGTCCGGGAGGTCTTCCAGTTCGGTGGACTTTGCTTTGAGGCGGGTGAGAATTATAACTTCAATGATTTTGGCCATTGAGTTGAGGAGAGATATGGGGCAATAGTTTTGTGGGAGGTATGGTCCTTACCGGGCTTTTGGATCATGATGACAGTGGCTTCTTTCCATTTTTTAGGAAAGTAGGCTAGCCTGAGGGTGGCGTTGGCAATGTTGGACAGGGTGGCCATGCCTTTACGTGGGAGGAATTTGAGGATTTTGTTTGATATTTGTCGGGACCAGGGGCTTTTTTGTTTTTGCGCGAGAGAATGATTTCTGCGACTTCGCGGGGGGAAACTGGTCTGAGGATTTCCTTAATTTCGTCGGAGCGTCTGACTAGTCTGGCGGTGCGCTCCACCAGTTCTTCATGATCTGGGTCGATATCATGGTTGTCGTTTAATCTGCTGTGCCTTTCGTATGTGTCTGCAAAGGCTTCCGCCTTGTCTGCTTCTACATACTTGAGGCCGTGGGCAGAGTGAATGGGGAGAAGTTTGTGGGGTGTTGAGAGGGGGAGGGTTTTTTGCATTCGCCAGATGCTACTGTCTTGGGGGTTTAGTTCGCGGAGTCTACCTGTCCATTGTGTTTGTCTGAAGTTGAAGAGGGCGGTTTTGAGTTGTCTGCATAAGACGTTGTATGCATTTATGTCTGGGGGGTAGCGTGTGTATTGGGATAGTCTGCAGGCTCTGCGTTTGTCACGATAGAGTTGTTTGACGTCGTCAGGTAGGGTGGTGTGTGGGGGGGGGGGGGTCCGTGAGGGGGGGGATTTGGGAGGTGCTGGCTTGGATGGCCTGGGTGAGGTCGTTTTCCAGTCCAGATGGGGGTAATGGGGGAGAGATGATGTTGGATTTGTCTCTTCAGTTGAGTCCAGTCTAGTCTGTTACGAGGGGGGGGGTGTCGGGGGGAGGGTTGTTAGCTAGTTTTAGAATAATGGGGTTGTGATTTGTGGTGCCTTCCTGCAAGGAGGCGATGTCATAGGGCATGTTGATGTTTTGGAGGAGGGCTATGTCGATAGTGCTGGGGACGTGTTGGGGATTGCCAGGGTAGAAAGTTGGCGTTAGGGGGGCCGCTATGACCGCTCCTAGGGCCTCAGTTGCAGCCAGCAGAGTGTTGCCATCCGCTAGGTTCCGAATGCAGCCCCAGGCGCGGTGTTTAGCGTTTAGGTCCCCGATCGCCACTGCTATTACCGGGCGGGATGATGTTTGATATATCGAATTGGGTGATTGGGCGTAGGGGGCTTTGTAGCAGGAGTGTATGGTAATTGAGCCGTTGTGTCTAGTATGGACTAGGATGCTAGACAGCATGAAGTTGTTGGTCTGACGGGGTGTGAGAATGGCATGAGCTAATGATTTACGTACTAGGAGGGCTGTGCCCCCCTGGAGGGGGGTTGGCCCATCTGTTCTGTATGTGAAGTAGCCTGGGAAGGTGTGACGTTTGTCGGAGGTAGTTTTTATTTCCTGGAGCGCAAGGATATCAACCTCATGCCTGGATAGGAATATTCCTATTTCAGGCTTTCGGGCTGATATGCCATCAACGTTCCAGGAGGCCAGGACGCGGTTGGTGGGTTTATAAGTTTGTGAGGTCATTGAGGAGGCTTATGAGGTGTGGCTGGGCAGCTATGGCCTTGAAGAAGGGTGTTAACGCTTCGAATGTGGATTGCTGTTTTGCAGCTGGAGCCAATAATTGGATACTTTCTTAAAAGGTTGCCCTATACCCTACATGCTAAAAAATTTAATTTTTACCTAGCATGAATGATCCTAAAACCAACGAATATTGTAAAAAACCGAAGCTAGTGATTGATTATAATGAGAACATGGGTGTCGTAGATCGTACAGACATGTTACAAAGTTCAATTGAGTTGTTACTCAAAACCGTAAAGTGGTATAAAAAGGTATTTTTTCACCTTATTGATATGTCATTACTTAACGCACACTCCGTGTATAAAATGAAAACTGGGAAAAACATACCAGTAGCCGATTTTCAACTTTCATTAGTCAGAGAGATCCTTGAAAAATACCATATAGATACTCCACGGCCTTCCACTAGGAAAACAGCTAATAACGATTCCCCTCTGAGGCTAACTGGTCGGCATTTTATGTCTCAGTTGGAGAAAGACACTAAAAATAAGCAATCCCGTAAAAGATGTGTTGTCTGTTCGAAAAAGAAGATCAGGAGGGAAACGACATATGGGTGTGGAGCCTGCGCTGTGCCCCTTTGTGCGATCCCTTGTTTTAAGTACTACCACACAAAAAAGATTTACTGGGCGTGATTCCTCTGTTTAGTTCCTACTTGTGTAGTAATAGATTTAGGTTCTTTCGGCGTTTGATATTTGTTTATGTTAATATAATAATTATGATATAGATTATAATTATAGGTACTTTGTATAAAAAATTATTTTTTTTTTGCGGTTACGTTTCTATGTTTTTGTGTTGGATAAAATATCTCTATCATAACAATAAAAGGTATTATTTTTTTCAATGGGTTATTTCTATATTTACTATAAGTTTTTCCAACAAAAAAAACATCATTTGTGTTGCTTTTTTCGATTTTGCGCATTTAAGCGCGTCTATTATAAAGACGGGAAACGCAATATTGCGCAGAAAGACTAAACGGGTGACGCTTGCATGCGCAAGTCTCAAAAAAACCCGCTTGTGGGGCCCGCCACGCGAAAAAATCCCCGATGCGAAAGGGTTAAATATATCTAAGACATGGTCTGATACTTTAAGTTTTTGAAGAAAGAAGTGCAGCTATCCCTTTATGAACCAACTAAAAGATTACTTATCTTATTAATAATATTTTATTTATATACTAGAATAAAAATAAAATAATTTCAGAGCTTAACACTATTTTATTAAATAATGTAGTTAGACATAAAACGAAAACTAGAAAGATAAATTAATCACACTAATGTAAATGAAACAATGCAGTCTTTCTCCGCAGTTTAATAATTGTAAAAACAAATAAATAGTTCTTTACATGTTTCGAACGCTTAAGCGTTCATCCTCAGGGGATACTAAAAAAGGATAGTACAAAGTTAGGCGTTCACTGACAGAAATTTTGAACTTAAGGTATAGGTACTATATAAGTATCAATTACTGAATAACCAGAATCAATGTATCTCTAGCTCATATCAATTTTTTCATATTTTTTAAATTTCTAGGAGGGGAGGAGGGCAGCAGCCCTCCCTGCACTTCCTTGGCGACGCCCCTGCATACTATACACACACGCACTCCCCAACAACTGGCTTCTACCTGGTTCTCCTCCCCCCTATTTATATGAAATCATTTCAATATGTACAAAAATAGTAACAGCTTGTCGCGGACGTACAACATCATCAATTAACCAGAGAATTCTCCAAATCAACTGCAATTGCGCGTTAATCCTCTCATATGGACAAGCACTAAGGGAGGTATCGTACAGACCCCAAGTGAGGTACGCTGAAGAAGGCTTTCTTTAATTAACTGCGAAACTGTTCAAGATAAAAAAAAATAGGCATATTTTTGAACACATTTAAGGTTAACACTAAATTATTGTTTTATGGCCTGGTATATCTTTTCATATAATATGGGTGTCAATAAATGTGCATTAGTGGCCTAAACTATGTGTACAAGTACAATAATTCCTTGTTGATCGGTAATTCATTGCGTTAAGGTGTGATCGAATCACAAATAAACACACTTTGATTTTAACTGTAGCATATATTTTTTTCAGGGCCCAATCAGTGACTTGGAATCCACACAAGCTCATGGGTGCCCTCTTACAATGCTCTACAATTCATTTTAAGGAAGATGTAAGTTTAACAGTCGGTTTTAGGGTTTAGGGCAATTCACCGAAAATAATTCACAAAAAATCAATTTACTAAAATGCATTTTCACCGAATGTAAAGTCACCGAAATAACAATTCACCTAAATCTGACTTGACCGAGGAGTTTAACATCCAATGGTACAAAGGAACATGACTTAACTCAAGGGATACTCCTTACAAAATTCTAAGACAAAAAAGTCCACTTTATTTTTGAGATAGAGGGTGTATAATAATATATATAGGTGTAATTAACGCCATTTCCTATTTCCTTTTTGATAGTACAGGTATATGTATAGACATTAGACAGTTCAATATTTAATAAAGTATCTTTTGATATTTTTTTGATTTTGGCTTCGTTTAGGAGATAAGTGCAATTTTATCAAACTCTGATAGACGCATAGCCAAATCCAAATAAAAGCCATTCATTTTGTGATAAGAGGTTATTATGAAAATAATATTTATTTTGAAGAAAATAGTGGCGTATCATTTTTTTAGTTAAAAATATTAAAAGATATGTTAGTGCGGACGCCAATGCTGAAAGTAACTCAACTATTTTTTTATGAAATGTTGTGTTTTAATACCTAGTTATAGTCTATTTCAGAAAGGTGTAGAGTTATAAAAGCTTATTAGGTATGCAAAGGAACTACAAAGTGACCCAACGAATATTTAAGCCACTTTCATAATTTGGCATTGATTTCATTGCAACATTCTTTCTTTTCATCAAGTACAGGTAGTACCACCCGGGTTTGGGTCAATTTATGGGTTTTGCCTATTGTTATCCATTCACACTGAAAATGGTGTGACAAAGGCGTGCTGGTAGGATATTCCTAAAAAGAAAAGAATTTTATTTTAACAGAATAAAAATTAGGCATCATGTACATAGTATTAGCTACACTTATTTTCTTTTTAAACATTTTTAAAAAAATACATTGTACAGAAACTAAATTATACTCGTAAAAATTATAATAAATTAAATTATACTCGTAAAAAGGAAATAATTTTATTTTACCAGAATCAAATTTAGGCATTATGTACATAGTATTAGGTACACTTATTTTTTATTAAACATTATAAAAAAAATACAAAATACATTATACAGAAATTAAATTATAAAAAAAATCTTAATATTCTTCGTCATCTGAGGAACTGTCATCTCCTCTTGACGTTATAATTAACGGGTCGACGGTCCGATCGATCAGGTGGTCAAGGTTTCACATTTTCTCCTCTTCTTTAATGACATGATGGACTGCTTTTCGCCAGTTTTCTGGTGTCACTTCCTTAATGGCTTGATCAAACAGTAGCTTAACGTCTTTCAATTTGAATGTCGTCTTGTGTCTTGCTACAAATCCTTTTACTTGCGCCCACATAAGTTCTAGATATAGGATTTAGTTCGCAATGATATGGCGGAGTGCGCAGCACAGTTACACTATGTTTTTCTGCTATATCTTCCACGGCATATTTCATAAAACGATGTTTGTGTAAATTTGCGCTAGCTAATAGTTCCTTCTTTATCAAATTATCTTCAAATTCAATACTTTTGGTAGTTAACCAGTCGATAATTTCTTGTTTTCTCCAAGATGAAGTAGGAGTCTTCTCTGGGCGTCGTAAATGATAGCTTGCGTTATCCATAACTAGTAATGAATCGGCTGGAAAATATTTTATCATTTCACCAAAATAGTCCTCAAAAACACTCGAATTCATGTCCTCGTGGTAATCTCCCGTATTGAACAACTGGAAGGTTAGCAAACCTTTTTTTAAAAATCCCTTTTCGCTTCTAATATGGACGATTATTAGTCTCTTTCCTTTACCTGAAGGCACCTTAATACCCGTTGACAGGCCTTCCATGAAAGCTTGGCGAGCACTCGTTATATTTTTGCCTTGCCACAATTTTGGACTATATAACCTTCATTAATCCACGTCTCATCAAGATAAAATATTTTCTCCTGCTCTCTTCTGTGCTGCTTTATACTTCTCAGGTATTTTCGTCGCCAGCAAACAATTTCATCGCTTTCCAGTAAAAGTGATTTACGGTTATGCTTTTCCCAGACAAAATCCATATTTTTTAAAGTGGTCCATAAAAGTTTTCTAGTTATAAGCGGAATACTGTCATCCTGGCCAAGCTCCATTAGAATCTTATCTAGGGTGGGTATTTCGTTTATAAAATAAAAAGAGTCAACTTTTCTTCGAACTACACTTTTGGTGTCTTTATCAAGGACTTTCACTGGTCTGCCTGAACTTTTCTTGGGAGATTCCACTTGACCTGCTGTCTTTCTCTCCCGCAATAATTTTAAAAACGGTGGACTTTCCAACTCTAGTCATTCGAGAATATCGGTCGAAAGTTTCTTGTACAGTAAGATTCCGATAATCGTAATTTATGCAATCATGTACAACATTTAAAATAATAACTTTTTCACTCACTGATAGTGGAGAATTATTGGAACATCTTTTTGTTGGTGTGAATGTCGCCATTTTATTACTAATCTTATAATACTGTGAACAATATATACGGTTTAACAGCAAATACTGATGCGTTAAACCAAACAAATATACTTATTAAGTTCATACACAAACACGATATATAAAGTTTATTCCAAATTACCACCTATTTATATGATCCAGCCAAAGAGGCCATAGCCAAACTCGGTACCTGATAAACGCAAAACGTAACTTTATAATCTACTACCTAACTAATCCCTACACAATATTTCGATTTTGACACGTCAGGTCAGAAAACATACCTTACTTGAAATTTTAATATTACAAACAATACTATTTTATCTTAATACCCGTTAACCTAATTCTCTAAAATTTTTGGTTAGTTATCATAAATAATTTAATGCACAAAGTTTACCTGCGCCTATGGCCGACACCGAAATTGAGCCGAACTGGCCGGAATTTCCCATTTTATTACTCTACACCTTTTTGAAATAGACTATAGTACCTATTAAAATTCAGAACAATATCTAAAGCGATCTCAAACAAATTAAGGAAAAATCGACTTTCTTTCAAATTTTCAACACCCTTTATCTCAAAAATAAAGCAGTCGATGACCTATGTTTACATTATGAACTTTTTGTCTTAAAATTTAGCAGTTTGAGTTTGGCTACATAGGTACTTATTTATAGTCTTATTTATATCTTTAAATGGCGCGAAGTAGTAATGCTTATTAAATATGCAAAACGCATACCGGGGTATCAAAAACAATTTAAACACCGTCCCTTGAAATCTATTGTGTTTACATTAAAGGATCCAAATAATGAACATTCTTTAGGTAGGTCCACCCTGAATTTATCGCAAGCTATTGTTATATTTGAGAATTTAGCATTGTTATTGTGAAAATCCCTATTCTCTTAAAATTGTATTATATTATATTCGTAGGTATTTATAACATATGAAAACATTTAAAAAAACTTATTAACTAATAAATAATAATGGGTTGTACTATTTTACATAATATAATCACAAAAACAAGATATAATATAGAATATTACAAACAAAGCATTTCCAAAAATCGAATAATACTTTGTCGTTAATCAAAGTCCGATTGAGAAGATGACATTTTATTAACATCGTTTATAATAAGCGGTTTAACCATTTCTTCGATTATTATATCTACCTGCCATATTTTGGCTTCTTCTTCTATCACATGATGGATACACTTTTTCCACTTTTCCGCACTGATTTTACCCATAGCTCCATTAAAGAGTCTTTTTAAATCCACTATTTTATAAGTCGTGTTTTTCTGGCGACTTATTTGAGTCCATATAAGTTCGATGGGATTTAATTCGCAGTGGTAACGACGAAGTTTGAGCACAGATATTCCTCGTAGCTTTGCCATTTCATCGATTACATATTTTTTTTAATGCATTTTTATCTAAATTGGCTAGTACCAATAGTTCTGTTTTTAAGATATCTAGTGGAAATTCTATTTGTCTTAAACTTAACTATTCTGTTATTTCACTTTTACGCCACGCACTTGTCGGTAATTTTTCCAGCAGCCTAGAGTGATAACTTGCATTATCCAATACAATTATTGCATCTTTTGGTATAAGATACAACATTTGCTCGAACCATTCTTCAAAGATATCGACATTCATATCCTTGTAATAGTCTCCTGTATTTTTAGATTGGAACATCAGTAGACCACATTTAACGAAGCCTTTAGAACTTCCAATATGGGTTATGATAAGTCGATGTCCCTTTCCAGATGGCGATCCTAATCCTGTAGACAATCCTTCCAAAAAAGCTTGCCTTAAACTTTTAATATTTTCAGCCTGCCAAAATTTAGTCACAGTGTGGCCTTCATTTAGCCATGTTTCGTCTAGGTAAAATATTTTTTTGTTTTCTTCTCTGGCTTTTCAGATGCTTCTTAAGTAATTAGTTCTCCAACAGGCGATATCGCTTCTATCTATTAAAATCGATTGCCTCTTATGTTCTTTTTCTATCGACAACCCATTTTTTTAAATAATTTCCAAAGCGTATTTCTACACAGAAATGGGTAGTCCTGGTCTTTTCGGATTAACGACAAAATTTTGTCCAGCGTGTAAATTTCTTTTTTTAAAAAGAAACTATGAACTTTTCGCTTTATTCTCTGCATTAAAACGTCATTAAGCCCAAGTTTTGGTTGTCCTGGAGAAGTTTTTGGAGGTTTGACGCCAATACTTTCTTCTTCTTTTAAAAGTTTATGTATCGTTGTTTTCCCAACGTTAAGTATATCTGTTGTAAATTGCACTGCATTGTCAACACTCAAATCCGCATTCTTACTTCTAATAGAGTCGTATACTCCATTCCACAATAATTCGTTGATTTCCCGACCGAAATAAAATTTAAACCCAGCCATAAATAAGTGTCTTTTGAAAGGGCACAGGTCCTGATTACCTACTAATTTCAATAGTTTAGGTTAACTATTTTCAACAAAACAACAAATATAAAATTATAAGTAAGTATCTTTATTTTAATCATGTAATTAAATAGCTATTAATATTTATACAAAAATACTAATCTACAATATTATAATATCATCTATGTCTAAACTAATTATTAAGGGCCTTACGTTACTATTAATTATGTTGTTATATCGGTATATTAGGTAGGTTAATGGCAAATTGCAGGTGTTCAATATAAAGCAGAGTCTTTTCATCTTTGTTCATCAGTCGTTTGGTGTTTGTCAAGCTGTGCGTTAAAGGTATTCTCGTGTGTGTTATCGAGCATCCAAAATATGTCAAATCTATGTGAAACTTCAGATAATATTGCTTCCGGAAGTTATGGTGTAACGAAGAAAAAACATTTATCACTTGATGCCAAAAACATCATAAAGAACGTTTACTGTACCCTTTTAGAAAAAGGGTATGACCGGAGTGCAAGTTTTAGTGAAAAGAGTATTTTGACCTAAGTTGCATTAACGACAGTAAAAGATATAGTGACCAAACCCATCCAGCCAAGGAAAAAACGGTGTGACAGCGGAAAATTGAGAAGCATCGAAGAAGTTGATAAAGACTTGATTCGGAGGAAAATTTATGACATGTACAGTAAACAAATAGTCCCAACAATAGATACGCTAAAAAAAGGTACTTACAGCAGACGAAACCGACATTTCATATGGCAGGTCAAGCCTTTGGAGAATAGTAAGAGCAATGGGTTTTAAATATCGTACCATTGACAAACGACAAGTACTAATGGAATCGCAGCGTTTACAAGTATGGCGTAGAGATTATTTGAATCTTATCAGACAATATAGGGAAGAAAATCGTTCAATTATATACTTGGACGAGACTTGGATTGATACTCACGATACTCCTAAAAAAGGTTGGAGCGATTCAACAATCAAATGTCAAACTAAAGCTCCCTCAAACAAAGGACAAAGAATTACGATTACGATATTACATGCAGGTTCAGAAAATGGATTTATTCCGAACGCTCTATTATTATCTGCGAAGAAAATTGCCAATTCATCTTTGGATTACCATCAAGACACGGATGCTACATTGTTTGAAGATTGGTGTCAGAATCGTCTGCTTACAAATGTGCCCAAAAATAGTGTTATTGTGATGGACAACGCTAGTTACCACAGTCGCTAACTAAGTAAAGTGCCGAATTCAAATAATACAAAAGTGGAAATTCAAAACTATATGATGGAAAATAATATATATTTCGAAGAAACCTATAATAAAACGGACCTTTTAAATGTTTTAAAAACATTCAATATTGAAAAAGAATATACCTCTGACAATCTCGCAAGTGCTAATGGTCACACTGTTTTACGCCTCCCTCCGTATTACTGTATTTTTAACCCAATAGAACATATAATATGGAGCCAGTTAAAGACGATGATTAGAAGAGAAAACACATCCCCTACACTAAGTAGTTCTGTTATAGAATTAATTAAAAAATGTGTAAATAATATCCCTGTAGAAAGTTGGAAAAATTCTGTGAAACACGTGATCCAAGTCGAAGATTCCTGTAACATAATTATTGGTAACGTAAGGCCCTTAATAATTAGTTTAGGCATAGATGAAGACGATAGTGATAGTGAAACCGAGCTAACTATAGAGTAGGCTAAGTTAAATATTGTATTATTATAATATTGTAGATTAGTATTTTTGTATATAATTAATTAAATTTAATTACATGAATAAAATAAAGATACTTACCTATTATTTTATATTTGTTGATTTGTTGAAAATAGCTAACCTAAACTATTGAAATTAGTAGGCAATCAGGACCTGTACCCTTTCAAAAGGTCCGGTGCCTACACAAAAGATATTTGTCAGGCAACTTATTTATGGTTGGGATTACGACTGAGGGTTGTCATTTAAATTTGATTGCGGTCGAGAAATCAACAAATTATTGTGGAATGGAGTTTAACAGTTAAGAATCAATTTTATTTCATTTATTTTACATGCATGGATATATAGGGCGTTTAGGCAGTTGTTGAAAATTCTACATATTTAATTAAAAAAACACTAACACTGCACACTTTGACTAGTTTCACTGAGAAACAAACACCCAAGGTAGGTATGTATAGATATAAATAGGTGTATTATTTCAATAGAGGCACCCATAAAGGCATATTAACCACATAATTAGCAAACAGGTAACCAGGATTAGAAACAAAAAAAAAGGAATACAATGATTAGAGCAGAAACGAAATGAGTACCTAGACTCTAATTAGTTTTGATAGAATTTCTTTCTAAAGTTCCAGGTAAATGGTACGGCTCTACATAATTTTAAGCTTAAAAAATTTAATATTAGAATATAATATATTTGAAGACAAAACTTAAATTGAATGTCGATACTTGTACTAATTTTGCACAAATTTTTGATTGATTTATTACTTTGCATCATTTAAACATAGACATAGCACCATGTATATTATGATATATAGCATAGTAAGATGTCGGTGAAATCAAATGAATAAAGGTGTTTACTTATCCTCATACAAACTTAAAGTTATTAGGTATTATTTCAATTAAAATATTATAACAACTCTTAAATTCTGGGCAATACAAAAAATTATTTATTTGCCGTGTTTGTAGGATATTCTCAGACATACCTTTTTATGTGTAATATGTAAGATATTATAATGATATAGGTAGGCAATATTTTAATAAATTACTTAATAGAGATTAAAAACTACCTAGTCAAATAAAACTTGCATAAAAAAAATCTAATCAAGTCTTAATTCTCCTCAAAAATTTTCTTTCATCAAGGTTATTTCGGTCATTTTGATTTGGTGAAAATACCTTAGGTGGGTACCTATAACATGATTAATTTATTTTTTGTGAAATTTTTTTAGTTCATTCACAGGAAACAGTATTTTAGACAACTCAAAGATAAAACATATACCTATGTTTAACCAACAATTTTTTTTTTGCAGTGCATGTCTAATTTAAAGTAGGTACATGATAGGAAATCCCAAATTCTTTATTGCACAAGCAATTATTAGACTATCTAATCGATTTAAGAATTAAAAAATGTGTGTTTTTATTTTAATTATTTATAATTTCAACTAAAAATTTTTTTTTTTTAATTTTTTTTTCTTAAAATTTTTTTTTATTTTTAGGGACTTCTTATGAGCTGTAACCAGATGTCAGCCGACTATCTCTTTATGCAGGACAAACTATATGACATTCAATATGATACAGGAGACAAGGTTATTCAGTGCGGCAGACACAATGACATTTTCAAGTTGTGGTTGCAATGGAGAGCTAAGGTACAGTAGAATACATTTATCTCAGGGGAAAATTGAATATTGACATTTGGTCCTTCTTGTCTTCTTCATCTATGGGACTAAAATAAGAGGGGGTTACCAAAAAGCAAGTTTTTTTAAAAAAAATATTTTATTTTTATGTAGGCATCTGGCATCTTGCATACCCATGTATAATTAACCTATTTTTTCGAGAAAACAGTCATTTTTTAATTTTTCGAGGAATATCTCAGGGGGGAACCCACCCCCCTAGTTACGCTACTGAACGCGATAAAATAATACAATAGGTATTTTATAATAGCGTTGAAAAATAAAATTATTTCAAATCTGTAAGTTGCTTGCTTCCATGTTAGAATAAATGATGATGATCTATCTAGGGTTGCCACCCGTCCTGAATTTCGGAGGGCGTCCTGCATTTGAGGTGTTTTTTGCCGTTCGTCCTGGGTCCTGTGAAGGGCCCTTGCAGGACGCCTAATGTCCTTAATTTTGCAAATATTTCATGTTTTTGTTACTTTGACTAGTTCCTATTAAAGAAGTATTAATTTTTATTTAGCATTCATGTCGTTTTTGAATCAAAAACAATCAACGAAAACTTTCTCGATCAAAAATTTTGATCGAAACGTGTTTTTGTAAGTCTGATTTGTAAATTGTGTTTTTAGTTTAGTTGTTGTGTTTTTTGTTCCTTTCTCATACACTATAGACTGGTTTTTACCTTTAAAAATAGATATTTTTGTTCGTTAATAAAAAAATTTTAAATGTCCAGAATTTTTCAACCATGTCCTTAATTTTTATCTGCTTTGTTCTGAGAATTTAAAAATAATAGGTGGCAACCGTAGATCTACCCTGGTACCATGCACAATCCCATGTTGGGTCACCATCGAGGACTATTTTTAAAGATTGCGCGGCGTTTCGTACCTTTCTCGAACATGCATTCGTAAAGCAGGACGAATGCATGCAATATGGATGAACAGAATGTTTCTATTTTATATTTATTTTACACCCATAAGGTCCAAGTTATCAATCTCCTGTTAGTGATAACAGCCACATAACTGCCATGACAAAAATTATTCCAACAATAGTAGCAGTCATCTTGTAGTTAGAGTTAACCAAATATTGACAACTTGGGCCTAAGAGATATCAGCTATTTTGCTGTTTATTCTCAAATTTCAATGATCAACCAAAGAGTAACATTTAACCTTCTAGCAGTCAAAATTGGTATCGGGCCTCGGACTATCTGCTGTTTTTGCTGGTTGCCTAAACCTCAACAAGAAATATTGATTCAAGTTTGTCTGTCATGTTGAACCATTTTTGCCCCTATTAACGTGAATATTTCATCAAGATATAGATATGTGAATTAAATTGAACACCTAGACTTTAAATCGTACATAAGAAAAAAATACTGAATAAAAAGTTATTCCCCAGGTGAGGCTCGAACTCACAACCCCGGCATTGCTCACAACTACTGTCTTATAAGTACCGTGCGCTAACCAATTGCGCCACTGGGGACTTGGAAAACAACTTTCTAATAGCAGCATCTACGTCACAGGCTTTCCTGATTAATATTTATTTAAATAAAACATAAAAATACATATTCATAACGTAAAAACTGATTAAATATGAAACGCAAACATCACTGTTGTAATCAGTTAAAAGGAATTCCACTGATTTAGATAAAAAAAAAAATATTATTATAACTACTCTGTGGAGTAGTGTACTAGGAAATGAGAAGGCTAAAGGTAAAGGTTCTATTAACTGTAGGCAAAGAGTGGGCAGAGTGGCACAACCAACTGTGTTACTCTTTGCTGTAGGACTGTAGGTATAGGCTTATGTTATAATATATTAAAATACGAAAGTAAGATATCAGAATTAATTTAGCACAAAAGAAGGTGATATAGGTCCGTAGGCTGAGCACAGGGCCGTCTTTTGTCATGTCAGGGCCCCTACACCCTACACGGCGGCCCTATTTTGGTGTCACCAGATTTTTCAAAGGTAAAAAATTACGCAGTAGACAATACCTTTAGATCCAGTGGCACAGTCACGGGGGAGGTTTGAGGATAAAACCCCCCAAGAAGCCAAATACCGTGCGAGCAAAAATTATTATCATCAAAGTGTGCTTTGCATCTATATAAGGCCGTACTGCTTAGCGGTAGAGCTTAATACCTGTTGGGTGTCAGCAAGTACCAGCATTACCAATCAATCAGTTATTCCGTCATCTTTAACAGTCGTTACAAGTCATTTGATTTCATTTATTGCTAATTTATCAAATTTCTTGAATAATTCACGCAATGGGTTTTACGGAACAGCACAAAAAATTCATGCACGGAAAAAACAGTATTGTAAATAATTTAGTTTATAGTAAGACTTTTATAGTATATTAATTTCTCTATAAAACCTCTTATATAATAACTGTCAATCCGTTTATTAGTTTTTACCAAAATAAATTGGTACTTAAACTGAATTTATAAAAGAATATGGTTAGCCTTTTTTATACAATACAATATGGTATAAAATTGTGCCACTGCTATATAAGGTGTAGGTACCTACAGGGTGTTTCAGAAGTACGGTACGTAACTTAAGGGGTGATTTCTTATGATTATGATATTCTAAGAGAAAAAGTTCACATGAACATGTGTCCGGAGTTGCCTTGTTTCTGATATACAGAGGGTGATCAAATTTTTTAAAAAATATCTGTTTATATAATTTCTTTAAATATCCTTTTCCCGATTTTACTGAAATTTGGTAAATGATGTAAATGATAAGGGGCTTAATTATCCCTAACTAGATTAAATTTATTAAGTCCAGTGGCGTTCCGGGGAGCACCTTAACGAATATTATTGACAAGAAATGTACGCCACTGACTTTTTCTGATTTTGATACTTTTTTCGGATTTACCAACTAATAATACAACTTTTTGTTTCCTAAATTGTCTTCGTATCTTACTTTGTTTTCGAGAGAAAAATTAAAAACCACTTTATTGCATGTACCGGGTGTCCCACTAAGAATGACGTATCTCAGAAAGTGTTAGTAATTGCTGGAAATTATTTTCAAGTTTCTCAGACTGGCGCTAGAGAACGCAACAGTAACGGTAAATATGAATCACGAAGTTTCCTCAAAAGTCGCCTAGTTGAGGTATCCCGAAAATAACATTTTTGTATATTTCGAACATTTATTAATAAAGTTCACCTATAGAACGGGTTCGTCACTTTTCAAATAAAGTGGTGGGGGAAGGTTGAACATTATTTGTAATAAATGCTGATAACTCCGGTCTGGCTTAACATAATTTAGTAAACTTAGTTTTGTTAAAAAGGGTTTTTCTCACTCTATATATCATCTTATGAACTACGGCAATATGTGTTTTACACTAGGCGCTAAGGGGCGCTGTCTTACAACTTCGCAAACATTGCGCGTTTTTTCCATAATTGCAACAATTCAATTTTACCTGATTACAAGGATGAATAAAAGTCTAAGAAGTCAGCGAAAACCGCAAGTTAATATCTAATTTCAATCCGGAGATATCAACAACAATAATCATAATTACGGAACATTATGATTTTATTTTCAAGTTGACATTGTAAAGGTTTTTTTAAGAGTCAAATAGGCCTTGGAAAAACAAAATATGAAGGTACGTATGTTTCAAGCAAATATATCGTTACCACTGGCGCGCAATGGCAAGTTAAGGAAGCACCTGCATATGAGATGGGTGTGGACCCACTTGACATATTTTGAGAAAAAACGTTATTTTTACGTGAAAATGGTAATGTTATTTCCCTTTACCAAAAACTTCGTTTTAAAAACGTGATCTTTTTTTAATACTGTTATTTTAATGTAATTTTTGTTCACGTTGTAATTTGTGTTACATTTTTACATTAATTTTATGTAAATAAAAGTAACGTTACTTATAAAACATTTAATTTGCGTCATGTTTTATAACGTCGAAATAAGTAACCTATTTTTCACTTTATCTTAACATTTTTAAATTTCGCGCCTAAAACCCAGCGATCGGCGATTGTCACGTCTGTCATGGACGTTTGACGTTGTGTCGTTGTGTTGTGAGTGTATAGTGGAAGGAGCAGTTGGTGAAAATTTTGGATAGCACCGAATCTCTTTTAAGTTTTGTGAGTTTTCGTTTATTGTAAGCGTAAGTTGTTCTTAATTTTATAATTTAGTCTTTATGAAATAACTGTTGTTTGTTCTTTGTATATTTTACGAGTTCTTTTGTTCTTTACCACAAACGCTTGAAGGGCAAAATGGCGTCTCGTGAATTTTATTTTCATTACAAAAAAAATGCTAAAAGGATCCCTTTAATGTAACAAAAATACCAGCCTTTTGAAGTTAATTCAAAATATAAAACGAGATACGCCACTCTATTTTTTCCTTTAATTGAATAGTTCTCTAGATTCTACACTTTAACCTCTACAAAAAATGATTATTGTAGTTCTTTATTACTATTGAGGACCCTATGTTTCCTATGTAATGTAATATCTCGTGTAATTAGGTTGTTGGAACAATATTTAAAAAATGTTTCGTTTTTAATTTAGAAATAGCGCAAGTTCAGTTTGGAGGAACTACTGAGTACTCGATGGAAAAAATAATAATGGACCACTTCAGGTATGCCGCCAACCGTTGAAGAAACAAAAAAATGAAAACTTATACTAAATAGCTACTAGATTTTAAATTAAAATAAGTTAAAATTCGTAAATTGTATACGGTAAACTAACGCAACTTGAAAAAATAAAAGTTCATAACTTGAATGTTTTGTTGTTTATTTATAAGTACCCAAATAATAATGTATGAAATAATACGCTACTTTCCTGAAGAAAAATTTAGTTTTATAAGTTAAAAATATGTTACAAAAACGCAGAATTGTACCATAATATAATACGTTATAAAAACGTTAAAATTAGTAACGTTATTTTAACCAACGTCAGAACACCGTAACATTAAGCGTGTTTTACACATTGAAAACACGTTTATTCGTATTCTAACGTTTTTCAGTCTGACGTAAAATTATACATGAAATTCACGTTTTCTTGCCAAGTGGGGAGGAGGACCCGATATGTACGGGATGCTTGAGGAGACACCACTGCACTTCCTGTGCGCTTGTGAGGCCCTGGGACGACTCAGGCGACAAGTCTTTGGGACGGTGGTGATTCCACAGGAGGCAGTCAGGACCAGGCGCGTAACTACAGGGGGGCCTAGGGGGGCCAGGCCCCCCCCAGACGTCGCTAGGCCCCCCAGAAAAAGGCTGACTTTGTAAGCTCGCTACTCGCCTCGCAAATATAGCATCAATTTTCACATAACAATGAACGTACATGCGCGGCGATCCCGATCGACCCGATCCGATTCTCCGATCCAATCATGTTTATTCAACGATGTACGAAATAATCTTGCCAAATATCACTCGACCATCATTTTTGTATTGGTTAAATTTTCCATTTTTCACTCAAACTTTTTTGGCAATACTCGTTAAACTTTGGGCTTGTTTATTCAAAAATTAAATCCCTCGAGTTTCGCTCTCGGGATGTAATCAGAATAAACATGTCCAAATTCAACAATCAGTCACAATAACAGGCCCACCCTAGGCCATCCCCAGGTCAGAGGGCTAGTTACGCCACTGGTCAGGACCTTTGCTTGGAGTAACGTTCTGACCTTCACAAGGTCGGGGATTTTTGACGAGGGCTTGGGTGGTTGAGTGGCCGGGGAAGATCCAGGGGTAGGTAAAAAGGATCGCATTTGCTCTACTTGCCAGGTCCGTGTGCCTCCCCTCACTACTACTACTAGGTGCAAGAAGGGATTATCTAAGAATGTGGTAACATTTCTCCAGAGATGCTGATCAACGCTGTGACGTGTGAATTTATGCTTGGAGCATGGGTGGCCAGTTTCAGCAATCTCTGTAATTTTTATTTTCCTTGCTCTAGGTATATTCTTACTTTGTTAATTTTGTAAATATGCAACCTAATTTTGTATTTGTTTACTAATTTTAATATTCATCAGTTTAATTGTAATTTAAACCAAGCCCTACGTTTTTCAGTCGAAGCCCTCTTGGGCGAAAATAATTTTTTCTCGCACAGTAAATATTCCCACACAACGTTTACGACCTATTCGGAAAGATCTTTTTTTCGTGATTACAAATATAAAGTATATCTCACTTTTCTTGACTCCCATATTATAGCTCCTTCGTTAACAATGCGATTTTTAAAAAAATTATCCATTAGAAGATGGTGGCACAGTAGAATATTTCAAATTTTACCAGTGGCGCTCGTGGTTATGAACAAAAAGGTACCTAATATTCGAAAAAAATATATTAGGCATAATTTTAACTGTACCAAATTTACCAAAAACACCTCAATACCGAATTTCAAAAGTATAGTGTAGTACAGGGTATTCACGTTATCAGAAAATAAACTTTTCACTTTTTACATGTGCGAAAAGGTTTTGTTGTGTCACTTTGAAACAACGCGTTTCGACTTCTATAATTAAAAGCGATGCGGCTTTTCACTTCCACGTCTGAATAGCCAAAAGTAAAAGCGCAATGTCACTTCACAATCCAAACAGGGGGTACCGTAATCTGGGGCTACTTCGACATGATTTAGGCATTTATCGTTCTGTATCTCATCGTATAAGCATTAAATTGAAATACTTCATATGCCAGTGTACCAATGCATGTCTTAGCTTTCGATTCCAGTTTATTTTAAAAACCGCAGGTTCTTAGAAATATTTTGTTTTTAAATTTTGAAATTGGTGTCGAAGTAACCCCACCATTGCATTGGGGCTAATTCGACATACGATTTATTTGCACTGAATGTCAAAGTAACTTTTTCGACACCAAAAAAAGTGTTTTTTTTTTTAAAAAAAGCAAATCAAAAACGTTAAATGCTTTAATACAAGGTTATATTAGAAAATATAAAGAAAAAAACAACATTATAATTCTTGTCGTGAACAAAACTAAAAGTAGAATTCTTATGGTGGGAAAAGATTTTTAGTCATTGTCTTCGCACACCGGACATTCGTAGCTAGGTACCTTGGAACCTTTGTTGCACAACCCACACACCCAGGCATTGCAGGAAACGCAGCGAATCCACGCTTTTTGGTTGTAGCAACACGAATAGCCACATTGGCATGTGGAACACATATTGCAGTCTGGACATTCATAATTCGAATCTTTGGAACCATCGTTGCAAATACTACAAACCCACTTTAAACAAGAAATAATAGTAAAATCATGATATTTACATACAGAGCAGTTATTTGAGCTGTCATAATTTTGTCCTGAACGTCCTTTAGATGTAGAAGCACCTGATGGCTGCAAACGTCGACTATGGCCACTATCAGCTTTCTTTGGTGTTTTTGATTTTTTAAATTTTTTCACTTTCAAGGCACGAACTTCATTGTCACTATCGCCGGATGCGGTGGGCGCATGTGGAGTACTACAAACTAAGGGAGCAATATCAAAGTTTATAGGTGTAGTAGGTGTAGTAAGTCTTTGCTCCTTTTCGCTTATTGTATTTACTGGTACTGACGGTTCATTGGTCTGTAGCTCATTTGTTGGCCTGGCCGGATAAGCAGTTTCTTCCCTCTTTTACGAACTATAGGAGGGCTAGTACTAGAATAGCCTCGTGACTTTTTAAGAAAGTCCAGTAAACTCTCATCTAATAATCTTGCAGATCCTCTAGGCGATAAGTCAGATGGCAGCTTGCATAAAATTTTCTCGGGTTGAAATGGACTTGCCCTGTGGTTTTGAATCCAGACTTAAGATTTTGTGCAGTAGTTGGCAACAGTGAATCCCATAACTGTTTTAAAAGCCCTGGGAATTGCTCTTCGGGAATAGTTCCTCGACGACGGGATTCCTTCCTCCACTTGTCCAAAACTGTTCTCCATTTTTTCTTCATAGGCCCGACGAAATTTACGTTAAGGGGCTGCATCAGGTGTGTCGAATTAGCTGGAAGCGGGGTCATGTAGATATTATGTTCTAGGCTAGCTTTAACGATACTTGGTGGAAAGTAAATTATTAAAAAACCATTGTTCAAAAAGCAACATGTCGAACCAGCCACTTTTACTGCACGCAAATTTACAACCTCTGTGACCACCTACAGTCTAATTTTTATACACATTTTGACTTTTATGCACCACCATTGGCGGGAGCAATACCCCTTCTGCAGTTCCACAAACCATATTACTTACTGAAGTTCTGGAATGTTCCTGGACTCTTTCAACTCGTTTACGCCCTCGTGGTACCAACACTTTTTGGCACCAGGATCGTCCGCAATATTGGTCTCATTATAATTGTATACAGAGCAAGAAGGAGCATCTTTCAAATGAGACTCGATGTTATTAAAAAACTCTTTTATTTGTGGTGGTCCAACAGCCGCCCTTTGTGTTGTGATGTGTGGCAAGGTTGGACACCAAGTTATTTCAAAATGTTCATAGCATATATTTTAAAATGTAAAGAAATTATGAAAAAGGCAAGAAGCCAATTTAAATTCAAACTGTCGCGATACAGGAGAGCTAATAAGTTGGCTGATTTAAACTTTTAAGAATCCGAAACAAAATATTTTAAAGTCTTCCTTCCAAACAAAAACAAAAATTTTGAACAAAATATTTTAAAGTTTACTTTTCAAACAAAAAACTACATTAATTTTTATTAAAAAGGGAACAGATAATTTTTAAAATATGCGTGAAAGGGAATAAAGAATGAAAATCCTACCTTTCATTTCTGGTCTGGAATCAAAGCACACATATGCACAAATAGTCGCGATAACTAAGATCCTGAAACTTAGCAGGAAAACGAAAAATTAAAATAAGTTTGGTTCTCCTGTAGTCCCCAACCATTGCATCACGCCACAATAGGAGGGGTATTGCGCAAAATTCTGAAACCTTGACGTTTCGCTAGAAAAATTCCTTTTCATCAAAAGTAACCAAAAGCACATAAATCAATGTCAATAAAACAAAAACCAAAAAAAAGGTTCCCAAGGTTTTGGGCCCGCATTTCGCAAAATTCCGGTCTTACAAACAAAACTATAAATCCATCAAAAAGCTGTCACCGGGAAAAAAGGAAAATCGCCGCCGATCCACGGGTTCTTTGAAAAAGCAATAAATTTTGTCTACGTGTGATCTTGGACTTGGTGACGGGCCCTGAACCCAAAAATATGTTTCTTAAAAAAAAATACCTCCTCCTAAGTAAAATGTGCGTGGGTCAGAGGCTATAAAAACGCTCGCGCGCCATATTTAGAGTTAGTTAAAGTTAGTTCTTAGTTCTTACCTACAGTCGATAATTGGTAGTTTGAAGTTAATTCCGAGTTAAGGGTTGTCAAGTCGCGTGAAGATTCGGGTAAAGACTAAGGCGGACATTAAAATAAAAATCGGAAAATAAAAATAGTGAAAAATATCCTGATTCCGACCCATACAAGAAAAACTGTCTGTCTAACGGGATAGAAAACAAAAGTGAGTTTCTTTTGCGCTACTAACCACAATTTTATTATTTTCAAAAAGGTGACGTGCTGTCACGAAATTGTGCTGTTTTGTTTATAAAAACCATGTATACTTTCATTATTAAAACAATACTCCAGTGTGAATAAAATTGGAATGAAAAAAAAAAATAAAGGGTGTTTTACTGCAAAGAAGGAAGAATAGAACGAAAGAAAACCTTCCGCTCGGGTTTTCAATCGTCAGGCGATATACAAGGTGAGAAAAAACTTAGGCCAAATAGATCTGCAGTGTTTTGCCCGTTAAGCGAAGGGGGTTACTTTTGAATCAAATAATAATTACGATAGGAAGGGGGCAAACCACTACAGTGTTTTCATATTAGTAGCCAACCTGGTGGTTAAATTATTTCTTTTTGCAAAGGATGTCACAAAATCGTATCCAGGCATATTTTCTATCCAATTGGGTATCGTTCTACCTTATTTTGTAACAAACGAACACACAACCTGAGCAATGTCTTGATTGGTCATTGGATAACCCTAGTCGCTTACGGTTCCAAGAGTTTCTGCAATGAGTTGCTCTTCTTCTTTCGTCAAGACAGTAGGATGGCCTGGTTTTAGGAGATGGTGACCATGCACCTTATCCACCAGTGTTATGCGAGGTATTTTAAATTTTTCGCTAGCAGCGTTCTGACTCATTTTATTTTTTATGACGTCCAAAGCTTTTTGCATATCCTTTTCTGTATATTGCCGGTAGCTCCTGCCTCCAAGCTTTTTTTTGCAATTTCTCACCATTGTGGACTCACTAGTTTACAGTTGACTAATTATCTGAAACAAAAACTTATAATATTATCCCAAAGCAACGCGTTGCGATGTAAATAACATGCCAAGTCGAAGTAGCCCCGGCCATGTCGAAGTTACCCCGAATGTTGAAGTAGCCCCAGTTTACGGTACCAATTAATCCATCAAATGAGAAAAAATATGGTATTAAAGGTAATTAATTAATATATTGCAGGGAGACGAGGGATTTGAAAAACATATGGATCGGCTAATGGAACTATCAGAATACTTAGTAAAGCGAATTAAGGAGCAACCAGATAAATTTTACCTTATAATGGAACCAGAAATGGTAAATGTCAGCTTTTGGTATATTTCCACCCGGCTAAGAAATATGCCCCATAATAAGCACAGGGAGCAAGAACTTGGAAAGGTTTGTAACAACTTATGGTGTAGCAAGGGCGGTTTTAGCTTTTCAACATGGGGGGGGGGGTAATTTGAAATCCGAATTTTTTTTGTTAAAAAAGTAACCAGAAAATAAGTTTGGGAGGGGGGGCTAGAAAAAAAGTAGCGCCGCAGGCAAAAAATTTTTGGGTGCCACGCCCTTTTTTCAATGATGATGCTTAAAATTCTAAATTCATGGGGGGGGTAATTACCCTATTACCCCCCCCCCCCCGTAAAACCGCCCTTGTAGGTGTAGTATAGTGTAGTATCACAGCAATCTTTACAGGTGGTTATTGTGTCATAGTAAAATAAAGCCTTGCGATAATGGATCACAATAATGGTATACCGTGTGATGCATGGCTTAGTTAAACATAAACATAGGACATCCAATATAAATTTTGAGGTGGCTAAATATTGGCTTCCCTGTACATTTTAGAAAAAAAATTTATTATAGTTTTTTGAAGAGGCCGATATAATAAACCCACGTGCCGAGTTTAAATAAATTTTAATAAGACAATCCTAACTTATCCAATTAAATATGATGGCAAAATTACGAAATTTTCATAGTTTAGCTAATACAGCAAACACCAGCAAACAATTTCTATGACGCTATTGTCAAAAATTGACGTAAAGCTGGACATAACGATTAAAGCTGGATTTATAAACTCGAAAAGTTAATGAGGTTGAAGTTATGTTCAAGTTGGTGAGGTTCGATATTCGACAGTTCAAAATATGGTATTTGTTAAGTCAGTAGAGATGTTTCACATTAGAAATACATTTTCGTTCCAAAATAAAAGAAACCGTTATGTTTTTCTTACCAAGCCTTTAATTTACCATAACAT
The DNA here is from genome assembly GCA_963920685.1 of Polydrusus tereticollis. Taxonomy (NCBI): domain Eukaryota; kingdom Metazoa; phylum Arthropoda; class Insecta; order Coleoptera; family Curculionidae; genus Polydrusus; species Polydrusus tereticollis. The sequence goes on along the minus strand of OY987326.1, from coordinate 106,545,320 downwards.
ATGACTACAGATTTTCACAAAAACATTAATTAATTAAATGTTCAAACAACCCTTCATTAGCAGCTAAACAATACCCTAATCGATCATAAAATTCATGTTTATCATTACTGAGTTGATGTTGAGAAATTCTGTCACATTCTTTATAAATAAAATTTTTTAAGTGACCCCACAGAAAGAAGTCGTTTGGCGAAAAGTCAGGAGACCTGGTTGTCCGAAGGATTAGATGGCGTGGGCCAATAATATTTCCGTTAAAACTATTTTGCAAGTATTCCCTAACAATGAGAGAATTATGGGCAGGACAATAATCCATTTCATACCAGATCTCCTGATTTTAGCGTACAACTTCTTCTAGTGCGGGTTCAATTCGATTTTGTAGTAAGTCCAAATAGGTTACTGCTATAAGGTTGCCTTCCATAAATAATGGTCCAATAATGTGATGTCCTACAATTTCCGCCAAACATTTATTTTTTATGGATATTGCGTCCGAGTATGAACAAGACAATGTTCATTTTCTTGCCTCCAATAGGGGCAATTTTGAACATTTGGTTCGTTGTTGAAGGTGAATGTACATTCATCGGTAAAACAAATATTTCTCAAAAAATCCCTATTATTATTTGCTCTTCTCTTTACCTCAAAACAAAATACCATTCTGCGTTCTTCATCACCTTGCCGTAGCTTTTTAAAGTGCGCAACACTGTGGTTTGATGTTTTCCTACGGCTTCCCCATGAATCTATTTATTTATTAAGCAATCGACAGAACACAAGTTCCAATAATTAATTGCAATAAAGTAACAAAATATACCTATTCTTAATCTACATTTACTAAACCTGAATAAGAGCATGTATTACACATCATCATTCATAATTTTTATGCTAACAAGAAGTAAGGAATGTAGCAATAATAAAAACAAACTAGGTCCAAAATTTTGTCAAGATATATAAGAGTAATTTGGCAAACTAGCCATCTCTAACGCTACCCTTTTTCGGAAACTTTTTATTGTGCATTCAGCAAAAAAATCAATATCACTCACTAAATTAGCAAGGGAATACATTCTATGGAGAGGAGACTTCAATCCCAAATTTGTACGAGGCCTTGGAACGACAAAGATACATCTTTTTCTATTGTTGAAATGTGGACTACAGTTCAACTTGATTCTTTCTAGCAATTGAGAGCTTTCAATTCTATTTTGTAATAATTTGTACAGAAATATCAATGAAGCAATGTTTCTTCGCGTTTCCATTGTAGTAAATTTAAATTCAGTTAGCGAGTTGTGATAGTCTAGATTAAAAATATATTCACCATGTTTTTTATAATATAAAAACCTTAAAAACTTTTTCTGGACTTTTTCTATTTTATTTTTGTATATGACATAATAAGGGGACCATACTATTGCAGCATATTCTAGGTCTAGGATACTCCGAACGAATGAATTATAAAGAATAATTAATGTTTTTAAATTACTAAACCTAAACGAATTTCGAACAATGAACCCAAGCATTTTGTAAGCCCTATTTACAATACTAGTTACATGCTTTTCAAAACTTAGTTCTTCATCCAACAGTACACCCAAATCCTTGCTCTCTTTTTTCCTGTTTAAACTTGTATTATTTATTGTATATTCTGATACAATTTTATATTTTTTCCTTGTTAAGGACATAATAAAGCATTTATTCACATTAAATGACAACTTATTTGCCAGAGACCACTCAAAAACTCTATCTATGTCACTTTGAAGAAGAGTTACGTCATCTTGTGTTTTAATTTCTTTATATAATTTGAAGTCATCTGCGAATAGTGCGCACTCCGTGTTTCGAACACTCTCCGGCAAATCGTTTATCATAATTAAGACAAATAGAGGTCCCAAGTTCGATCCCTGAGGCACACCCGATCTGGTTAAAAATTCGCGCGATTCCCCACCTTTGAATACTACATATTGTTTTCTACCACTTAGATAAGATGCGCATAGTTTAATGAGTCCATTTGAAAGCCCGTAAGAGTGCAATTTTTTAAGCAAAATATCGTGGTCGACTTTATCAAATGCTTTGCTAAAGTCTGTAAATATAACATCTGGTTGGCTATTTTTTTCAATCACGTCGTTTGCTTCTTGCACAAAACCAAGTAAATTGGTTACTGTGGATTTCTTAGGTAGAAATCCTCGTGCTGATCATTTTATTTTCCTCCACGTGCAGTAAACTATCAAGATCTCTATTACCCCTTTCTTCAGCTCTATTGATATTCTGACTTGAGCATTTACAGTTATTTATTACAGTGCCTTTGAACTCAAATCTTCTAATGATAAGTTTAATAATTAATGAAATGGAAGGGATAGGCTTATCAGGGAATTGAACTAAAGCCATTTCAGACACTGCTCTTAAACTGTTTCCTGTATAATACCACTTAATTATAGTTACTTTTCCTTAATGGAATAGCTCATATTTAGCTATAATTAAAGCGCCTCCAATGAAAATGTTGTCATTGATGCTACTTTTCATTTTGTCAATGCTAAATAATAATTTGCTGGTGTTTGCTGTACTACCTAAACTATGAAAATTTCGTAATTTTGCCAATAAGTTAGGATTGGCTTATTAAAATTTATTAAAACTTGGCACATTGATTTATTATATCGGCCTCTTTAAGAAATTACAGTTTTTCTCGAAAATGTACAGGGGAGCCAATACTTAGCAACCTTAAAATTTATATGGGATTTCCTATGTTCAACAGCCATGCATCACTCGGTATTCTAATGGGAGACGAGCTCTTTTAAGCCCATTTATTTTCTTTAAGTACGTTTAAATACTCAAAGCCCAATATTATTGTCGATGACGTAACAGTAGAAACTGTTCTCATTAGTACTATACATTGGTTTCCATGGTTTGGACTGCTCAGTCTTTGGCAATAATATTGGGCTTGAAGTATACCTACTACCAACCACCAAATAAAGGATGTACCGGGCAATCCCACTAAGCCTCCTTAATGTAAACTAAAATTAGACTTTATCATAGGATACCTGTATCTATATGTTATACAGGGTTGTTCAAAAGTCCTGGTGAAACGGTGTTGTTGTTGTTCATCTTTCTGTAATATTTTTAAAATTAATTAGCAAAATCCTACAGTGGCGGCTCACTGGATAGAAAAGTGATGAAGGGTTGGCTGCTGGTAGGCCCGCCGGAGGGCGAAAATTTTTTGGAAGCCAATCCACGAATGCAAAAAAACAAGTTAACAAAATGATAGGAAACATTACAAAAAATACACAATTTTACCGTTCATTTACGCATTTTGCTTTTAAAGTAGCCGTATTCATCCAAACTCCAAACGTTTTAACTACACCTAAAAGCAAGCACGGCCAACAATATAAACGTTGTTTAAAATGGCGCAAATCCACTTATACAATGTGTGTTATACCTAGACGTTTGAAACGTTCGTGTATATTGCTGGGCGTCCGTTGTTTGTCCTTAACTAGGGTACTTATCGGGGGCAAGCATTTATCTTACATGCGGAGGTTTTCAGTGTGATAAAACGGTATAGGAAAAGGCTCGAGAGAAATAAAGACAGACAAAATCATGCTCTAGCCGATTCCCCTTCCACCGACCAATACGCTTTTATGGTAGAGGGGAATACTAGCGGGCACGGTAGGTGGGCGACGGGCGACGGCAGTATCGTATCAGCCAGATATTGGAGCAGTAGTGATTATCAATCGCATTTTGTGCGATGTTTTACGACGTCGTTTTTTTGCGGTCATGTTTATCTAACTAACCTGAACTAACAGTAATTTTAAGGTGTTTAAATTTTTATCGGCCTTAAGCATAAAAGTAAAATAAAACCTGTTATTCTAAAAAAAAATAAACTCATGAACATTCTTAAAAAGAAATAAAATTAATGGTAATTCTAATTAAAAAATAACTTTAAACAATAAGTATTCTTAAAATGGTATAAAACTAAAAAAGTCATTTTAATAAATGCTCGAAGAAATTGCCTTGCTGGGCTTCGCAATACCCGAGCCGATCATAAAACTCCGTCCTAACATTCGACAATACCTCCGGTGTTATGGAATTAGTAATGTCGAATATTTTTGCCCTTAAGTCAACTAAATTTACAGGCCTCTCATGTGGATACCTGTAAATTAGTTGAGTTAAGTGGCCCCACAAAAAAAAGTCGAGGGGAGTCAAATCCGGTGACCTTGCCGGCCATGGTATGGTACCTCTGCCACAAATAAGCCGTTCAGGAAATGTCATACTCAAAAACTCCTGAACTCGCCTTGCATTGTGAGCAGGGCAACCATCCTGCTGAAATCAAATTTCTTCGAAGTTAACATTCAAGGCACGCACAGCTGGTATTATTTCCTCTTGCAGCATCTGCAAATATTTTTCCCCATTTAAGTTGCCGTCAATGACAAAAGGTCCTACAATATTGTCGCCCAAAATACCCGCCCAACAGTTTATTTTTTGGGGATATTGTGTCCGCAAAGGCGCACTTAAATGTTTATTTTCCCGTGACCAATATCTGGCGACTGCAGGATTATGATAACCATGAAGAGAAAATGATGATTCATCCGTAAACAGAATATTTTTTAAAAAATCTTCATTTTCATCAATTTGCCTTCTCATGGTCTCACAAAACTCCATTCGCCTCATAAAATCATCTGGAAAAATTTCTTGGGTAGTTTTCATTTTATAGGATTTATACCCATGCTTTTTTAAAACATGTCTAACTGTGCGGTCCGGAATGCCAATTTCTTGAGAAATATGGGTGCTGGAACATGGCTCACTTGCTTCCACAAAAGCGCATACATTTTCGTCCCTCTCGACTCTTTCTTCAGGAATAGGACGGGCTTGTTGATCCTCGTGATAGCATTTACCACATTGGTTAATGCACCCGGATTTTTTAAAATTGGCCTGCAAAGTTTTACTTTGCCGATAGTGTATAGGTCTTTCGCCATGTAGAATTTCCCTTTTCTCCGCTTCGTAACGCATTGAAAAAGGCGTTTCTATCAACGACATTAAAATGTCCTGAAGAGGATTTATTTTCGCAGACAAAAATTACTATAATACAAAAAATCTTAAGACACAAACCAGGAAACGGGGTTGAAAACGCGAACGTCGGTAAATCACGTAAACAAACAATTCTCGCTCGATTCACGGGATTCACGGGTGGATGTTATCTTTTATTAGTTAGTTATTTTTTACTTCAAATAATTAGGTCACTCTTTAGCAATTGGAAAACGCCACTTTGTAAAAATACATTACTATGACAGTAAAGAATTTTTAGCACAGTCGACTTTACTACTAGCAGCAGAGTTCTCTTCTGGCGCCTATTCAAGTACAAATTTTAAATACCGTAAATAAAAAACTTGCTAGGAGAATGAACAAAATTTCTCAGTGTATCACCAACCCCCGTCTTTTTGAAATCCTGGACGAATTTTCTTTGCAAATGAATTCTGCAAATAATGTATTGCACGAATGACACAAAAATGTTAGGTTATTGTACCTAAAGGGTGTTCGGTAAGTATATGGCTTATTAACGGAAGCGTATAGGGGAGGTTAAAATAACCCTAATTTGTCTTTGAAAAAAATCTGAAAATGCCCCTTGACGGAGATACAGAGCCCCAAAGACTTTCCTTTTCGGATCTAACTTTTGAACCAACATGTAAAATTTAATAAAATTTTAATATTTTATGTAGGCTATAAAGACATAAAACTATAATAGGAACAGGGTCATTCCGTATATTTAGACAGCGTCTGCTGCGTTTGTTATAAGAGATAGAAAAAAAACTTTAATTACAAAAGTTGTAGGGTTTATCCTAAATCGCCAGAAAATGTGACGCAAAATAACAAATGAATATCACAAAGTTAGGAAAAAACACAAACTTGGTAAATCTTTAAAGTATCACCCTGTATATTAAAACAAAAATTAATAGATCTTTTTTTCCTGAATTCAAAAATATATGATATGTTGACATTTGGTTTAGCCGTTTTCGAATTATATGCATTTTAAAAAAGTGATTACATTGTTTAATTAAATCGCACTTGCCATGAATTAACAAATGACTCGAACGCCATTATTTATCATTATTTATATGGCTGTTAGATTTCCTTTATTCCATACGTAAGATGGGTTACACAGAGGACGAAAAATTAGAAATAGTTCGCCTATTTCACAAAAACAACAATAATGTTGCTCTTTCAAGCGCAATCCAAAGTTATCTATAGCCGATGCTAGTAAATACTTTGGAAAATCTGCAAAAAAGATTCAAAACTGTTTTACACAAATATCGATATCACCCATATAAAATGTTGCCGGTACAAAAATTGACAGATGATCATAAAATTAGAAGACTAGCATATTGTAATGATATGTCTGTGTCTGTTAGAAAAACTGAAGACAACGATTTTTTTAATAAGATTTTGTGGAGCGATGAAGCTACGTTTACCACAGCAGAGGTGTATACCCGACGAAACACATACATATCGTGGGCATCAGAGAACCCCCACTCTTATGTTGAAATTAAAATTCAGGGTCGAATGTCGTTAAATGTTTGGTGTGGTATTCTTAAGAACCGAATAATTGGCCCGGTTATATTTGAGGGCTCGTTAACAGGAGATAGATACATCCAGTTTTTAAATGACATTGAAGGTTTCTTAGAAGAACTTCCTATTAGGGAATATAATAACATAATATGGCACCAGGACAGCGCGCCGCCTCATAACACAATGCTCGGAAGAAATTTTTTAAATAACCGGTTTAACGAGTGGATTGGAACGCATGGGACCATTAACTGGCCACTTAATAGTCCTGACCTGACCCCTTTGGACAATTTTTTATGAGGCTTATCTAAAAAATGAAGTATACAAAGAAAGAAGCCAAAGTTTAGAGGACTTAAGGCAAAGAATTCAAAGCAGTATAGATTCATTAAATGAAGAACATCCGGAGTATATTGACAATGCTTTATCTAAATTAGAGGAAGATTACAGAAAATATATTGAAAATAACGGCGGCCACATTCAACACTTGTGAATTTTCATAAATTATTTTATTAAAAAATATATTTTTAATTTTTCGGCTTTATTTTGTTTATTAAAAATAATTAAAACAATTTAAACGATATAATCATGCACGTTGTTAAAATGCAAATATTTCGAAAACGGCTAAACCAAATGTCAACATATCATATAATTTTGAATTCAGGAAAAAAATATCTATTAATTTTTGTTTCAATATACAGGGTGATCCATTAAAGATTTACCAAGTTTGTGTTTTTTCCTAACTTTGTGATATTCATTTGTTATCTTGCTTAACATTTTCTGGCGACTTAGCATAAACCCTACAACTTTTGTATTTAAAATTTCTATCTCTTATAACAAACGCAGCAGACGCTGTCTAAATATACGGAATGACCCTGTACAGTAGATGTTTTACATCGTCATGGAAGTCAGGAACGGACATGTCACCACACTCGTTGGGCCAAATTTTTTCAGGTTAGATACTGTAATCATTCCTTTTAAAAAAAAGTTTTCTACATTTATTTCGAAAAAATAAGCCGTTTTCTAAAAAAAATTTTTTTTATAACGCGTTTAAGCATTGACTTTCGAAATTTATTTATAGTAATATGTTATTTAAATACAGTACCTAACTAATCGAATAACAACATAATTAATAATTATCATTAAAATAATAAAATTTGTCATTATTACATCTCATTAATGCTCACATGCTCACAACTTATGGACAACCAATCAGCAATTGTGTGGATGCAAGAAAAATTTATTCTGATACATTTCCACATCAAAGTGTGTTGCATAGGGAACCATTGAAAGGGTTAACAATTCGAAAATCATTTAAACACAAGAATGTTAAAAATGTGAAAGATTTGCTTCTTGTTTACTTGAGCAAATTTTCGAAAAGGGCGCCATGTACCTCTATACATTTCCTTAACTGACGCATGTTTTCTCGTTGTAATTACTTGAAACAACATTCCAGGATTGTCTTGAATTTCGTTGAAATGGTGTGTTATTATTTCTATCAGATATTCCCTGGTATGATCTGGCGCTGAATAAACAAACCTCTTTAAACTTTCTCATAAAAAAAAATCCAATGGAGTCATGTCGGGCGACACAGGTAGCCATAAAATAGGCCCACCTTGACCTATCCATCGATTACCAATTAATTTTATAAGTGCTGATGAACTTAATTGCTAAAAAGGGGGCGTGCACCGTCGTGCATATGCCACATCTGATTTCTAATTTCTAAGGGCACATTTTCTAATAAACCGTTTAAGTTTTGTTGCAAAAATTGCAAATACATGGCACCATTTAAAAGAACGGTCCAATGAGATGATTCCTGTACCAGTTTTACCTTTATCGATTATTGTTGTTAAAAGTTATTATAAGAACTAGTAGACTATTGTTAATAAATAAAAAAAAATAGATAGTGTGACATAATTGACATAAAGAGTTGTATTTTTAATTTCCTCTTACAAATCCCAATTATTAGAAAGCCTCTAATAATTAGGACCCAGAACGTTAACAGTTGGTCCTTCGCCGTTTAAACGTAAAATGTACGTGGAAAAGCAGTAAAATGTCCGAACAAGCTCAAAATGTTCGTCGGAGTAAACGACTTGTGGATAAGAAATTTAAAGGCGCCAAAACGTGTCCTGCGAATCCCGGTCGAAAAGAATTTTCCCTGGGGAACCTGGAGCAAGACAAGCAACAGAACATACCTCAATTTGCTGACAGCAGGAAAATCCTAGACACTACCGCAACGTTAAGCAAAAGATCGGACACAACAAGAACAAAAATATCTGGTACAACTACAAGAAATAGTAGTTCTACTGCAAGAAAAGAAAACCAAGCAAGAATCGAAACGGAAATAAAGAAAAAACATCTACAACAGGAGCTATTGGATTTAGAACTTGCTATGAAACTGGCTCAAATTGAAGATGAAGGAAGTCGTAGTGGGTCATCTGAAACGGGGTCAGTAACAACAGAACAGCCGGACGTACAAACATGGATGAAGGGAGAAAACCCATGGAAAAAAACTGATGTTCAGATAAATGAAAAGAGTGAGGTATTTAATGCCTCAAACAAGGTATGTGTGGATAGTTTAGAAGTTGGTGAAATATATTCTGCTTCCAAAATTGACAAAATTAATTATAACAAACCAAATTTTTCAAAAATGTTAACTAGACAATCAATTCCTAAAGAACTGCCGATATTTGACGGCGATCCATCTGAATGGCACAATTTCATTTATAATTTTCGAAGTTCTACTGCACTTTGTGACTATTCAGACGAAGAAAATATGTGTAGACTCCAAAAATGCCTGAAGGGCAATGCCAGGAAAATTGTTAATTCTCTTTTAATTTTTCCCAAGAATTTAAATAAAATTATTACTATATTAGAAAACAGATTTGGTAGACCTGAACTAATAATTCAAATTCAACTCGAAAAAATAAGGAATTTATCTGTTATCAAAGAGGATAAATTAGATAGTCTTGTCGATTTTTCGGATGAAGTAAATAATGTTGTCGGTACTTTAGAAACGTTACAAGAAGAAGATCACTTACGAAATCCCTTGCTTTTACAAGAACTTGTAAATAAATTACCACAATCATATCAGCTAAACTGGTTAGAATATATTTCAGCAAAAAATCCCGAAAGAAATGAACACAAATTAGTTTTATTTTCAAAATGGTTAAACGATAAATCAAATTCTGTTTGTCAGTTACAAATTTCATATTTTGACAAAAAAGTCAAAAGTAGACATCTTAACCCTAGAAATGTGACACTGGCAACTAGAAACTCTCAAAAAACATGTATTTGTTGCGAAAAGCAGGTACATCACCTGTCTACCTGCTCCAAATTTATATCATTTACTACCGATGAGAGGTGGTCCTTTGTCACAACAAATAAAATCTGTTTTTCGTGTTTGATACCGTTTCATAATAGTAAAATGTGTCAGAAGAAACAAAAATGCACCATAGAAGGTTGCAAAAGACCACATCACGAGCTCTTACATTCTACTTATACCAAAAATAAATCTGATTATAAAGAGAATGTACAGGGAGTAGAAAAAAATTATCATGTTATGTCAAATAAAGAGGTTTTATTAAAAATTTTACCCGTTATTTTAATGAATGGGAAAAATAAAATTGAAACGTATGCTCTCTTGGATGATGCATCCACAGTAACATTAATAGATCAAGATTTAGCTGACAGATTAAATTTAAATGGTCCTCAAAAATCTCTGTGTTTACAGTGGACAAATAATCAAACCAATGAGCAAAATGATTCAAGAATTGTTAGTGTAACAATATCATCAAAGAATACGAACAAGAATTATAATTTAAGACATATTAGAACAATAAGAGGATTGTAATTACCATCACAGACGGTAAGAATGGAAGAATTATTACAGAAATATCCATATCTTAACCATAAAATTGAGTCAATGAATATGGCACAACCCAAAATTTTAATTGGACAAGATAATTGGCCTCTTTTGGTAAATAGGCAAGTAATTAATGGACCCTGGAATGGACCTGCCTCTTCCAAAACAGCACTGGGTTGGGTAATTCATGGAAACTCCGACAGAAATAGAAATGATAATTTACAAAAACAGTTTTTATATCAGGTAAATCTGAAAGAAAAAGACGATTTAGGCCTTTTACATGATCTTGTAAGAGAACAATGGAAAATGGAAAGTTATGCCACCTCAGAACATAAGAAAACCATGTCCAGAGAAGATATGCGAGCACAAGAAATTTTAGATAATACTATGAAAAGAACTGGTAATAAAATGGAAACTGGATTATTATGGAAAGACAAGAATATAATTTTACCAGAAAGCAAAGTAAATGCTTTAAGACGACTAAAATGTACTGAACACAAAATGGACAAGGATGCAATTTACGGACAAAAATATTGCGAAAAAATTTATGATATGGAGAAGAAACAGTACTTAAGTAAGATTAGCAAAGAAAAAGCTATGGTACAAAATAATAAATGTTGGTTTTTACCTCATTTTGGGGTTATAAATCCCAACAAACCAGAAAAAATAAGAATAGTACTAGATGCTGCAGCAAAATCTCATGGAGTAAGTCTGAATGATTGCTTACTTTCTGGACCAGATTTATATAATTCATTGCAAACCATTCTTATAAATTTTAGAATAAAAACATTTGCCTTCACTGCTGACATAAAGGAAATGTTTTTACAGGTTGCAGTATAAAAGGAAGACCGTGTGGCTCAAAGAATTTTGTTTCGTGGGATGGACAGAAACAGAGAACCAGACATATATGAACTAAATGTAGTATGTATTTTTTGGATCTACTTGTGGCCCTTGTCTGGCACAAGAAGCAAAAAATAGAAATGCATTAGAATATTCTTATAAGTATCCAGAAGCAGCCAAAGCTATTATTTATCAACATTATATGGACGACTACTTGGGTGGCGCTGACAGCGAAGAAGAAGGTACAAAATTAATTGAAGACATTATACATGTACAACAAAAAGGAGGATTCACTATCTGTAACTGGATCGCAAATTCAAAAAATATTTTAAAAGAAATTGACACGTCCCTTATTGCAGACAGCCAGAAGAATATGGAAAATAAACTCAATAATTCTACAGAAAGAATCCTAGGAGTATGGTGGGATCCACATGAAGACATATTTTGTTTTAAGACAAAATTAGAAAAAGTTGATCAAGATATTCTTAATTTAAAAAGGAAACCCACCAAAAGAGAAGTATTGAAGATCATTATGTCAGTTTTTGATCCCTTAGGTTTTTTAGCAAACTTTTTAATTCTTGGCAAGATCCTACTACAAGATATTTGGAGGAATCGTTTGATTGGCTGGGATGATGAAATTACCTCAAATCTAAATGAGAAATGGGAGAAATGGATACTAGATTTAAAAAATATTTCAGAATTCAAAATTTATAGACGGTATTCTAAAATATACCAGAGAGCAACAAGTATTCAACTTCACATATTTTGCGATGCTTCAGAGAGTGCTATGGCTTGCTCGTCCTACTTAAGATTTTCTGATGATCAAAATGTAGAAGTATGTTTTATAATTGCAAAAACTAAAGTGGCACCACTACGTCCAATTTCTGTTCCACGACTGGAACTTCAGGCAGCATTGATGGGTGCTAGGTTAGCACAAAACCTTAAAAATGATTTGGATTTAAATGTGCAAACAATTACATATTGGACAGATTCAGCAACAGTATTACACTGGATTTATTCAGAAGCTCGACGATTTAAAGTTTTTGTAGCACAAAGAATAGGAGAAATTCAAGAAATTACGAACATCTGTGATTGGAGATATGTACCTTCAAAAGAAAATGTAGCCGACGAGGCAACAAAGATACATTCTAACATAGACTTCACAATCAATACAAGGTGGATTCATGGACCTTCTTTTCTTTACAAGAATGCAGAAGAATGGCCGATTAACAAGATAACTTCTAAAATAAATACCGAAGATATCGAAGAAAAACCAGAGCATCTATTCTTACATAAAATTAAAGTAACAAAAATAATAATACCTGATCCTTCAAGATTTTCGAAGTGGTTGAGATTACTTAGATCTACAGCTTGGTTATTTCGATACCTTTATAATAGTCGAGAAAAACAAAAACGAAGGGGGGAACTGAGTATAGAAGAAATAAATAAAGCCAACATTTATGTTTTAAAAAAGATACAAACAGACTCGTTTTCCGAAGAACTAAGCATACTTCAAAATAAACAATCTTTACATACTACAAGTAAATTGTATAGTTTGGACTGCATTGTAGGAGAAGAGGGACTTATTCGCCTAGGGGGAAGATTAAATAATGCAATAAATCTGGATGAAAACTGCAAAAACCCTATAATTTTAGACCCGAAACATCATGTAACAAAATTAATAATCAAACATTATCATGAAGAAAATAATCATCATGGACAAGAAATTGTAGTAAACAAATTACGTCAAAACTTTTGGATACTCCGAATGCGACAGGCAGTAAGAAGTTGTTGGGCAAATTGCCAAAAATGTTGTAACAAAAGAGCAACGGAAAAAATACCCCTGATGGGACAACTTCCCCGTTGCAGAGTTGAACCCACAATAAGACCATTTATAAATACAGGAGTCGACTATTTTGGACCAATAGAGGTAAAAGTTAAAAATAGTCATGAAAAAAGGTATGGTGTTATTTTTACCTGCATGGTTACAAGAGCTGTTCACCTAGAAATTGCAAACGATTTAAGCACAAATGGATTTATACATGTACTACGGCAATTCGGTTGCAGAAGAGGATTTCCTGAAGAAATGTTTAGTGACAACGGAACAAATTTTGTTGGAGCAGAACGAGAATTATCTGAAAATTTGCAAAAATTAAACCAATCAGACATACAAATATTTTGTACATTAAAAAATATTAAGTGGAATTTTAATCCTCCTTTAGCACCTCATATGGGGGGATCTTGGGAAAGATTGATCCGATCAATAAAGAAACATTTACACGAACTTTTAAAAAATAAATTTCCACAAGAATATGTGTTACGAACAGTATTTGCAGAAATAGAAAATATTCTAAATTCAAGACCACTGACTCACGTATCAGTTGACCCAAACGACCCAGAGCCACTAACACCAAATAGCTTTCTTATTGGACGAAACTATGCTGCACAATCATGTACGACGACAGAAGAAAAGAACATCAACTTGTTATCAAAATGGAAAGCCGCACAAAAGATCGCCGAAATATTTTGGCAGAGATGGTCAAATGAATATTTGCCATCAATAATTCGACGACAAAAATGGCATAAACAAGAATCAAATGTACTACCAGGAAGTGTTGTACTAATAAGTGAACCAAATATGCCCAGAAACACATGGCCGATAGCCAGAGTAGTTGCAGTATACCCAAGCAAAGACGGGATAGTTAGAAGTGTAGATATTAGAACGTCGCGAGGAATAACACTACGACGCCCCATATCAAGAATATGCGTACTGAATGTAGAGAAGAAAAATGACATTTAATAGTAATTGTTTTAAGTATAACAATTACTAGAGGGGAGTATGTACCAGTTTTACCTTTATCGATTATTGTTGTTAAAAGTTATTATAAGAACTAGTAGACTATTGTTAATAAATAAAAAAAAATAGATAGTGTGACATAATTGACATAAAAAGTTGTATTTTTAATTTCCTCTTACAAATCCCAATTATTAGAAAGCCTCTAATAATTAGGACCCAGAACGTTAACATTCCCAATAATCCCTGCCTACATGTTAACCATGAACCTTTGTTGGTGCTTTGTCTGTACTGTTGCATGTGGACTTTATTCATGCCAGATTTGTAAATTATGACAATTTATTACTCCGTCTTGGGTGAAACCGGCTTCCTCCGTGAACAAAACAATTGTTCTCGAAGGGTCTCATGAACAACCACCTTTGTCGCATGAACTTGGACCAACAGTTTTCTTACTTTATTAAAAGGATTTTCAGCAATCGTATCCAGAATTTCCTTCATCTAACTGAGGGTTCCTTGCTCTTCTTAGAGGCCCCTCTCCACCACGATGCGGAAAAAAACTTCCTAAAATGGTTCAAGAAGTAGTCCATTTTCTGTGGCCAGATTATGAAAGAAAACAAGGTCTGTCTATACCACCAAAATAAAATATATTTGTCCTAAAATGGATTAGCCACTTTTTTTTTTTATTTTACTCAACTTTTTACCTGTTTCTCTTAAGCTACGATCAACCCTTTAAAAAGTTTTTCGGTGCGGTAATCGTCGATTTGGAAATGTATCTGAATAAATTCTCCTCGCCTCCACACAATTGCCGAGTGCTTGTCCATTAATTAGATGCATTTCGGCATATACACTATAGCAACAATCTTCCATTACTTAAGTCTTATGTACTCAATTAATCAGACCATTTAGAAAAGTGTTGTCAATAACACATCGTTAACGAAATAAAAACGACTGATGTTTTATGTAGTATTCTGATTTATTATTTCAATAACGTGTTATACAAAAAAATTATTTTCTTTGAAAACGGTTAATTTTATCAATACATATATAGATTACCTTTTTTAAAGAGGAATAACCAGAGTTTTTAAAAAATCAGTTCTGTGCTCTGCAAAATGACACCTGTCAAAATTTTGAGTGTGGTGGCAAGTCCGTTCCTGATTTCCCCTACGATGTAAAACATCTACTGTACTATGGTTTAATAAGTTTTTATGGCCTAAAAAAAAACAATAATTATTTAAGTACCTGGAAGGCTTCAACATTATTAATGACCGCCAGTATGGATTACGTAAGTCTAGATCAACAGGATACCTTCTCGCTTATGTTATTTACGTTTGAAATGACGCAATAGAACATCATATGGAGTCCCGGGCGGTAGCACTGGACATTTCCAAGGCCTGTGACCGAGTATGGCATAAGGGGCTCCTAACTAAAGTGAGAGCATACGGAATACCGGTTTAATTTTGTTCATGACTGTCATGCTTTCCTAAAGACCGTTCTCTGCGAGTGGCGATGGACGGATTTCTTTCAGACACATTTAACATCAACGCAGGAGTCCCTCAAGGTTCTATTTTATCACCCACCCTCTTCTTAATATAAATTAACGATCTTTTGGAAAAAACTAAAAATCCTATATATAGCTTCGCTGATGACAGCGCACTTGTTTCATCTTTTACTGTTGATGCTCGGACATCAGCTGCCAATGCACATTTCTATAGGCAGCAAAAGGTCTCACATCTCAACAAAGACCTGTTAGAAATTCTGTCTTGGGTGACCAAGTAAGAATTTAACGCTAAAAAAAACCACCCAGGCAGCAGTTTTTTCTAAAAAGGTTAATGTTGAAGATCCGGATATACTCATGGCGGGACACTCGATTCCCTTGACTTCAGTAATTCATTTATTGAGCGTCAATTCGGATAGTCATATGTCTTGGCATAATCACGTTGCGGCCAACGCAAAGACAGTCTCGCAGAAGCTTGGAATGCTTTTTCGAACTAAGAACCTCTTTACACCCCAACAACTTTTGATGCTCTATATAAAGCCCAAACTCGACCATCGCTGGAGTACTGTTTGTGTATTTGGGGCTCTGCTCCTAAACATACCCTGAGATTGCTAGATTCCATTCAAAGAAGAGCTATTCGCTTGATCGGTGACCATGATCTGACAAACAACCTGAAAAGCCTTGAACATCGAAAGCAGGTTGGCGACTTGAGTCTAGTTTACAAATATTTTCATGGCAAGTGCTCAACTGAGGTTGCCCGCTTGATTCCACCCAGAGCGGTGCATGGTAGAAATACACGATGAGCCACTGCAGCCCACCAGTATGTGGTTCAAGTTAGTGTCTCTCGAACGACACTTTTTAAAAAGTCTTTCATCTGAAGAACGCTATCACTCTGGAACGACCTCCCTTAGGCCGTGTTCCCCAACGACTATTATCTCCAAAGATTCAATACCAACGTGAATCGTGTTCTGCGCACACGCACCGCTCGAGAAGCACCATTAAGGATTAATCCTGCCTTATCATAAAAGAAAAATTCGTTAAGTTTAAAAATTTCATTTAACTATACATATCGGTTCAAAAGGTAAGTCGCTGGATACCCCTTTGAGGCTCTGTATCTCCGTTAAGGGGTACTTTAGGAACTTTTTTTCTATGACAAATTAGGGTTATATTAACCTTCCCTATACGTTTCCGAGAGTATACCATATAGTTACCGGACACCCTGTATATTAAAAGAAGGGCATATAAAAATGAATCTAAATTAATGTTAAAATTCTAGATGTGTCCGGTTCTTAAGGCCAGAATGATGCAAGCTGGTACCTTGATGGTAGGTTACCAACCCGACGACCGACGTCCAAACTTCTTTAGGAACATTATTTCTTCGGCCGCCGTGACCGAGAAAGACGTCGACTTTTTATTAAATGAAATGGACCGCCTTGGACATGATTTGTAAACATCATCCGTCATTTTTTATGGGTAGAGTAGAAGTTTACATCCATAATGTCATCCATAATATGCGTATAATAGGTGTTTGTTATAATGTTTCCTTCTTGTTGTAAATGGTTCTTTATGTGGGTTATATGTTACTTACAAAGTAACGAAACAATGTCTATGCCTGAACTAACCTGCACTTGAATGGTTGCGCAGTTTCATCAAATGGAACTGTGTACCTCTGTCACATTGCTGACTTGTTGATTGTTCAATTGTTAAATGATTACGTTATTTTTAATGGACAATAAACGCTTTGCACCTCTGAAGTCTGCACTGACCTTATCAGCTTTCAAAACTTTTTTTCTGTGATGTACCAAAATACTTTATAATAATTTGTTAGTACCTGGTATACAGGGTGTGTGTTCCTAAGTACGTTTCGATATTTCAAGGGGTCATTCTTTTTACAAAAAAATTTGTTAATGTAAAATATTCAAATGCTTTCCAGTCAATATTATTGCTTGCCAATTTATTGTTTTTAAATTAAGTTTGTATATAATGTAAAAGTTTTTGGCAATATTGAGTTACATTGTTTTGAAAATTATTATGGAATTATTGATATATTATTAAAACAATTACGATCATTTTTGGAGATTAATTACTTTGGGTTTAAACATAACTGGCTAACTTAACCCCCAGTCTTAGCAAATTTTAAGATGGCCGTACTTGATGTAAATTGACTTTTTAACTTGAAAAATCAGAACTTATCTAAACAACACCAAACGTTTGTTTTTGCAAAAATTGAAGACAAGTTAAAAGCCAATAAGTTTGCCAAATTTAAATCCTTAAATTTTATTGAGTTAGACTAATTTTAAACTTCTGCAAAACAAGATTTAGTTCTTTACAGTTCTTAGAGTAGCAAGTAAACTTTTCCTCGATTGAACTACCTACCTACTATATGACTACTTACTGTACATAAAATATTAAAATGGTAGGTAGACTCAGTGGCGTATTTAGGGGGGGAGAGGTCCGGGGGGTCTGGACCCCCCCGTGGGCTCGATGGTAGAGAAAACTCAAAATCACATTCATTCATTTTCAATAAACAACATGAAACATAATTTCAAATTTTCCAGATCGATATTAATTCTACGAGGACAGAGAATGGCCACATAAAATAGTAAAATAAAAATCTCTTAAAATTTCGACTTAAAACACGAAATTTATAAAGTTTCGGTCTTATATAACACAAAATTTTAAGGTAGAAATTCGTGTTATAAGACTAAATATTAAAATTTCGACTTATAATTCGAAACTTCAAATTAGAATTTCGTGTTACAAGACGAAATTTCGGGTTATAACTCGAAATCTGAAAGTAAAATTTCGTGTTTTAAGACTAAATATTAAAATTTCTACTTAAAACTCCAAATTTAAAATTGATATTTGGTGTTACAAGAAGAAATTTCGGGTTATCACTCGAAAATTTGAAGTGAAATTTCGTGTTGTAAGACTAAATATTACAATTTCGACTTATAATTCGAAATTTCAAATTAAAATTTCGTGTTACAAGACGAAATTTCGGGTTATAACTCGAAAATTTAAAGTAAAATTTCGTGTTATAAGACTAAGTATTAAAATTTCGACTTTTAATTCGAAATTTCAAATTTAAATTTCGTGTTACAAGACGAACTTTCGGATTATAACTCAAAAATTTAAAGTTTAATTTCGTGTTATAAGACTAAATATTAAAATTTCGACTTATACCTCGAAATTTCAAATTATAATTTCGTGTTACAAGACGAAATTTCGGGTTATACCTAGCTCGAAAATTTAAAGTAAAATTTCGTATTATAAGACATATTAAAATTTCGACTTATAATTCGAAATTTCAAATTAAAATTTTGTGTTACAAGACGATATTGCGGGTTATAACTCGAAAATTTAAAGTAAAATTTCGTATTATAAGACATTAAAATTTCGACTTATAATTTAAAATTTCAAAGTAAAATTTCGTGTTATAAGACGAAATTTTAAAAATTTCATGTTATAAGTCAAAATTGTAAAAAAAAAATCTTTTAATATTTAATGTGGCACTTCTACGCCTTCGTATATTTCAATTTCATCATAAACTCAAAAAAGATGATATACGTATGGCATTATTGAAGTATTGATCCTGGACTATGGCGTTTATAAAATGTTTGGGGATTCCCGCACTTCTTGCAATTGTTAAATTTTATTGTTTGTTCTGTGTTTTTTACTTCAGGGCGTTAAATAATATACGTTATACATTCCTTCAAAAACCTAATATTTAAAATAGAAATATTGGCGTTTATATTTGAAAATTTCTTTATTTTTACGTTTTTTCGGGTCGGGCAATCGAAATGTAGAAGTTTTAATATTCCAAAAATGGGCGTGGCATTTTTTTAAGAAAGACCAAAAGTTGGACTTCCCGTGTTACAATCCTAAATACGCCACTGGGTACACTTAGTTAATATTATGGTTAAATAATTTTTGCTTCGACTATATACAGAATACATATTAATAATTACTTTCAATTAAAGAGGTCTAATTTTGTTAGCCTAAACTGCCCTTATCTTTCTGGTCATTTTTACGGTCATGTAAAAAAATATTTGACACATTTCCCATAATCGACCTATGAACGTTATACAGGGTGTTCGGTAAGTATAAGGCAATATTTCATCACCGTACAGGAAAGGTCAAAATAACACTAGTATCTAGTTTATATAATCAATTTTCCTAATCTCCCGTCTTAAAATGATATCGGGCCCAAAAGACGCACATGGGTATTTACATTTTCGATTATAACTTTTAAGCAACTTTTAACCAATGAAATGGACCATATGGACCAAAAAAGTCATACTAATTATTCTTGTACTTAGCCAGGGAAGCCAGGAATGAACCTGGCACCGCACTTGTAGGGTCAACATTAATTTTAATAGGTGACATTTTTGGAAAACTTTTTTAATACTTTGGGTATCTTTAAAAAAGGTACTCTTCATATGTTTAAAAAAAAATGAACCATTTTCAAGATAATTAAATTCTTATACCACCTAATATCAGCAGTAATTTATTACAAAAATTTGAAAATTAATTTATTTACTGTCAATTTATAAAATCGCAATAATAACTAACGAATTATTTTCGCATATTATAATTATTACTACTTACTATTATAAACAAATAAACTTAAGAATTTAATATGGAGTAATACTAAAATGCATTTAATTTATTGACAAGCACAACAATGCAATTCTCTGAAAGAAAGAAGAATTTACGAGATGTCCATATCAAAATACCTTTAAAAGGAATGGTAATCGTTGGATAGGTCGCGGCGGACCTATTCTATGGCCACCTAGGTCTCCGGACCTAAATCCTTTGGATTTCTTTTTTTGGTGTCATCAGAAACCACTTGTTTACTCAACTGCAGTAAATACCAGGGAAGAGCTACTTCAAAGAATAATCCATTTTTGCGAACAAAACCGAAACGATCCTGCAATATTGTCCGGCAACAAAAAAAAACTATTAGATAAGAAAGTGTATTAGAGTTCAAGGTGCTCATTTTAAACATCTGATAAAATAAGCAATTAGAACAAAATTTATTTTTCTTCTTTCTTCCAGAGAATTACATTGCATTAAATTCTTAAGTTTATTTGTTTATATTAATAACTAGTAATAATTAGCATATGAAAATAATAGGTTAGTTGCTATTTTTTTTTTAAATTGACGGTATATAAATTAATTTTGAAAATTTTGTAATAAATTGATGACATATTAAAATAGAAGAATTTGATTATCTCGAAAATGGCTGATTTCTTTGAAACAAATAACGAGCACTTTTTGTAAAGAGAATGAGCTATACAAAATTACAAAATTTCATTAAATTATGTGGCTATAAAGTTATAATAGAAAATGAAATTTTTTAGGTGCGTTTTGGGACTCGATATCTTTGTTGAAAGAGCCATTAGGAAAGATGACTATATGAGCTACTATATACCTCCCCTATACACTGGCGAAATATTTCCCTATACTTACCGGACAACCTGTATTATATAGCAGACAAGTTCGTTTGTCCCAACTTTAAAATTAATCGAACAAGGCAGGGCCGGATTTAGGGGTCAACAGAACCTTAAGCCCGGGGGCCCCGACAAGAGGGGGCCTCAACAAGTTCAAATCTTTTGCAAATTATTTCCAAAAAAAAATCACAAGCAACAACAGAAAATTTTGAAATCAGAACATTTGATAATTTTTCAATAATAATATCAAAATTCTTAAATTCATAATTAAGAATCGAATACTCAATCGAGAGATGATGTTTTATGTATATGTCGCAGGCTGATAGTGAAATCCGTCATTTCATGAAAAGCCTAGTCACTTCATGAAGCGTCGGCAGCTTGTGTAAAAACACGTCAATTCATCGCAAATTCTTCTATATTTTTCATGAGTACCATAATTACTTAATCCTCTTCCTTGAAATACCAAAATTGGAACCAAAAAGGTGGATTAGATGCCGTATTAGCGCTGTTTAACCAATATAAGTCTATATATCTTCTGTTTTAATTGTAACAATATAGTATATGTCGTAGGCTGATAGTGACTAGGCTTTTCATGAAATGACGGATCTCACTATCAGCCTACGACATATACATACGCGGCCATTGTCGTTTAAATAAATAGTCGACGTGATTTACTCCGGGAGGTGGATTTCACGGAAATGATCTTGCGACGAAAAAATGTCGGACTGTATCATTCGCATTATAACACTATTTCATCTATTTAATATTATTAAACGTCTTTATTTGCAATATTGTAATTCAAATTATTAAAATTAAAAAAAAAAAAAATATTAAGGGCGAAGTGTAATCCATATCATAGAGATATTCTAACACTTAACCCATAGAAGATATAATGTATGTTGCTCAATAGAAAACATTTTTGTCTCTTTTTGAATCTGGTGAAACTATTCAAAAATGGCAAAAAACTATATTCTATCTTCTATCTTATTCCATAAATAATTATAGGCCTTTACTGTAGCCCCAATGCCCCGCACCTATAAATTCGGCCCTGGAATAAGATATAATAATTAATACGTGTATTCTACACAGGGTGTTTGGAAGTAGTGGTAGTTAGCTTGAGGGGCAGCCCGTTCAACTCAATATAAGACAAAAATTTCAGTAAGGATAAATGCTCCTTCTCAGGGGAGCTAGCCGCTTTTGAAGATCACTTAAAGCTCATCCCTCTTCCTGAAAGCAGTTGAAAATTATTAAATAAAAATAATTTCTTTAAAGTAACCTATGTTATTATGAAATGCTTGCCTTATTTTGAGTCGACCACTCTGCCGACTATTTCTGAATAGCGTGTATATTTACAGTGATGAATGATGAAAAGTTTAATATAATTGATGTTATCACTTAATAGTTAATGTTATTACTTGCTGGCCCATCGGTTGTTGTTGTAATTGTTAGATACAATTTTATCAAACAGTTGTCCTGTCAAAAAACAAATCTTATTCTTTAAAAGAGTAACAAAAATATTGTTTGTTGTCACATATACATATCTTACGAAAAATTAAAAACTCTATAAAGTACACTATAAGAAATTAATTATTACTTAGCTAGTTTTGATCCCTAATTGATATAAATTATTTTTAGTTTCACCATCTTTTCATCGTATACTGTTTAAAATATGTATAGCATTTCTAAATTGTACCACAATGCACATTACTAATAAACACCTTAATTAAGTAATATTTATTACCCTCTAGCATATCTACAGGTCGACACACTAGTCTGTGGCTATGGGGAATCGGTAAGGGAAAGGAAATCTTGGGCGTGCTACATCAATATGTTTTAAATGCAATACATGAAATGCATGAAAAAAAAACAGCCTTATGATTGATTTAGTGGTAATAATTCGTTAGTTTTGGTCGTACTAATGTCAAGGGCGCATGCCTGAAAGTGTTGCGACACAGCGCTGACGTATTTATAAAAACCGAATATTTTTTTCTCCCGTTATATTACTACTACCCTGACACACGCTGTCAGACACAAATATTGATCGGTTGTGGCTGTCAACCAGTCAAAATTAATAACAAACACATGTTTCCTTTGAATGTACACTATGTTGCCATATTTCCATGCCATTTCAATATCAACCTCAATAAAAGAAGAAGAAATTTCGAATAATGTTAAAATTATAATAAAATACCCTTGAAGCATTTAAATCCAAGGTCTCTTTGCTAACAAATGTTAAATTATAATTAAGTAACGGTATGTGGCAACATCGTAACTTTATAATGGTTATTTGCGCCCATTCTTTTGGTAGCTACAGATAAGTATGTCGAGCTATACACACCACGACAAAATAACTTTATTACTTGGCCGGGAAGAAGCAGGTTAGTACTAGTGGTACAATTTTAGTAATTTTTTTCTAGACCAATAAAGAAATGTTGATATAAGGAATTATACAGGGTGTTTTAAAAAACCTTGACATCGCTCGTGTGGCGATTTCTTACCCCAAGAAAAAAGATAAATAGTTTCTATCAACATCCGGAGCCGCTTTAATTTTGAAAGACAAGGTGTTGAAAATGAAAAAAAAAAAACGATTTTTTCCCAATATTTTTTAGAACGCTTTAGATACCATTTTGAATTTTAGTAGGCACTAACTAGGCATAAGTGCACATAAATTTCATTAAAAAAGATTTGCTCTACTTCTACCAGTGGTGTCCGCGCTAGCATGTATTTTGATATTTTAAACGAAAAAAATTATACGGCACTGTTTTTCTTCAAAATAAATAGTATTTTCAAAATTGCGCTTTATCACTTAGCAGAAATGAATCCTAGATTTTTCTTCGTGTGACCAACCGTTGTCGATTAAAAAAATAAATGACATTTATTTCAATATCGCTTTGCCCACATTAGAGTTTGATAAAATTGCATTTATCTCCTAAACAAAACCGAAGTCAAAAATGTATCAAAAGGTACTCCGCATTAGGGGCCGTCGATAAATCTCGTGACGCTCTGAGGGGGGGGGGGGGAGGGTTTCTTCAGTCGTCACGGGACGATTTTAAAAAACGATTTTTTCAATTGCCCGCAAAAAGTCGAACGGTTGGTACGACAATGCGATTGGAACGAACACCCAATCAGCGCACAGCGTGGTGAATTGAGGTTAAAACTCATTTGGCTTGAGAATATGCTTTGTGGTTGACGAATGTCTAATTAATTATTAGTCGACTAATTTTTAGTTCGGTATACAGGGTGTCTGAAAAAAATATAATAAGTAAAAACGCTCGAACACGTCGATTTTATTTTTATTTTTTACACATTTCAAAAATATTTGTTTCTATACAGGTTGTCCCACAAAAGCTGGGGATACGACTACTTCGTTTTTTTCAAACGAAACACCATAACTTTTTTAACATTCTTGTGTTTTACGGAAAATTCAACACAGATTTCATGTAACATAGTATGATGGCAAATACACTGCTCGAAAAAATTAAAGGAACACTTTTGGATAACCCTGTAACTTATTAAGTGATAGTTATATACAGATGAACATTTATATTCTGAAAGACACATACTTTCTTCTAATAAATCGATTAATAGAACTTTAAACCAATCCTTTATTCGTAAACTAAGATTAACAATTATAAAAAAAGTGCGAATAACAAAATGAAAAGAAAAAAATTTTTAAAGGCAATGTTCCGCTATCTGAAAACCAATGTGTTTTAGTATCGCGTATGCCCTCCAGCAGCACGAATTACTTCTTGGCATCTTCTTGGCATACTTCTCACGAGCCTTCGAATGTCTTCCTGTGGTATACTGTCCCACTCTTCGACTAGGGCTTCTGTTAGTTGCTGAAGGGTTTGAGGTGGATTTGGACGACGTCGAATACGTCTGTCCAATATATCCCATAAGTGTTCAATTGGATTAAGGTCAGGGCTTATCGCTGGCCAATCCATTTTACGAATTTCATGCTCGTTAAGAAAATCTATAGAAATCGCAGCAGTATGAGGCCTTGCATTATCCTGCATGAAAAGAAAATCAGGACCTATACCATATGCTGCAGGAATAACGTGATCTGACAGAATGATATCAATATATCTTGCAGCTGTAAGCTGTAAGACTTCCTGGTATCACTACAAGATCGGTTTTTTCCTCCAAACTTATTCCACCCCAGACAATTACCGAACCATCTCCAAATCTGGATACCTCTTGTACAGGGTTATCCAACCAAGACTAGACAAGGCGATTTTTTGAATTTTCCTGTACTTTTATAAAAAAACTGAAATAGCCATCTTAAGTCATTTTCTCCCGCGAATTCGAATATCTTCAGCAAAAAACAATTGAACATCAAACAAAAGTACTAGGGGTCACTTTGATATTTTTTTTAAATGGGATGCCGTATTTTTAATGAGCTTATCCGATTTCTCATATAAATTTTGATCTAAAATGTTGGATTTTTAATTCAAAAACGCCTTTTTTCTTCAGTTTTAAATTCGGAAAATGTTAAAAATAAAAAAAAAAAAAAAAAAAAAATTAAAAATCCAACATTTTAGATCAAAATTTATATGAGAAATCGGATAAGCTCATTAAAAATACGGCATCCCATTTAAAAAAATATCAAAGTGACCCCTAGTACTTTTGTTTGATGTTCAATTGTTTTTTGCTGAAGATATTCGAATTCGCGGGAGAAAATGACTTAAGATGGCTATTTCAGTTTTTTTATAAAAGTACAGGAAAAGTCAAAAAATCGCCTTGTCTAGTCTTGGTTGGATAACCCTGTACAGTAGCAGCGGAGTATCGTTCATTGGGACGTCTGTATACACGCACCCGACCATCACAACGAGTGAGACGAAATCTTGATTCGTCTGTAAAAAGTACTGGTTTCCATTGTCAAAGTTGCCATCCCAAATGAACACGAGCAAAGTTTAATCGCATAGTTTTATGATGTCGAGTTAAAACAGGTTTTCGTACCGGTCTTCTAGGTTTTAAATCTGCTTCTCGTAACCTGTTTCTGACAGTCTGGTCAGAAATGGTTACCTGATGAGCCATCAAAAGTGTACTTTGAAGGTCCTTTGCTGTCGCTATTCGTTTTCGCAAAGAAGAAACTACTAAATATCGGTCCTGAATTTGTGTAGTTTTTCGCTTTCGACCTTGTCCGGTTCGTCTTTTATATCGTCCAGTCTCTCTATAGCGATCATACACACGTTTGATGACTGACGGACTGCGAATAACATTTCTTGCTACTTGTCGAATTTTTACACCATTTTCAATTAAAGCTATGGCACGAGCGACTTCTATCTCGCTAAGATATCTTATTTTGACAGATAATGAATTCAACAACTACAAACTGTCATGCCGTTGCCCGGTGAAGCTCTCTAAGCCTGCCTCAACATAAAACCTAAATGTGAATATTTTCATAATCACTTTATTTTTTGTACTTGCTGTGGAAAATTAAACTTATCTCGAATAAATGAGCATAATCACGTTTATTTTTTAACACATCACTAAAATAAGATGCAAATCGATTATGAAAATATAATTTTCATTTGTTAATAACAGCAAGCCAAGAAGTTATAGGGTTATCCAAAAGTGTTCCTTTAATTTTTTTGAGCAGTGTATAATACAAGGTGTGAAAAATTACTTTAAACAAAATTGAAGATACGTGTTTTTAGTCTAATTCCTCGATAAAAGTTACACCGGTTCAAGTACCAGTAAACCAAGATGAGTTTTAATTATTACTATTTTGCGTGTCTCACGCTTGTCAATCAATTGACATAAGTTTGAATTGTAATATTTACAAAAAGTAGTGATATTACTGCACATTATGGGTTATTTAACCGATAAACAGCGAACCGAAATATTATTATTGAGGGGCAGCGGCGACCGAAAACGACGTCAACAAGAAGTTTGTGATTTGTTTATTGAAAAATATCCGAACCGGCAGATTACTCAGTCGACGGTAAGCAAAATTGTACAAAAATTTTGAACATATGGAAATGTTAAGAATCTAACAAAATCCGGGCGAAGAAATTCCTTAACTGATGATAAAAAAAATAGATTTGTCTTTATCTATCTATGAAAATCCTCACTCCTCACTTAATTTGTTATCAAGAAACAATGAATCGCATAGAAGTTCAATCCAAAGATTTTTTTAAAAGAGAAAAATTTCACCCCTATAAAGTTAATTTACGTGCAAAAGCTTTTCGATAATGATCCAGCCTGAATTTTTGTGAGCAAATGATGGAATTGTGTGATCAAAATCCAAATCTCTTACGAGGCATCCTATTTACCGATGAAGCAACTTTTTGTCTCAATGGAAACGTTAATAAGCAAAATTATCGTTATTGGGCTGCGACTAATCCGCATTGGATCTTAGAAAACAACACGCAATATCGGCAGAAAGTAAATGTTTGGATGGGGGTAATTAACAACAGGATGTTGGGACCTTATTTTTTCAACAAACACTAACAGCCGAGAGATATTTGGATTTTCTAACATTTGAATTAATTCCTTCTCTGGCAGTTATTTTCCCAAATGATCACGATCCAGATATTCCTGGACAACAGATATGGCTACAGCAAGAAGGTACCCCGCCTCATTATGGACATGCAGTTCGGGAATATCTGAACACAATCTTTCCATACAGGTGGATTGGAAGGAGCGGGGCGGTGGAGTGGCCGCCTAGGTCACCCGACCTTACCCCACTTGACTATTTTGCTTGGGGATACTTAAAAGAAAGGGTATATCAACACCAACCGCAGAATATCGACGATCTGAACGAATTCGCCAGATAACGAGGAACATATCGCCAGAAACCGTACAACATACCGTACAACATTTCTATGAGAGATTAGGATATTGCCAAATAGTCAACGGGGGCCATTTCGAACGTCTGCTAAAGCCGAATGCTTTGTTTCACTAGTTTAAACAAGTATAATTTATTAAACTTATTTTTTGAATTTTGTTTAAAGTAATTTTCCACGCCTTTTTGTGGGACAACCTGTGTAGAAACAAATATTTTTGAAATGTGTAAAAAATAAAAATAAAATCGACGTGTCCGAGCGTTTTTATAACAATGCATTGATTAAGGAGATATTTGCAATATTCCATTCTTTTGAGACACCCTGTATAAGTACTCCTAATTTGTTCTCAAATTTGTATGTTAAAATCACCAATATGGAAAGAAATAAACCTATGATTTATTAAAAATGTATTCTTTATTCTGGTTATCGAACATCGTACATAAAGGGGGGGGGGGGCTGGTCACCGTCACATGACGTTTAGGGAAGTATTGGGGGGGTATGGTCAAGCGTCACGCTACCGTCACAGCGGGGGGGGGGGGAGATTTAGCAAATTTTAGCGTCACGTTTTTTATGGAAGGCCCCTTAGACATTAAATTGTCTACATAACTGCGTTATAAAAATAGAAAAGGGCAATGGGGGTACATAGTTTGTGCTCGGCTTAAAAATTGTAACACCCTGTGTCTCAAAAATAAGGCTGTTGCGGACCTACGTTGATAAAAACTATTTGTTTTATTCTTGGATAAGCAGTCATCACACGAGCGATGCCGCATGTTTTTTGAAACACCTTGCATAACAAGTGTACATTTTTTAGTGTAGCGTTAGATAATATAAAACATTATGCCCATAATGGCTGATGCTTATAAAATGGTGAAAGGCTTAGTCTTTGTTTATAACTGATGTCAATGCAATCGTCAATTATTGTTTAGGTATATAAATACACCAGGGCTAGTTAAACATGGCAGGATTGAGAATAATTTACACTACAAAATATATAAACTTACTTAAACCAGTTCTAGCTTGAATTGAACACACAGGTATAAAAAATTGTCTCATAATCGAATTCTGGTTGACCAATTTTTGTTGATCATCTAAAAATGAACCGACATTTGGCTCACACGTTCCAATATAAACGGAGTCAAGAATGCAGCTGTTAGTGCGAGTGTAAAAGTAATATCTGGTTTAGTGGTTGAAGAACTGAGAAAACTTATCTGGACGTCTATTCTTAAACTTGTCTTGTCTCTTGGCTCTTGTCTAAAACATTGGACAAATGGTTGATTTGGAAGGACATCCTCGCAGGCCAAATTATTGGCGATAGACTCGTTGAGTGTTTATAATGAATCGATAATTTTCAAAATAAATCTCGATGATTTTGATTCGCTGTGCGATTGTTAACTTCTCCATGACAAATCTTATTAATCTTGACCACAAATCCTAACAAAAAAATATACATCATCTGACTAAAAAGTTATTAGAACTTCAAATCCCATCCTGACCCATGGGCCACCCTGTATAAATTTTAACTAACACTTGGGCCATTTAAAAATGATTTTGTTGTCCTATATTTGGCAAAAATAGCAAACGCTTCAAGCGCAGAAGCAGACTACAGAGTTCGTCAAAGTCGGATGATTTCAGACACGTCCGATACATTTCAACTAGTCTAAAAACAAATGATGACTTCGATTTTAGTTGATCAACCAAAATCAATCAACTAACATGAGATCATGAGAACGCTCCTTAAGTGCGCCCCAGCAAAATCTAACACGCGAAAGCTGATCTCTCTCTAAAAGTTTAAAATGGGACAGCAAATGACGAAGTGCAGACAAATCCATATGACTCTGTTAGGAATACTACGCTCGGCACGAAATGCTGCATTTTAGTATCAGTTTGTGTCAAAGGAATAAATATAACATTGTTAAGGAACGAGAATAGGCAGGTTTCAGATCTGGATATGGCACAAACGATGATCTACTGGTAATAAAAAACCTGATTGAGAAGTTATACAACAAACCTTTGGTATTGACATTTGTGGATTACGAAAAAGCTTTCGACACAATAAATCAACAAAAAATGTTGGAAGCTCTAATGGAATGTCGAATAGATCATCGTTACATAAATATAATCAAATATTTATACAAAAATGCTAAGGCAAGTTCGAAAATCGGAGACCAACAAACAAATAAGTTCCCCATACGACGTGGTGTACGACAAGGAGACACCATATCGCCAAGGCTGTTTACTACACTGCTGGAATATACATGCAAAAGGGCAAACCTGGATGAAGGGGGCATAAGTATAAATGGAGGAAGGCCTAGTCACCTGAGATTCGCTGATGACATAGTCTTGATAGCCGACCTAATGGACGAAACCAAAAATCTATCAGACAGGTTCTACCTTTTCTCCCTGGAGGCCGGACTAAGAATAAACATGGCAAAAATACAAATTATGACCAAGCTACGTCGTATAAATATTTGGGGCACGAGATTCGCATATGAAGAGGCTAAACCATATATCTAAATCAGACCTTCCAATGTGCATTAAAAAAAGTGCATTTTGCCTGTATTGACCTACGGAGCAGAGACATAACCACTTACCAGAAAAACTACACACAAAATCGGTGTGGCACAAAGAGCAATGGAACGCGCAATGTTGGGCATTTCCCTTAGAGATAGATTCTCAAACTAGGGAATACGACAAAGAACAAAAATATTAGATGCGATAGAGCAGTGGCGCACACAGCCTTGGTCTGTGAGGGGGCTTTCGAGAAAAAATAGCGCCGCAGGCAAAAATTTTTTTGGTGCCACGCCCTTTTTTTATGATGATACCCTTGTGGCTGTGTTTTTCAGCTTATAACCAAAAAATTCTACCCCCTTCTGTAGAGGGGAGTAAAAAAATTAAAATAATAAGAAATATTTTATTCAATCATAACTAATAAATACCTAAAATTATAATAAAATGTCTAAACGACGGGGTTTTAGAGCCAACTGGTTTAAGACATCTTCTTCATTTACTACAGTGTCAGATATAAACACAGCTAGCACATTGTCAGATTTCTCAGGATTTAGGAATATCAGGTATAGGTTCAGAGTCCCTGGGGGGGGGGGGGGGTTAACCCCCAAACCCCCCCCTGGGTGCGCCACTGCGATAGAGAGAACAACCGCTCTTAAATGGAACTGTGCAGGATATGTCGTCAGACTGACAACAGATGGACCAGACGAGTATTAGAATGGAGACCAAGTTAAGGCGCCTACCGAAATAGGGGCCGCCCTTCAACGAGATGGACTGATGACTTAGGGCGTTGCCACGGGAACTGGATGCAGGCGGCACAAGATCGGAACACATGAAAGAGATTAAGGGGGACCTATATCCAGCAGTGAATACAAGGAAGGGTTGATTGATGATGATGAATCGTGCATTACGATTCTCTGGCACAGCGCGAATCCATACCCGGCCGCGCTGTAGGTGTAGCCAAAGTTGGGTTACTCTTTGGTGTAGCTATCCACCGGATCGAAATATTTTTAAATTTTCGGTTCGCAAGGAGTTAGCATAAATTTAGGCATGTTAAAATTTTAAATTAAGATATATTTGCTACAAAGTAATTTTCAAAAAAACTAAAACTAGGAAAAGGGTAAGTAATAATTAATAAGTTTTCAAATCTTTTTACCAATTGATTATTTTTGGAATATTAAAATTTGAGCGACAACGTGCTTTCCATATAAACACTGCTATAGTACCCAAAACACTTTTATAATACAAATGGCTCGTTGGGGGCCTCCTAAAGGTTTGTTCATTTTTTTTCATAATCTTCTTAAAAAACAAACCTTGTGTGTAAACGAAAACCGACAAAATCTAATGACAAATTAACTCATTGAGCTTAATTTTTAGCTAGCCCTGTAATTTTTATAAAATGAAATTAATATTTGTTGTTGTTAATTTTGTTACATATTCGGCGCTTTAACAAAATAGTCAATTATTATTAGTAACATGTGTTAAAGATTGAAGAAAAAATACTTTTATTAAATTCTCTATTAAATGTTCATATAAATAAAGATTATTTATTCAAATGTTATTCGAGAAAAATATACAAATAATTTACTGTACTAAAAGTTATAAATATACAGGGTGTATTAGACATCAAGTTTTCAATGATAAGGTACACTAAGAGTTTTTAAAACACAGTCTAGTAAACACCAGCATTTCCGGGCATACCTATAGGTTTTGATTAAATTTTTGTCTGTCGACTTTTTTTTAACTTACTACTGTTTAAATTATCCTGTATGATATATACATCTTTTATAATCATTGTTAGCTTTTAAAATTTCTCTCCAGCTCGTTATATTATTATATTTAATGATAGACCGTAATTCTAGGGGCACATTCCTGAACCAAATTCAAGTAGAAAAGTTCATATAAATATGTGTCCTAAATAGTTTGGTTTTCATGATATAGGGTGTCAAAGTTTAAAAGAAAAATCGGTTTCTTATTAATATCTCTAACATCCTTTTGCCGATTTTGATGAAACTTGGCAGTGTTGTTCGTTGTGATAAGATGCTAAATTAGCACCGACTAGATGACAATTATGAGTTCCAGTGGCGTCTCGGGTGGCAGTCTAATGAATAATATTCACAAGAAAAATGTACGCCACTAACTTGCTTAAAACTTTTATATTGTTTTCTGGTTAAGCAGCTAAAAATACAACTTTTTTTTCTCTTAATATTTTTTTGTATCTTACGTTTTCAAGAAAAAAAATAGAAACCACTTCATTTCTTTTCGAAATTTTTTTTTCTCGAAAGCGAAGATACGAGAAAATATCAAAAGATCAAAAAAGTTGTATTATTAGCTACTTAACCCGAAAACAATATAAGCTTTTTAAATAAGTCAGTGGCGTACATTTTTCTTTTCAATGTTATTCGTGAGACTGATCCCAGGGACACCACTGGAAATCATAATTATCATCTGGTCAGTGAAAACTTAGCGCCTTATCACAACGAACAACACTGCCAAATTTCACCAAAGTCCTCCAAACGTTCTTTGAGATATTAATCAAAAACCGATTTTTTTCTTATCTTTGACACCCTGTATCTAGAACTTTTTCAACTTTTCTACTTGAATTCAGTTCAGGAATGCGCCCTTGGAGTTACGGCCTATCATTAAGTAACACCCTGTATTATAGCTAGCAAAGAATTTTTGTAAACATTCTTTGCATTAGGACTCAAATCCAATAAAAGGTGGAGAAAGTTTTCAAATATTATAAAAAAAAACTAGGGCCCATATTTATCTCTATAGAAGTCTGGGCGGTATTATAGAAGGTTATTGAAATTATCTACAGTGTGTCTCAAAAGTTCTAAGCCACTTGAGCTATTTCTTTATTCTAGCAGATTTCAGAAATCTACCATAGCATTTTAGTCAATGGAGTTCGTCATGGGATACTGGGTATTTGAAACGACATTTGAAACCGAAAGGTATACTTCCTATATTGCAGTATTTTAAAGAACATTGTCAAAATCATAAAAATTTTGTTACCTCTATTTATTTTTAATTTAGTATTGAGTCATCCAAGGGCATCGCCAGCCAATGGACCAGCGAGGGGGCAAGGTTAGGATTTAAATTTTTATGGAATAGTATATTATTAACCAAGCTTTAGACAGCCATCATTATTGCCTGAGCGGAGCCGCGAGGGCTATAAGCTGTCTAAGCCGTGGTTAATATAATATTTTTTTCACTACTACAAACTTTTATAAGACATTTATCTTTATAGTACTAACAATTATACTTAAAAAATTATAGGTAGGTATATTTTTTAATCAAGTTACCCGCGCTTTGGAATTGGCAAAATATTTTGTTGTTTTGTCAGGTGGCTTTGTTAATGTCAACTTTTGTTCATTTATGTCATCAGATTTCACGAGTTTTCCGTTTTTTTAAAAAATGAGCGAAGAAAATGTTAGTGATATTATTATGTGTACACCTCCAGAATTAAGGATGGAAGCAGAAAAAATGTTGATTGTATCGATAATTTACAATATCAAGCATATCTAATAATCTAATATGTATTGATAATTATCTGGTTGCCTAACCACAAAAATCACCTTTTAGGTTATTCATGTTTATGAATTCATGTTATAGAATCAAAAAATCGAGTTACCTGCGTTCAAATAGATTCCTGAAGATCGATCAATAATGGATTTCAATGCCTTATTATTGACCATGGTCAATAATAACTTATAAGGTAGAGAAAAACGATTTCTAACGTTAATAACCGGTCAATAATGGCGATGTTATAGGTTAGTGGTGGAAAAAAGTTTTTATTTTAAGAAAAATTCATAAAACAATTAAAATAATATTCTCGGGTTTTGTGCAAATTCGTTGTTAGCGGTGGAGTAAATTGTTGGAAAGCAAAAATTCCAGGGATCTGCTCTCCTCAGTCAGTCAGCCAAGATGACGAAGCAGTGTTAATAATAGTATGTTTTTAGCGCCATTTTTTATGCATACAAGGAACGTTGCCGCTACAATTACAGTGAGTAAGAATTTTAAGTGTGTAGATACTACAACAGAAAGTATACTAACCTACTTTTCATTCCTTCCTTCCTATTTTTCGAATGACCACGACAAACACCACTGTTTAATTTTGTGTTTCCCCTCATGTAAAACTGCTAGGTATGCCAAAAACTGTAAAATTTGCCAAAATAATGAAATAAATCTAGTGGGTTTAACACTTCTGGGACACACTGTAAATCTAGAATTTGACAACAAATCTGAACTAGCCAAAGCAGAATCTCTGTTTGAGTAAGGAAAAGTGGTGGTAGGGGCAAACCCGCACCCAATACGGGCTTTGGCAATATCCAACTATTTTTCAACAACCAATATTATCAATTAAAAACATATCACTTTAGGTAATAAGATTATTGAAAATATGGTGAAATATATTTTATATTTTTCTTGTATGAAGAAAGGTACTTACTGTCCTAGGATCATATATTAATAAAATTTAATTATTAAACATGTCTTTCGAACGTGTACGATAATGGAAAAAACAAGAATTTAATTGATCTATTTTTAGTTTTTCTAGGACATTATGTACGATCATTACATATATTTAATTTAATAGGTTAGTTCTTTTATAGTTGCCATATAAAATGTCAAAGAGTTTAGCTGGATATATAAACTCGCAAAGTTGACGAGGTTGAAGTTATGTTCAAGTTGGTGAGGTTCGATATTCGACAGTCCAGAATATGGCATTTATAAAGTCAGTAGCGAAGTTCGAAAAGTTGTTGTTTGATTGGTTGAAATTTGTATCCAATAGAGTGATGGTGTTGTAGATAAATTCATAATTTTGGATTAACTCGAGTAACAATAAATTAGTGTCACCATTCTCTATGCTATCCATTTCTAGTTTTCCAATTTCTGACACAAAACACAATACTAAGCTTACAACAAACAGAAAATCCAAATACAAATGACGAAAGGGAGACGTAAACAACGCAAAGATATTTGACGTTTCCCTGTAATCACATAACTTTTAAATAGCGTCTTCATTGGTCGAAACGAACCTCTCGAACTCCGAACATAAAAACTGGTTATCTCGAACTACACGGGAACTTTTAGAAACTTACGAACTTTGCACGAACTGAGTTTATAAATTAAACTGAATGTTCCCTTTAGTTTAAATTGAACTCTTATTTCCAACGCCAACTGAACCTCAACCTCGCCAACTTTTTGAGTTTATAAATCCACCTTTGTGTAGTTATACATCAATCATACTATAACATCACTAACATTTATTTTTTAATACAACAATCTAAATAGTATGTGTTAGAAGCAAGGCGACTATCTAAATTATACACATTTGACAAACAGAAATTTTTGTCGGTTTGCTTGTGGCGCAGCCAGAACTTTGGCTTGGTAGTGGGGGGGGGGGGGGGGGGTGTAAGTGGATGATAAGGTAATAGCCTATATAATGGGGCGTGCATGAAGGCAACATAAGCAGCAATTTTGTCAAATGTAAATTTGTTGGACAAAAATATTTACCTTTCTAAAAATTACTTCCGTTGCTTACATGGAACGCATGCCCATGCGTATAGGTAGATATATACTAAACAAAAGTTGTATAGTAAGAATCAACTAAGAAAAGGCCACCGCGTCCTCGCGTGGAATACTAAAACGTGTTCCATTGCACATCGACTTTATAATCCTGTCTCGTGGCGTAAGCAGATGACTTGGCGCCCTTTTCTTAATTAGTTCTTAGTCTACCCATTATATCTTGTTTACAAAAGAAAGACTTACAGGCGACAAATGTTCAATGAATATTTGTGTATTAGTACGTCCACTACATCGCGCAACACCAGCCCCTACATAGGGGAGAGGTGGGCAAGTTGACATACCCATTGGACAAATAGAAATATCTCAGAAACAAACAAGATTTATTTTTTTAAAATGTAAGCAAAATGATGTCAATAGTGCACGTACTTAACTTAAATACGTAATGGGACATAACATAAACTGGTATAACATAAAAAAAAATTAACAAACTCATGTCAAAAACCATCTTGCCCTACCCCGTAGGGCAAGATGACATACGAAAAAAATATAAAATAATTTTAATTACAAATAATATTAATTAGCACACAATTTACAAATGAATTGTTTAGCCCTTTTAGAAAGTCCAGCACACTCAGCGTGCGCCCATTGACGACACTTTTGACAACACAACCAACCTTCATGGGCTTTTGAATTACTGTATGGTTCATTGCAATACAAGCACGGACAGTCACTGTCATCGTCATCGGTATTAAAAGGTTCATCAGACTCTGAGTCCTCAAACACTTTTTTTGTCACAGTCTTTCTTTTACTTTTTCTTAATTCTTCAGCTTTTTTGTTTATCTCTTTTTCACGTAGACTTTCCAAATATGGACTTGCTGTCAAAATGTCCTGGTAAGAATTTTTTTTGCGTGTCGTACATTTCCTTGTATTTGCATGTGGCAAAGGCGATGTATTCAATAACATTTCTGATGCAGACTTTTCTTCTGGCAATGCTGGCTCTAAAATCATTGTGGTGGATGAATGAGGTTTTTCTATATCTAAGGTTGCAGCTGCATCTATATCTTGAGGTACCTACATCTGTTACCGTACTTGGTAAAAACATGTGTTCCGGAAATACATTTGCATTAAATGGCGATATTCCAGTGGCTTTAAAGCCACTCAAAGATATAGCATTAGTTGCAGTTTTACCATAAGCTTCAGCAAAAAGGGAAGCAACTTGATACAATGAAATAGGACGACCGGCATGAGTTTTTAACCACTGAGTTACGGCTGCGTCGTAATATTTGCTTAAGGGTCCGAAAAAACAAACGTCTAGTGGTTGCAGTCTGTGCGTACAGTGGGATGGAAGGCAAAACAGTACTACTGTGTTTTGTTTCGCTAGGTCTAAGGCTTCAACGTTTTTGTGGCTAACATGTCCATCTAATATTAGCAAAGCTTTTTTTCCTGGTGTTGGTCTAACATGGGCAATAAAATGCTGCATCAATTTAATAAATAATTCCCTAGTCATGTATCCAGATTCATTGTATAACGGCAAAGTCCCAGCAGGGGCGCCATCATATAAGGTTATATTTTTTCCTAGGAAAAATTATTGCAGGTGGAATATAACTTCCCGCTGAACTCATGCAAACTACCACGGACGAATGAACACCCCTTTCTCCACTAGTAATTGAACCAACTTGCTTTTTGCCTTTCAATGCGAAAATTCTTGGTGGTGTCCTGGTGTCTGCACTGTAGTTATTGCAGATTCGTCCATGTTAAAAATCATTGTAGAGTCAATATTTTCCTTGCTAATGGTATGTTCTAGATTCCGAAAATATTTTTCCACCTGGGGTTTATTAAAAGCTTCTGCCCTTGCCATTGATGTTGCTTCTGGGCGACGTAATGATAGGTTTTTATTGCGAGAACGAAACGAACGTAACCATCCTTTGCCTGCTAGTCTTTTTTCCTTATTAAACTGATGGTTTATTTTGAATTTTTCGGCTAGCTCATATGCCAAAATGCGTACATCTTTTGTGGTTAATCCAAAAAACCTGGATTCTAAAGCCAAAATGTGTTCTACTAAAGCCTTTTCTAGATCGGCGTTTAGTGATGCTTCATGTCGACCGAGATGTTTTTTTATATCAATCGCTATTTTATTTTTATTGTTGGCTCGCCGACGAAGAGTGGCTTGTGGAACATTAAAATGTTTGCTAGCCATTTGCCAGCCCATTTGCTTCTCTGCGACAGCTATTAAGGCTTGCCGCATGTCCGCTTCCCGCCATGAGCCTCTGTTGCTTTTCCTTTTATAGTTACTGACCATCTAAAAACAAAAAGATAACTTAAGCCCACTAATTTCGCAGTGCGGGCAAGATGACATAGTCCCTATGTCATCATGCCCGACAAAGAACACACATATAAATATCGAAAAATAGGCAATTGGAATTAAACATAAAACAATAATGAATGGCTCAATGGGCAGCTGAAATCCTAATTTATTAAACAAAATTAAAGAATATTAGAAAAACGGTAAAATTCTTTACTTATAATCATTACAATAAAGTACTTACATTGAAATAAAATCATTAAATTCCTAAAAATCGTAAATATTTCTTACACAGCGAGACACTTCCACCCACCGACACGTCTGAATGTACACTGGCGATGTACGTGACACTTCTAACGTATAAAATGATCTAATGGCGCTGTAGTTTTTATGGAAGGGGTACTGTGTCATCTTGCCCACCTATGTCAACTTGCCCACCTCTCCCCTAATATTGTTTTCCATATTTGCTGGAAAATAAATTAAAATCAAGAGCAGCTTGTTAATCTGATAAGCTTATGTATTTATAAACTTATTTCAAGCACAAAAATCACAAAACATAAGGTTTATAACCATCTTGGCCAATGCAGTCTATACCACATTTTCAAGTTTCTTGCAGATACGTAGATTTCATCTGCCATTTAGTTTTCTATGTCACGGGAACTTTTATCGTCAAACGTTGATTTTTTCAACGAATAAAACCGATATAAAAAAAACAATGCACAATAAGCTACGATTAATACCAATTATCCCATTTATTCCGGTGTACTTATACTTACATACATCTAAATAATTACTAAATTTACCTAAACTAATAAATTAGACGCACAGACATGTGGACGATTATCATCAGCTGACTAAACGGTCAAAATGCCACTCTTGACGTGTAAATCATATAGGGCAGCACAATTGCTTTAATATGTACGTCCCGCGATAGATGGCGTTTCACTAATAATTGTGCAGGTGGTGTTACCCGATGAGCGGTGCTACATGGATCTCCCCTATTGCAATAAATTACTAAATAATTTAAAACTATTTTTTGTAATAATGATTTTTCTATGATTGTTTGGGGGCGTCACACAGCCTTCTGATTGCGCCACTGGCGTTTGCTGGGCCTGTATATTTAAAATATATTAGGAATTGTTATATTTTGTTTCCTATCAAGTCCAAAAATGCATTTGTATTAAATGGGTACCTATATTAAATATGATTACATATTTATTAAAAAAAAATATGTATTTTTTAAAAACATATTTTGTTGACAGTCAAATGTTTATTAAGGGTTAATAAGTACCTAAATATTATTTGAAGACTTATTTATAGTCATTATAAAAGTGTGTAGCTGACGCAATAAAATTGTATTATAAATTTTAATTATCAATATTTATTATAAATATATATTTCAGCAATAATACTGCTACGCTACCTTTATAATTATTAATGTCTATACACTGTTTTAATACTTTTCAGTCATGCATTTTATAGTGCAAAACTAATGGAACTTACATTCATATTATGTGTCTTCCATTACTTAAAAAAATATTTATTATTGTATTATGCAAACATTATACCTATAATCGATAAAAACATTAATATGTTCCTAGATATCTATAGCATTGCTAATAAATGTGTCTAATCATTAATTGATTTAAAAAGTGCATGTTTAATAATATAACGAGAAAATTATTTTCAATATGTACTTTTTAGATTATATTTTATTATTTTTCAATGACATTTGGTGTAGAAAATATATATAAAAGTATCTTGATTATTGGTTAACTGTTGGAAGGGAATTTTTTTTAAAGCAGGGAGATTTTCTGAGCGGAAATAAATTAATACGAAATTAAAACACGAAAACAGCCTGTAATTTTATTCACAACTAACCGAAGTTGATTTTGGAGTTATCTAAGAATGAAACAGATCGGATATCGAACAATTTCAGTGTGTTCATTTTTTTTATTACTTTCTATTTAAAAATTTCCTTAAAACAATTTTTTCGGTTATAGCGAGGATGCCTTTCTTAACACCTCTCAAAAAATATAAAACTCAACCACGGTCTTGTTTAAATCGTCATACTTTTATAGTTTAAATTACTTAGTATAAGATACAACAAAATCAGTAGTCTTCCAGACAAGAACTGTAGAATTTGTAATAATTTTAAATGTTATGTAGATTTATAAACTTTATAAATATTTAATTTGATTTGGGCTAATAAGATTTGAATTATAACTAGCAGTGGCGTTGCTAGGGTGGGTATCTAACCAATTATTAATTTGATAAAAGTAAAGCCGTTCTTCAAAAAGATCAAAATCAAAAGCATTAGTGAGGAACTAATAAATAAAAATTAACCAAATTTCATCGTTTAAAAAAAAGAGTAAAGACAAATTTTAGGAACCGAGTTAACTATTTTCTGTGACTATAGTGATGGAAATTTAAACCGAAATTGTTAAAAATAGAAATGGTGATAATAATAACTGCCATTTTACATTACAAGACGTTTCTCTCTGCTGTCTTTTTTGGATCGCGAAGGTACCTACAAGACAATTTGTTTTATACCTTAATTATAAACTTATAATTAAGTTAATTTGAGACTTTGAGAGATTATTGGGTTTTCGCACAAGAGCTCGCCCAACATTTATAATTCAGATTTGTTAATTCAAATGTAATGTAATATTACGCTTAGAGTTTAGAGGCTTATTGCGACATTGTTAAAAGTGTATGTAATGTATGAAAAACTGTTGTAAATTTCGTATTCATGTGTTAAATAAATGTAAAAATAAATAGGAAATTTAGAGGAATTGATAGATATCATTCTGGCTTTGTTAGGCATCGAACATAGATATAAATGTATAAAGGAATATCTATAATAAAAATATAGTTGTCTCCCAATTGTTTTTTATTGCTTAAAGGACTCGTATATCTTCAAAATATTGAGTTTCTTAAAAATCTTCTCTACTTTTACAGCTCATGAAGATGAAGAGAGAAGGCGCTCATTTTGAACGAGCCAATTAAAAAAATAATTAACTTCATTTTCGGGTCAGCCTACATCAAATCAACCAAAGGTTTTTCCCTTACCCTCTCCGATTTTCATCATTTTGAACACATTTGATCTACTCATTGAAACAGTAAAATATCCAAATTTTTAATTTTTTGGATAAGTAATTTTTGTTTTGTTAATTTTTGAAATTCTAAAAATTGACTAATTTGGGTTTTGCAGATACACACAAAAATAGCAATGTCTTGAAAACTACTTAAAGTGAAAATCTGAGTAATAGTTTATTTTAAAGGTATTTTAAGTACCTTTTTTATGATGTATTACGTGCCCTACTTTTTTTTCAAAAAAAGTTTTGAAAACGTTGAAGAATTTTTTTTTTTCATATATCTCACCTCTTTGATTTTTTTTTTATAATATATTATTGTTAAATTAACGTCTTAAAAAACTATGTTTAAAGTTTCAAGATGGACACTTTATGTATCCTTGAAAAAAAAAATATACAGGGACTGACTATAACATTAAAAAAAAAATCAATATTTGAAGGGGTCAGTGCAAAAAGTGGTTAAGTCACGTCTTTCAGTTTTCGAGTTATGGTTCTTTGAAAGTTTAGAAATGTTCCCACATCTACATTCTTATTGATAACAATAAATATTCATTTTTTTGTATGTTAGTCAGTCTGTATACAGGGTGTCTGTAAAAGGTATTTACTAAAACCTACCACATATTCTTCAGACCAAAATTAGCCGATTTAAGTAAACTTACCTTAGTACAAAGTTGCTTAGTTTGGGCGCTAGACGGCGCTGAAGTGACAATTTTTAAATCGTTTTTCTGGATTAATTCAAAAACTGCTCATACTATTTTGCCGAAATTTGGTACGTTGGCATAGCTTTATGGGGCAAAAAAACCCATGACACAATTCTGATTAATATCAGTCCATGGGCGTAGAACCTGGGTTTTTTACTAATTGCTTGTTTCAGATTTCTGTGCCAATGGTTTTGGCACAAAATTCAGATGAACCAACTCATTTGCTACAAAAAAGGTACTCTTGATAAGACTCGATTCCTCTGACGGTTTTCGAGAAATTTGCATTTTATTACTTAATACGTAGTAGTTTTTACCACGTAGTACTAAGGTTTTATAGAATTTTTCGGTTTTTGATTTCTACGCCAATGGAAGATAAGAGGTTTAAGTTTAAATTTTAGATTAAACCAACTTATTTACTACAAAAAACCTCTTGAACAGTTTTCTTATCATCTGCTTTTTGTTCGCACAGTATTTTTCAGGCATGTACAACACGACCTTACACCTCACAAACGATTGTTTTTGATTGGTTATTATTAGTTTCATCTGACAACATAAGATTATTGTCAAATTTGTAACATTTAATATTGTTGCTAACAAAATGAGAGTTGCAGCACGTGGCTACATCTCGTTGCTAACGTTCAATCACTTTATCTGCTTGCATTAATTATTAGAAAACTTTAATTGTCGTGAATTATCATGGCGGTGCAATACACTAATGCAGAATATACCGATATGATATTGGTATTTGGGTATTGCCAAGGAAATGGGCGAGAATGTGTCAGAGTATACTCCGAAAGGTTTCCAACTCGTTGTATCCCAAGCCACCCGACGTTTGCTGCTGTTGAAAGACGCCTGCAGGAAAACAGCCAATTTACTCCCAAAGCCATTGATAATGGAAGACAGCGTTTTGTAAGGGTTCCTGAAGTCGAGGAAGACATTTTAGAACGTGTTGCAGAAGATCCAAAAATAAGGACCAGGAGGCTAGGTAGGGAAATAGGAGTTTCCAAAGATATTGTTCATGAAGTACTTCAAGAACAGTTGCTATATCCATACCATAAGATGCCAGTTCAAGATCTTTTACCTAATGATCCTAAAATGCGCCTGGTTTTTAGTCGGCTTGTTCATAGGCAGAGAGAAGAGAATCCCAACTTTGCCAACAATATCTTGTTTACCCATGAAGCATGTTTCACAAGAAGAGGGATTACTAATTTTCATAATGAGTTTAGAATCAATGTGTGGGCTCGAATAAGTGGTAATCTCATTGTTGGTCCTGTCATTATTCCACCAAATTATTTGCAACATCTACAAAATACGCTGCCAAATTTGCTAGAAGATTTACCTTTACAACTTCGGAGAGATATGTGGTTTATGTACGATGCATACATTTTGCATTAAATGATAGAAACTTTTTGAATCAGCAGTACCCAAATAAATGAATTGGTAGAGATAATGCCCCTGTAAATAAATCTTAAATCTTAACTTAAATCCATTGGAATATTTCTAATGGGGGCATCTTAAGACAGTGGTTTACAAGACAACTCCAAATAACGCAGAACAACTATGGCAATGTATTCAAGATGCAATAAATATTCTTAAGGGCGATGAACAAGTTCTGCAAAGAGTGTGTTTTAATTTTCTTCGACGTATAAATCTTTGTATTCATGGACATTTTGAGCAATTTTTATTTATTTCTATTTATTTCTGTTTATTTTGTAAAAACTAATACGTATTAAGTAATAAAATGCAAGTTTCTCGAAAACCGTCAAAGGAATCGAGTCTTATCAAGAGTACCTTTCTTGTAGCAAATGAGTTAGTTCATCTGAATTTTGTGCCCAAACCACTTTTGTTCCATAGGCACAGAAATCTGAAACAAGCAATCAGTAAGAAACCAGGTTCTACGCCCATGGACTGATATTAATCAGAATGTGTGGCATGGATTCTTTCGCCCCATAAAGCTATGCCAACGTACCAAATTTCGGCAAAATAGTATAATCAGTTTTTGAATTAATCCAGAAAAGCGACTTAAAAATTGTCACTTCAGCGCCGTCTAGCGCTCAAACTAAGCAACTTTGAACTAAGTTAGGTTTACTTAGATCGGCTAATTTTGGTCTGAAGAATATGTGGTAGGTTTTTCTAAAGACCTTTTACAGACACCCTGTATACAGTGTCCCCCCGGATCGACGCAACGATAGGTGAAAAAGGCTGAAATTTTTTGAGTTGAAACTTTATCTTCTGGG
This sequence comes from Polydrusus tereticollis, assembly GCA_963920685.1. Classification (NCBI taxonomy): domain Eukaryota; kingdom Metazoa; phylum Arthropoda; class Insecta; order Coleoptera; family Curculionidae; genus Polydrusus; species Polydrusus tereticollis. The sequence goes on along the minus strand of OY987326.1, from coordinate 106,501,191 downwards.
GTTCAGCCCTGCTTGGATAGAAACTAATTTGTGGCATAATTTTAATTTCGAAAAATCAAGTGTGCTTTGGAAATTTTCAAAAAACTTTTTTTCCCACCAGATTTCTAGGAGATACGAAAAAATTTTGTTAAGAAAAGATGTTTGGAAATAATAAATGAGTTAGAAAACAAAATTTTAAAATCCTATGCCTACTTTGATGTTTTGCATTATTTTTATTGCACGCACCTCCCTGTTGAAGATATTAAAAAATTTCGTTACGAAAAGTTGTTCAAAATAATAAATTAAACACGATCGGTTTATTTTATTCCCTTTAATAGACATTTAGATAATTAAAGAAATGCGAACATAAAAATAACAAGCAATTCACTTCCTTCAAAATATGAATAAATTTGTTTTTCCACTACTAACCTATAACATCGCCATTATTGACCGATTATTAACGTTAGAAATCGTTTTTCTCTACCTTATAAGTTATTATTGACCATGGTCAATAATAAGGCATTGAAATCCATTATTGACCGATCTTCAAGAATCTATTTGAAGGTAGGTAACTTGATTTTTTGATTCTACAACATAAATTCATAAACATGAATGTGGTTAGGCAACCAGATAATTATCAATACATATTAGATTACTTGATATTGTAAAATATCGATACAATCAACATTTTTTCTGCTTCCATCCTTAATTCTGGAGGTAGACACATAATAATATCACTAACATTTTCTTCGCTCATCTTCTAAAAAATCAGCGAAATCCTGAGTCAAAAACGACATCTACAAAGAGAAAAAAATTAAACCTTATCCCCGGTCGGTCAGTTGCTGCGGAGGATAGCCCGGAGAAAACACACGACGCACATCTTCCCTCGACGAGTAAAATTATGACCGTAAAACGACAAATAATGGAGGATCCAAAAGAACAATCTGATTCCGATTGCGAAGATTTCGTGAACTCTGAATCTGAAGATGATGTGTGCCGTTGTCTCATTTAGTTGGCAGAATGTCTTACAACGACGACGAAATCATTTTACCAGACGAGTTTGGTCCCATAGAACAAACTGGACAAAATATAACAATACGATCGTGGGTCGTTGTTGAATATTTAACTAAAAAAACTCTTAAACATTACGTAGGAGAAGTCATATCCACTAATATCCATAATGAAGTCAAAATAAAGTTCGTGAAAAAATATAAAAACATATTTGTGTGGCCCGAAAAAGAAGACGTTGACGAAGTGCCTATATCGGACATTAAAAAGGTTTTAAATTCACCTCAGATAGGCAGAAGGGGCAAACTTTCTTTTGAAAATGACTTGTCTCCTTTCAATATAATATAGATTATTCGATATTTACAGTCTTCAATGAAGTTTTTGCTCTATTATTTTAAAGTGTTCAATAGTAATGTTAATTTGTTTTACTATTTGCTTGTTTGTAGCTTGTGTTAGTTAAAAAAAATAAATAAATGCAAATATTTAACAGTACATTTTCACATCTACTGCGCTGCGGTGGTCAACTACGCTCCTCATTGTAATGCGAGCCATTTATCATGCAAATTCAATAGTCGGTCAAGTTCACCCCTGTGCGGGGCGAAGTTGACCATATAGATTTTTTTTAAATTTTTACCTCAAAACCTAAAAAACTGTGGTTAATTAATGTAAGTATTAATAATATATTTCAAGGCCTATAATATAGCCCACACCAATACCCTTTTTTTCTAATTTTTCACAAAGATAATTCCTTCTAAAGTTGAAAATCGGTCAACTTCCCCCCGTTTTACGGTACTTAATTAAACAACAAAAAATACCTAAATGATTCCATATTTTACATACCTACATTTAAATTACTTATATTGGTATAGGTATATACAAATTAAGCTAAACAACCTGATTTTATAAATTTGCTTTTGTATTTAAATTAATACATACATAACATTAAAAACACGTTATGAAAATGCAAAAGGAAATCCATAAATATACAAACAAACAAGATTGTGGAGACACTAGTTAACCTTACATTTTAATTCTCGGTTTACTAACGACGTGATAATGAAGAGTTTTATAAAATACTCAAAACACTGTGAATTTTCAATCGAAAATTTGCCATATGGGGTGTTTTCTGCCGCTAATGATGTAAGTATCACATTATTTTATTACTACCCTATAAAACTAGGAAAACCTTCATATATTTGTCGGTTTTTAATTGATCGTTATAAAATTTTAATACAAACATATTATACTACTCAAGTACTCGTGCATGGCAAAAGTTCAAAACGAAACGTCAGTGACGTACTATTTTTACGGTACGTTCATAATATACATTTTGATCTGGCGCATGCACCAGCATTGAGTGTGTCTTCGTTGATTTGAACTCTACGTACCGGGTGTTCCACCTAAGGAGGCAATCGGCTATATCTCAGAAATTAATAACACTAGGACTTGGGAAAAATATATATTTGATAGAAGCGGCCAAGAGAAATTGCTGGAAATTATTTTCAAGTTCGAAAAATGACCGCTAGGGGGCGTAAGAGAACTTTCAAAATAGAAATGCCGATTTTCTCTTGATTTTTCTTAATAAAAATTTGTTAAAAATATAAGCATTGTATTCTTCATAAAATTATGCAACTTTATGTTAGAAATCGTTTTTCTCTATTTTCAATAATAAAGTGGTGGAAGGTCAAACTTTTTTTCTTTCAAACGCTGATATCTCTGCTTTGGATAAACCGGTTGTATTCAACTTGGTCTTGAAAAAAAGCCCTTCTTTTCCTCTACACTTAAATCTATTAACTATACCATATTGATTCTGATGGTGGCCACTAGATGGCGTTTTTCCGTAATTCCTCAATGAATAAGGATTTTCTCAAGAAAATGAAATGTTATAATATGACTTTTTCATGATATTTTATTTTAGGCTTATAAAGGCTATTAAATAGTGAAATAAAAAATCCAGGTCCGTATTTAAAATAAAAAAGTTGATGATGGTTGCTCGAATCCGAAACGTCGGATTAAAAAACTAACCACATCGGCTTGTAGAGGAGGAAAAGTTACTATAAGGAATTAAAAACCGCAACGTGATACCTTTGGTTAAACTAGAGAAATTAGGGATAATATATAATTAATATGGAAAAATAGGCCATTTTTTAAAACATTAATTAATCAATCAAATCTCTAGTTTAACAAAAGATATCACGTTGCGGTTTTTAATTCCTTATAGTAACTTTTCCTCCTCTACAAGCTGATGGGGTTAGTTTTTTAATCCGACGTTTCGGATTCGAGCGACCATCATCAAATTTTTTATTTTAAATCCGGACCTGGATTTTTTATTCCACTATTTAATAGCGCTTATAAGCCTAAAATAAAATATGATGAAAAAGTCATATCATAACATTTGATTTTTTCAAGAAAATCCTTATTCATTGAGGAATTACGGAAAAACGCCATCTAGTTGCCACCATCAGAATCAATATGGTATAGTTAATAGATCTAAGTGTAGAGGAAAAGAAGGGCTTTTTTTCAAGACCAAGTTGAATACAATCGGTTTATCCAAAGCAGAGAATCAGCGTTTGAAAGAAAAAAAGTTTGACCTCCCACCACTTTATTATTGAAAATAGAAAAAAAAACGATTTCTAACATAAAGTTGCATAATTTTATGAAGAATACAATGCTTATATTTTTAACATATTTTTATTAAGAAAAATCAAGAGAAAATCGGCATTTCTATTTTGAAAGTTCTCTTACGCCCCCTGGCGGTCATTTTTCGAACTTGAAGATAATTTCCAGCAATTTCTCTTGGCCGCTTTTATCGATATATATTTTTTCCCGAAGTCCTAGTGTTATTACTTTCTGAGATATAGCCGATTACCTCCTTAGGTGGAACACCCGGCATTCAATACTCAATATCTCAGTATGCGAATGCCCCAAACGATTAAATTAACTTGTATTTATTATTATTAACGAATTAATTTCATACAGTCTGTACCAGTGGCGTAGCCACAGGGGGGCGATCGCCCGCCCCCTTGGCCTGGCGCCTCTTTACTACTTAAAAAATAATTCTTAAAAAACAAGATCGGTCCTATTTTATTTCTACTTAAGAAAGATGGGAATAAACTTAATAAAACCGGTTTTGAGAGCGTCCCATCACATTTTAATTTATTTTTTTTTATATAGCGGATTTTAACTTCATTTGGGGCCAGACGCCCTAGGGAGCATGAAGGATGAATTCCTACGAAATTTGGGCGTGGTCCAAAAAAATTTTTGCCTGCGGCGCTTTAGCTCCGCGGTTTGCGCCCCTCCAATAGTTCGCCCCCTCCGCTACGCCACTGATCTGTACGGTGGTTCTTTGCCGGTGCGTCATTACTTCCACGTGACTAAAACCTAATCTAATCATAATTACGGTTTAAAAAGTCAAAATAAAATCTAAGTTCATAAACGTCAAAATTTTCGTGCTTAGCGTTCATACCTAATCAATGGCGCAACCAGGAAATAAGCTCGGGGGGGGGGGGGGGGCTAAAAAAGAAATAGCGCCGCAGACGAAAAAATTTTGGGTGCCACGACCTTTTTCAAGTAAGAAAAATAAAAAAAAAACACAGCAGAAAAACAGCCAGACTCGTTTTAATTTTTGTGTAATTTGTTTCATCTTATAGGTAGTGACGAATTTATTTTTCTTGTTAACAGGTAGTTAGACAACCGGGGGGGGGGGGGGAGCTGCAGCCCGGTAGCCCGCCCCCCCCCTTGGTTGCACCACTTGACCTAATAATAATAACAAATATCCATAATTACTAACCGCCAACCCAAAAGCACAGCTTAATATAAAAGTACGATAACAATGTATCTGAAAATAAAAATAAAGGTCTGTCTTTACCACCAAATAAAAAAAAAAACCATTATTTGGTGGTAAAGACAGACCTTTATTTTTATTTACAATCTCGCCACAGAACATGGACTACTTCTTAAATGTATCTGAAAAGTTTATTAGACTTAATTGAATCTCAAGGCACAAAAACGATTAAAAACAAATTAAAATTGACAGATCGAAACGATGACTTTGACATCAACAGACAACTTTACACATATTTTTCGTCTCTGTCTAGCACGTTACCTTGAATTCGAAACGTATTGCGCAACCTCAGAGACGCTCTATTATGTTTTTATTCACTTTTAACGCTTTAATAAATAAAGATGGGGTGTTGTAAATCAAGTTGTTTCTTGATCGTTTATCCATCACGCACCGGCAAAGAGTGGCCGTTTCGACTGTAGACAAAATCATTTCGTCACCGAGTCATTCAACATTCAAGAGCAATATGTAGACTGCAAACTAGCACTTAAAATATTTATTTTGTTTCAGTCAACCCCAAAGATCGGCGTTGCTATTGGCGATTCAATTTTGAATTTGCACGAAATAGCACATTTATTCAATGGGCCCAATTTAAAAGAAAAACAACAAGTTTTTCGAGAGGTAAGTACCTACAGTAATTTAAAAGGTTTTAACGTGCAACAATATAACATTTATGAAAATTGCTTTTAAACAAATCAATCGAATTGAATTCTTTTAGAGCACTTTAAATAGTTTTATGGAATTGGGAATCTTGGCATGGAGAGAAGCAAGGAAACGACTTCAAAATTTGTTATCGGAAGAAGAACCAACTTTAAGAGATAATGCTGAAATAAGAGAAAGGTGCTTATGATAGGCAATAATAATATTATTTAAACTAAATACCCAGCAAAGACCTTTAATTACTTTCAAGAAAATTTCAAAAGTAGTATTTCACTGACGTAAGTAATTATACAGGGTGTTTCAGGAGCACGGAACGTTACTTAAGAATGTGATTCCTTATGATATTTTAGAAGAAAAAGTTCATATGAACATATGTCCGGAGTTGCCCCGTTTCTGTTATACAGGGCGTTAAAGTTTTTTTAAACAATTCGGCTTTCCATAATTTTTTTAAATATCCTTTTCTCGACTTTATTGAAATTTGGTATCGTTATTCATAATGATAGGGTAAGCCCCTTATTAGCCCTTACTAGAATAAATTTATAAAGTCCAGTGGCATCCCGGGGAGCACCTTAACGAATACTATTGACAAAAAAATGTACGCCACTGACTTTTTCTAATCTTGACTTTTTTTCTCCAACTAATAATACAACTTTTTCGATCTTTGAATTGTTTTCGTATCTTGCTTCGTTTTGAGAGAAAACATAATAACCACTTTATTGCATATGTACAGGGTTATCCAACCAAGACTAGACAAGGCGATTTTTTGACTTTTCCTGTACTTTTATAAAAAAACTGAAATAGCCATCTTAAGTCATTTTGTCCCGCGAATTCGAATATCTTCAGCAAAAAACAATTGAACATCAAACAAAAGTACTAGGGGTCACTTTGATATTTTTTTAAATGGGATGCCGTATTTTTAATGAGCTTATCCGATTTCTCATATAAATTTTGATCTAAAATGTTGGATTTTTAGATTTATTTTTTTTTTTTTTTTTTTTTTTGTAGACGAACATTTTCCGAATTTAAAACTGAAGAAAAAAGGCGTTTTTGAATTAAAAATCCAACATTTTAGATTATAAGTGACAGAAAAAAACTTTTAATATAAAAGTTGCATCATTTTTCTCGTCGTATCTTTTAGACTTATTAAAAAAATCATATGCGCATCACGAAGTTAAAAAACAAATGAAGTTTTATTTTTTTAAATGGAACACCCTATATATTTTCCACCAGGGAGAAAGATATCTTTCTCCTGATTTCAAAAATATATAACATATCAACATTTAATTCAGTCGTTGGTGAAATATTTGAGTTTTGATAAATTGAATTAATTATAATCGAGTTCCGCATACTTCAACGTGACCTATTTGTCTGTTTACTTTAAATTGAAACAATCAGTAAGTAAAAAATTACTTATGTTTTATAATTCAATTTCAATAATTTAAAGTAAAGTAAATGACTACATGTTTTTTATATACCCGCCACGACTTCTGACACATTTTTGAATATTTTTTCTCATTTTGTGATGGATCGCGTTCGAAGTAAAATCTGGTTGATCTGTATTGAGCATGAATATTTCTTGTTCAATCCTTTGTCTCAACACTCGTATATTTTGAGGTCTATCGTAATAAATACGGTTTTTTAGAAATCCCCACAGAAAAATATCTAACAGGCTTAGATCCGGGCTATTAGCCGGCCATTGAAGTGTGCCATTCCTGCCTATCCAAAGGTCATATCTGCCATTTAGGTATTCAGTAACTTGTACGATAATTATGGGGTGGTGCCCCATCTTGTTGCCAAACAAGGTTATTGTATTGCCGAACTAGAAGTTCTTCTAAATAGTTTTCAATAATATTTTGAATGAAATTTAAATATCGATTGCCCGTTAGATACCCATCAAAAATAATAGGTCCAATTACTTCGTTGTTCAGCAAGCCGCACCACACATGAACTGACCTCCGTCCCTGTATTTTGACTGGTTGAATTTTATGTGGGTTTTCACTTGCCCAATAGTGTTTGTTTTTTCTATTAAACATCCCCGCCGTCGTGAACGTAGCTTCATCGGTGAAAATAATTTTTGTTAAGAACTCGGGATCTTCTGCTATATGCCTTAATATTTCTTGACAATAATGTAACCGTTGAATCATATTTCTTTCAGATAAGTCTTGAACTGGCATAAATTTGTACGGATGATATTTGTAATGTTTTAACTGAATCTTGTAGAACGACTTTCCAAATTGTGCGGCAACCGTTGAGATCGAACTTCCGGGATTTTCTAAAATATGATTTCTAATTTATTTTATTTATAATTATTAGAATGCAAGAGAATACAGTTACCTTCAAAGGATAGTAAAATATTTAAGTCTTCTTCGTCATTTCTCACAACGGTTCTCTTTTCTCGACCGATATTTTTGGATTAATTAAATCGCTGGATAATGCGTTTGATTGTGTTAGTCGATGGTACCCGTCGTCCAGGATTAATTCGACGATATTGCTGTTGAACTACAGCTATTCGATTGTTATTGGAATAGAAAAGACGTACTAATTCAAGTTTGTCTTCTTCCGAATATCCCATTTTCCTTACTGAATGTTTCAATTTAAAGTAAACACACAAATATGTCACGTTGATACCGAAATATTTCACAAACGACTGAATTAAATGTTGATATGTTATATATTTTTGAAATCAGGAGAAAGAGATCTTTTCTCCTGGTGGAAAATATAAGGGGTGTTCAATTAAATAAAATAAAACTTCATTTGCTCCTTACCTTTGTGATGCGCGTATGATTTTTTTAATAAGTCTAAAGGATATGACGGGGAAAATTATGCAACTTTTGTATTAAAAGTTTTTTTCTGTCACTTATATTAACCCCTGTAGGTGGGTATCCAAATATAAAAAATAACCCTGTACCTATTTTATTTCAAAGTCAAATAAAATATTTAAATTAAAAATAAAATAATTTTTTTAAATAATGATACAAAAGAAAATGCAACAGTTAATCAAAGCAAATGTTGAAAATGGCCACCTTCTGATTGAACGCACGATTGCAATGGTCAATTTTCTTACACGTTCAAAAATGCCTGCATTATTTCGTATCGCATTGCAACTTTCAACAATTTGAATTCTTAAGTCGCTTTCATCTAGTAGAGGCGTCTTGTATACAAGAGACTTAAGGTGACCCCATAAATAATAATCTAGAGGATTCAAGTCGGGACTGCGAGCTGACCAATCCAGCAATTGGGAAAAGGGTTGTCGAGATATTGACCAGCAAATAGGCTAAAATGAGCTCGAGCGTCATCGTGCATGAACTACGTTTTAGTTCTTATTTGTAGAGGTAGGTGTGTCTTCTAGCAGAACATCAAGTTCTTCAAAATTGTTGCTGAGAACGACTTTCTCTAATTTTATGAGGATTATCGTCCGCCCAAAAATATTCGTTATGAAAATTTATAATGGCTTGTCTTGAAAAAGAGGCCTCATCAGTAAATAAAATGTTCAACGAAAAATTGTTGTTATGTGCTACACCCTACCAAATCAAACCTTGGCTGAAAATCACGGGAAAGCAGAGCTTGCACACGTTGAATATGGTATGAACAATAATGAACATAGTTGATAAAGATGCAAAACCCTCCAAACAGTTGATGCACTTGTTTGAAGTTGCACTGCTACCTTCCTGGTACTAGTTGAAAAATCTCTCGAGGTATAGCCTCTTCTAACTAAGACGTGGTTACTGCTGCAGGTCTGCTAGGAAATTCCGTACTACATTTATAATTCCCAGTCTCACGCAATCTTGCATGGAGCTGTCTAAATATTTTGACCCATGGCAGTAGTCTGTTTGGATAACGTTCTTCATTAATTCGCCAAGCTTCTTCAGCATTTCCATTTGGTAGACCATAATGGAAATATATCTGGGCCATTTCAGCATTAGTAAAGTTATTCATTTTTGACTTGTTATTGACAAAACAGATAAATTAGGTATCAAAACTTACGTTTACGTCATATTTTAATTAACTTTGAAATACATAAATATTTTTTTTGTACACGGTGATCATTTATAATGTCCCTCTCTCTTAACTTTTTTGTTTCTTGCATTAGATAAAAATGTTAAATATAAAAGTTGTACAGAATAATGTAAGCTATTTGCAGAATAATATATGAATACACAGGGTATTGCAGAAATGAGTCATAGGTTAAAATATTTTTTCTTTAGATGGTACACCCTATATATTGTTAGCTTTTTAGAATATCCTAAAACTTCTGAATATTTTTCTTATAACATGTGCTATACCTAAATATAAAAGTTTTCTGTAGTAATATATTAAGGGATAGGGAAATTATCGAAAATCATTCCGAAGATTTTTTGCCGTGGAAATCGCTCGAGGGCTTGCCCGAGAGCGATTTCCTAATGGCAAAAAATCTGAGAATTATTTTCTGATTATTTCCCAATCCCGAAATGTATTTTGAAGATTATTTACCAAATAAAAAACTAACGATTTCTGACGGGTGAGATTTTCACTTTTGACAAGGGTGATTTTCACCGGAGAGCGGGAGATTATCGCTGGATTTCTGACGGGTGAGATTTTCACTTTTGACAAGGGTGATTTTCACCGGAGAGCGGGAGATTATCGCTGAATAATCAGGTGAAAATCAACCCGCTTTTATAATGGATGAGGTAAATAATCTGTAGTAATATATTAAGGGATAGGGAAATTATCGAAAATCATTCCGAAGATTTTTTGCCGTGGAAATCGCTCGAGGGCTTGCCCGAGAGCGATTTCCTAATGGCAAAAGATCTGAGAATTATTTTCTGATTATTTCCCAATCCCGAAATGTATTTTGAAGATTATTTACCAAATAAAAAACTAACGATTTCTGACGGGTGAGATTTTCACTTTAGACAAGGGTGATTTTCACCGGAGAGCTGGAGATTATAGCTGGATTTCTGACGGGTGAGATTTTCACTTTTGGCAAGGGTGATTTTCACCGGAGAGCGGGAGATTATCGCTGAATAATCAGGTGAAAATCAACCCGCTTTTATAATGGATGAGGTAAATAATCGATATAATCGCATTTTAACTAAGCGGCTACATGCAAAAATAAATATTCTAGATTTCAGTAAAGTTCTTGGGTGGCTGTGAATTATGCGGTCACGGAGCAACAAAAACTATGTTTATTAGTGACAGTTAACGACATATTAAGTAAATATTACATTTTTTTGATAAATATGCCTTATTCAGAAAGGGAAAGACAAGTAATCTTGCAAACATGTATTAGAGCAAACAATAGCGTTAAATTGGCTCAACGGGAACTGCGTAAAATTAATCCCCGGATGCACGTTCCAGACAAAAAAAAAACATTCCATCGAATCTATGAAAAGTTTCAACAAACATCTAGCCTAGCGAGAAAGAAGAGAACAATAAAAAGAGACGAAAATAGTGATTTAAATATACTAATAAAAGTATATGAAATACAAAATTTAAAATATAATTTTTAAAATTAAAATCTCAACAATAAAGAAGAACTTGTGATATTTACAAATTAAATTGATCAACTGGGCCACCGTTTTCTTGAATACATTTGATATACGTTTTTCGTAACCTTCGTAATGCGGCGGTGATAGATTGGGAATAATCTTTATTCAGAATTTGAATTTCTGTTCTGATAAGTTCTTTTAAATGTTCAGTGCTTTCAATTGTATTTGCATTCACTCGATCCTTTAGCGTTCCCCATAAAAATGCATCCATCGGCGTCAAGTCAGAGCTGTTAGGTGGCCATTGTATTGGTGCAGCCTGTCCAATCCATTCATTGAACCTTCGATTAAGGTAGTTTGTAACAGCTACTACACTGTGAGGTGGAGCGCATCTAGTTGGAAGGCGATGTTTCGCTCTTGTTCCAACGGAAGCTCATCAAAGTAGTCCTCTAGCTCGTGTTGGAGAAAATTCAAATAACCTTCTCCATTTAAAGTACCGTTAAAGAAATGGGGACCTATTATTTTGTTATTTAAAATAGCACACCACACTTGATACTTTGACGACCTTGAAATTTAAATTCCCTGTAGCAGTGAGGATTTACTGTGGCCCATTGTCTGCTATTTTTTCTGTTTATCATGCCACTAGTTAAAAATGATGACTCGTCGGTCCAAAATACATTTCCGAAATAACTAGGATTTAAAAAATTTTTTCGAACATAGCTTGGCAAAATTCAACCCTTTTTTCTCGCTGTCTCTGCGTTAATTTTGTTACAGGCCTAATTTTGAAAGCTTCATATTCACATTTTTTAAGAGTGTTTTGAACCCTTCCATAAGTAGAGAGAAACTAAGAGAGCGAGACCAGTGGTGCTGGTGGTGCTGTTTTACGATCTAACCCAGGTGGTGCAGGTGGTGCGTTTTACGACCTAACCCAAGTGGTGCTGGTGGTGCGTTTTATGATCTAACCCGGGTGGTTCGGTGGTGCGTTTTATGACCTAACCCGAGTGGTTCGGTGGTGCTGTTTACAAAATAACCCGAAATTAAACCCGACTTTTTACGACCTAACCCGGATGCTTTCATGAGGCGGCTTCTTATCTAACCCTAACTTGAACCTTAATATTTATGAACTGACCCGAGATAAAACCCGACTTTTTATGATTTAACCTTAGTGAAACGCCGCTGCTAAAGCGGGATAATTAAATCCCAATTTTTATAAGCCATCCTTAAACCCAACTTTTTACGATGCGACCTGATCCATCCTTAAACCCGACTTTTTATGATTTAACCTTAGTGAAACGCCGCTGCTAAAGCGGGATAATTAAATCCCAATTTTTATAAGCCATCCTTAAACCCAACTTTTTACGATCCGACCTGAGCCATCCTTAAACCAGACTTTTTATTATTTCCCCTTAGTTGAAACGCCGCTGTTAAAGCGGTATAGTAAAAAACATTATTTATATTTTCTAACTTAGTGAAACGCCGCTGGCGGGTAGTAAAGCGAAATAAATCCCTAATTTATATGGTCTAACAAGATAAGTATAATAAAGCGGTACATTTGTCACCACAATAATTATTTATACCTAAATGATCCTCTCAAACCCTCTGCCGACTCGATTTAAAAAGAAAGGGACATAAACCTTTATTTATTATTCCGAAGGACCCTCATTAAAATTCAGTAGCATATCTAATAATTGTTTCCAATTTTTGCACCACTTATAGAAATACAATAAAATAATTACTATCTAGAACCATTAACTAGCGATTTCTTTGTACTGGAAATGGATAAATTATAGGACTATCTTGTAATGAGAACAGAGTAATAAAAAGTAAATAAAACTTAAATACGTATAAAATACCAAGCAGGTATAGGTACTATACAACTTGTGTTCGCCATCAGGTAAAAGCCCTCATAATGCTTTTATAAAAATTTCGGATAATATCATAATATAAGTAAATAGGCTACAATTTCAGGAAAAAAGTAAAAAAAATTAATTCACAGTGTAAAATTGTAGTTAAATGGATTGTAAATACGAAATAATATAAAAAGCTACCTTTTGTTTGCGATGATGTATGCACAATAACTCTATATTATTCGGTCCTTAAACTGAAAATACCCACTAGATAGGTATCATAAGCTGTATTTGTCATCAGGTAGAACCCCCAATAAAATTATGAATATCAGGCGTAGGCAACAATAAGCAAATCACGTTGGTTTTTTAATTTATTATTAATCTGGCTAACTTAAGAAACTCACAATATAACGACCATCCAAAAAAATCATAATACATTACTGGGTGTGAAAGCAATTGCGCTGCAAAATATAGTGTATACCGACTCTGAGGTAGTTAATTAAAATCCCAATTAGCGCTAAAAAAAATCAATTAGATATTTACTTTAGATATTTTAATAAAAAAATTCAATATTCTCACCAACATTTAACTTTTGAAATTAGCATAATAACAAATCCTTTACAATGAATTAAACAAACGCATACATAATTTTAAAATCACATAATAAGAATATAAGCTAAAATCTAACAAGTTCGGACTACTCGAATGACGTCAGTTTACATCTGTAGAGAATACACAACTCTCGAATCATAAAAAATGGTCAAACTTTGTCGGCAAATACCCTTCTATGATGCAGGGGAAGGACAGGTAACTCGAGATGTTTATAAAGAAACGTTAAAGAACATTATTTGCTTATTTCTAGACTCTTAAAAATTAGATGCAATCGAACAATAAATGTTTTCATCATGTATATTTATCATTAACACATTACCTTCGACATACATAAATTCAAATTGATAATTACTTGTCTTAGTGCTTTTTTAGAAGCTTGAATCATTGCATATAACCGTCTGAGGGTACCCAAACTTCCCCTAACATATTTCTCCGCAGCCGGGGAAAAAGAGGTAGAAAAAGTAAAATAACAACTCCAAGTGTCTTTGCGAACAATCGGCAATAAAATAGAGTATTTCAGTTTTTAATTTTTCGTAAATAAAAGTTGGTTAGATTAATAGTCTCTGTGAATATAATAACATAAACAAAGTGATATGCCGTAAATTTAGGAGTACAGTATAAATTATGCCTCTATTAAAATATACCGCAATAACTAACTACCAAAGGATTTTTGATATTTTGAATATATTTGATGCTCATAGCATTATCACATTTCCAAAGGCTCTAAATTTTAGAAAAATGTTCTAATAGAATATGTCTATCAATATAAAGTAAAGGTATTGTTAGGTTTTTTTAAAAAATACGACCTACAACAGTCTCTGCTACAGCATGGCTGACTCTGTAGAAACTTCTGTGAAACCATAATAATTATATCAATAATCGAGTTGTCCTTATGATAATATTTTCTTCCAATATCCGACTCCACTATCCATAAAAGTTATGTTAGAAAATTCATAATTGAGCGCATTGTAATTTTTTAAAAAGAAATTCACTTCACACACAAAGATGTAGCCATTCAATCCATGAAAATAATGCAAGTCAGTATGCGTATGTTATGGCTAACTGTTTAAATGTCTATTCCTTCCACGTTTATCGGAAGAAATACTTTTTTTATACTAGTATTTTAGTTGAAAATAAGATCATAAATCATCTATACAAAACAATCGCCCCTTATGGATTTGAACGAAAATCATAGATTCGACTATTTTCATGAAAAATAAATCTAAGTACGGAATAATGCAGGAAGATTATCTATTTTCTTGGTTTAGAAAGTGATGTAGTTAAGATTTATAACTTAGGAATAAATAAATTATTATTAATCTTTTCGACCTATTTCTCTTGCATATTTAATTTCTTTGATAGTAAGAACTAATCTTTTTATTTTACAAAGTAAAAAAAAAGCTAAAGATCGGCGTTGTCAGTCAGGTATAAGAACTGATTTAACACGATGGTTTTTGTACAAACGTTCACATACAATTGTATGCTTTTTAACCGATTGTGTCGGAAAAAATGACGATTTATAGATTAGATATTTAGACGAAGAGCTAACCTTCTCAATAAAGTATTGATTATTGCCCTGCTAGCTAGACAACACTTTTTATGTTAGTCAAAAAAAAATTTTTTTTTTCGGACGCTATTACAGATTTCATCGTTAACTAACAAACATTAAGACCAAAAAATTAGCGTGCAAGATGAAATGTATAGGTTCACTTCATTTCTACATTATTTTACAACTCTCAATCGCATTAAAAACAAGATCGAATAAAAAATAACTTATGACATATGGACGAAAAATGTTTTTCGGGCTATTTAGGTTAGCGACCGCATTACGTCTGAAATACTACATTTTTCGAGCTTATAACATAATTTACTATTTTAACGTTAAAATAGGGGAAATGATGTATCGAAATGGATACTTTTTTTTTTTGTCGGTCACGAGATTATAGTTTCTTTTAAAATGAACTCTAATATTTACAACACAAATTATCCTTTAAGCCACATTAGTTTAAAACTCGTCTGTCGCTTTCCCTCTATTGTGAGTTTGATTAAAGTATAGCGTAGTATATATTTAGATGAATTTCGCAAATGTTGAATACTTTCAAAACTGAAAAAGCCGCCCTTTGCAATAAATATCTCCGTAGAGTTAGGTACCCTGCAGAGTAAGGGTATTTCAGCGGATAATCATATACAAATTCAAAGATTTTGTCTATTTTAATGGATTAACAAACAATATCTATAGGATGACTTTACTGATAAAAAAAAAATAACAAAAATCCATAAAGTCTAGGCTCACATGAAATTCCATAAAGAGCAGCTGCATAGCCTTATCACATCAAACTATATTTTTATTTCGTTCTATTGTCAAAAGTCTGTGTTTAGGAGATTATCGTTCATTTTAAAATGAACTCTAATATGTACATCACCATAAACTACCTCTTAAGCCGTCGTAAAAATACACTTTTCGATTTACCTCTATATTGATTTTCTAATATTAAATATCTACAATAGTCGAAATTCGCTCGCTAATACCTATGTATGCAAGGTTTCTTCAAAAAATGACAATTTTGTTGTTTAATGGCTTGAAAAAATGGAAAAAGGAGGTTTTTGCATCCATTTATTTCCAGATGAGTGTTAAAAATACTTATAAAACTCGGTATACCGAAGATCAAGCATTAATGAGAGGGTTGAGTCCTGTTTGCCAAATCCTGATTTTTAATTTGACGTTGGCAACGGTACAATTTTTTAACATTTATCATAAGAGGCGTATATTTTTGGAGCTTAGATCTACCAGTTTATCCACGCCCCATTTATTGTTAGTGCTTTAGTAATTTTACTTTCCAATTATTTTTTACCAAAACGCGTAGTTGAAACAGTGTCTATATCAGACGATATAATAAATTTTAAGGATTAATTTGCTTACAAATACACTTCAATTTATTTAGGCTAAAGCAGCCAGACATATACTGGAACTACGAAAACCCTATTACAATTTGGTTGCCTAGAGAAAATTTTGTAAAAAACATAGCTTTCTACACAAATGCTTGCACATTATGTACCTATCATTTTAAGATACCTGGCGACATCAATGTAAGCATTGACATAATGACGCAAGATATAGGTAGGTACTAGAATATTCAAGATTTCTATTAACGATACACTTCAGCATACATGCGAGATGTCATTAATGTCTACGGAAGGCAACAGACATACCAGCTATTTTTACATGGGATTCCATAGACTTGGACGCTTCTTGTTTAGAAATATTTGATGTCATCTTGAGGAGTTTCAAAATGATCCTATAAACCAGCTTCACAGACCGTAATTTGTGATGCTAACACGATTAATACGCAATAGAACAAGATTAAGAAACAAAATTTAAAGTAGCTCTTTATCACACGAAAATAATTAAATAATTTACGGTTACAGAACAATAATTATTTTAAAAAGCTGTATAACTAAATATATTATGTTATTAGGAATATTCTGTCTAAAGTAACAGCTGATCTTAGTCGAAAATGAGATCGTATTATTGATTGTTGAATTCGTTAGGTATGAAATAAAATTAGAGATTTCGTCTATTTTTTCACGATTAAAAAAGAATACCTCTATTTAGCTAAAAATGAAACGATTACAGTGGTAGATTAATTCACTTTACCAAGCATGTAAACTACTAATTTTGCAATAAATATCTTCTATATTTCTAGGTAGGTTTACTCGAAAATGTTGGGCTATTTTCATCAAAAATCCCGATACGAAATTGAAAAATTTGCCTATTTTTGTCGGTTTACAAAGTGATAGTGGAATATTGGTTTGATCAAAGAACAATAATTATTTTAAAAATGTTGTATAATTAACTAAATGTCGGTGTTATCAGGCAGGCAAGAAGTTATTTATCTGAATCTTATTTGTACCATTAGCGTTTATATACAAATGTTAGTGGTTTTCAAAAATTGATATCTCGGAAATTATTAGGTTTAGACTTATAATACGCTTATTAAAAAATAATGACTACTTTATGCAAAATTCAAAAATATTATAAGATGTAGGGTATCCCAGTAACTTAACCAAAGATTTTCGGTCTTCGTAAAGCTTTACACGTTTCTTCAGCGTACCAAACATTCACTTTTTTTAAATATTGACATCGGGTTAGGATTCTGAACATAGGATTAACATCACTCCAATAGTGAACATGTTGCGTTGTCACAGTTCCATTCGTTGAAAAGTAAACAAAACCGTTTGAGCTACGTGGGGAATAAATAAAGTTGGCTTGTTGAAAAATTTTAATATTTATTAAGGTAAAAGACTATAAATATATCGATACAACACTTTGGCATTTCTAATACTACAAACATGAATATCTAAAATGTGATATTTACAACCATCAACTCTCTCTCCCTTCTCTAATTTTGGTACACCAATGCTGTCTTCTAAGTTTATAATATATGGCGTCCTGCAGTTTAATTCCGAAAATGTTTTAACTAAAAATTCCTCTTTAACACATCCTTTAACGTAAATAATGTCTGCGTCTATCAGATTGTTGGATATGATATTATGTAGTTCCTTGTAATCGGTATCACCATAATTATAAAGGATACCATGATGATTTCCAAATAGATATTTGACTTGTTTCTTGCAAGCCTTACTTAAGGTGTCGAATGGTTTAACTGGTTTAAAAAAGTAACTTTTCATACTATTCCCATCATAAATAGCCAATTCTTTCGCGCAAAATTCAGGTATGTTAAATCCTTGAATATCGACTACAACGAACTTCATTGTCTGAAGACTCAAATCAAACAAGTATATTTTCATATTTTTATCGCTCTTAAGTTCGATTTCAAAAGCACACCCCCACTTTTCGATAATTTCACAGTCTTAGCACATAGATCTTATATTTTTATTTACGATCAATTCATCTTTATTCGCCAATCGTCTCAAACGAGTCTGCTTTTGAAAGTAATATAGCCTTAGTATTCAGAAAATATTAATGATATCGGAGCCTAAAACATCCTTGACACTAAAAAATCATTGTGTTTCCTAACAAAACCCATCATCTTGTCTATTTAGCTTGCTTTCCTATTGTTTAGCAGGTTAAATAAAATTATTATTTCGCTCTTTTTGTCTGTACTGAATCGTTAGGGGAATACGTTTCTAGTTCTATAAGAGAGACAGTTAAAATTTATGTAAGCAATCAAAAATCCTACACTATGAGCTACTTAGTTAAAATTTCATATTTCCTTCCTGGGTCAGGCAAAATTTGTGATGTGTCGGACAAAATTTATAAAAATACAAAAAAAAAAATGCTGGATGCATTTTTAGCGTGACTTTCTATTTAATACCATCTTATTTCAAGGTATAATTCGGTTGTCAAAATGAGAATAAAATAATTTTCCCATGGTTTATGTCATCTTAAAAAAGTCAAAAGGTTATATTCTGTAGAGGGTCAGATACATTCAAATTTAAATATTTTCTCCAAGAAGAATTTTAAGATAGTATTATAGTAAATAAAAATTCTATACCTCCAATATTTCATGGAAACATATCGTGTTCTAGCGACATAACCCAAAAGTACCTCTATTCAGAAACGCATCGTACTTTTCTTGTCAATAATTGTCTCATTGTCCCATCCATTACATTATTATAATCTTAAAGCACCTGTTACCAGCATTATCTGTTTTTATGGTTTTCATAAAACATAGCGATTACCGATGAAAATTAAACGAAAACTTAATAAATAACTTTTTTTTCAACTGAAATAGACTGATTTTCGATGGAAAAATGTTACTTATAACTAAAAATGAATATAAGACATATACGCAATGATATTTAGAATAAATCAATCTTTTCTAAAATTACTATGAAATATTCACAAAATCGTTTCGTTATAACCAAAGTAGCAAGGCTTGCAGATTTCGTATAGAGTTCAAACGCGATACTGAGATGATCTTTTTTTTTTTTATATTTTTGTAGGATAATGCACCACTACGTTGTAAGTACTTGAGAGAGGACTTTCTTGAAAAATCCTCAAATTTCTCTGCAATTTTGTTCCTTCTAGAGTTAAATTCACACAGAAAACCCCGTATTCTTATCTTTCAGGTTGGTATATTAAAAAGGGCTTATTAGTATGGTTTAGAAAACAAGCAATATTAATTAACGGATGTTTTTTCGTCGTATGAAGAGTTGAAAAATTTTTTTTTCCACTCCAATGGTTACGATGCAGAGAGTCGGGTTTCATCATAATCTTTCAGGGTAGCTCAAACGTTTGAGAAACCTGAACAAACCTGAGGGGGGCGCGTCAAACCTGAAACCGATTGCAAGGAGCACTAACCTTAGTACATGTAATCAAACCTGAGCTACCCTGAAAGATTATGATGAAACCCGACTCTCTACATGCAATCAAACCTGAGCTACCCTGAAAGATTATGATGAAACCCGACTCTCTGCATCGTAACCATTGGAGTGGAAAAAAAAATTTTTCAACTCTTCATACGACGAAAAAACATCCGTTAATTAATATTGCTTGTTTTCTAAACCATACTAATAAGCCCTTTTTAATATACCAACCTGAAAGATAAGAATACGGGGTTTTCTGTGTGAATTTAACTCTAGAAGGAACAAAATTGCAGAGAAATTTGAGGATTTTTCAAGAAAGTCCTCTCTCAAGTACTTACAACGTAGTGGTGCATTATCCTACAAAAATATAAAAAAAAAAAAGATCATCTCAGTATCGCGTTTGAACTCTATACGAAATCTGCAAGCCTTGCTACTTTGGTTATAACGAAACGATTTTGTGAATATTTCATAGTAATTTTAGAAAAGATTGATTTATTCTAAATATCATTGCGTATATGTCTTATATTCATTTTTAGTTATAAGTAACATTTTTCCATCGAAAATCAGTCTATTTCAGTTGAAAAAAAAGTTATTTATTAAGTTTTCGTTTAATTTTCATCGGTAATCGCTATGTTTTATGAAAACCATAAAAACAGATAATGCTGGTAACAGGTGCTTTAAGATTATAATAATGTAATGGATGGGACAATGAGACAATTATTGACAAGAAAAGTACGATGCGTTTCTGAATAGAGGTACTTTTGGGTTATGTCGCTAGAACACGATATGTTTCCATGAAATATTGGAGGTATAGAATTTTTATTTACTATAATACTATCTTAAAATTCTTCTTGGAGAAAATATTTAAATTTGAATGTATCTGACCCTCTACAGAATATAACCTTTTGACTTTTTTAAGATGACATAAACCATGGGAAAATTATTTTATTCTCATTTTGACAACCGAATTATACCTTGAAATAAGATGGTATTAAATAGAAAGTCACGCTAAAAATGCATCCAGCATTTTTTTTTTTGTATTTTTATAAATTTTGTCCGACACATCACAAATTTTGCCTGACCCAGGAAGGAAATATGAAATTTTAACTAAGTAGCTCATAGTGTAGGATTTTTGATTGCTTACATAAATTTTAACTGTCTCTCTTATAGAACTAGAAACGTATTCCCCTAACGATTCAGTACAGACAAAAAGAGCGAAATAATAATTTTATTTAACCTGCTAAACAATAGGAAAGCAAGCTAAATAGACAAGATGATGGGTTTTGTTAGGAAACACAATGATTTTTTAGTGTCAAGGATGTTTTAGGCTCCGATATCATTAATATTTTCTGAATACTAAGGCTATATTACTTTCAAAAGCAGACTCGTTTGAGACGATTGGCGAATAAAGATGAATTGATCGTAAATAAAAATATAAGATCTATGTGCTAAGACTGTGAAATTATCGAAAAGTGGGGGTGTGCTTTTGAAATCGAACTTAAGAGCGATAAAAATATGAAAATATACTTGTTTGATTTGAGTCTTCAGACAATGAAGTTCGTTGTAGTCGATATTCAAGGATTTAACATACCTGAATTTTGCGCGAAAGAATTGGCTATTTATGATGGGAATAGTATGAAAAGTTACTTTTTTAAACCAGTTAAACCATTCGACACCTTAAGTAAGGCTTGCAAGAAACAAGTCAAATATCTATTTGGAAATCATCATGGTATCCTTTATAATTATGGTGATACCGATTACAAGGAACTACATAATATCATATCCAACAATCTGATAGACGCAGACATTATTTACGTTAAAGGATGTGTTAAAGAGGAATTTTTAGTTAAAACATTTTCGGAATTAAACTGCAGGACGCCATATATTATAAACTTAGAAGACAGCATTGGTGTACCAAAATTAGAGAAGGGAGAGAGAGTTGATGGTTGTAAATATCACATTTTAGATATTCATGTTTGTAGTATTAGAAATGCCAAAGTGTTGTATCGATATATTTATAGTCTTTTACCTTAATAAATATTAAAATTTTTCAACAAGCCAACTTTATTTATTCCCCACGTAGCTCAAACGGTTTTGTTTACTTTTCAACGAATGGAACTGTGACAACGCAACATGTTCACTATTGGAGTGATGTTAATCCTATGTTCAGAATCCTAACCCGATGTCAATATTTAAAAAAAGTGAATGTTTGGTACGCTGAAGAAACGTGTAAAGCTTTACGAAGACCGAAAATCTTTGGTTAAGTTACTGGGATACCCTACATCTTATAATATTTTTGAATTTTGCATAAAGTAGTCATTATTTTTTAATAAGCGTATTATAAGTCTAAACCTAATAATTTCCGAGATATCAATTTTTGAAAACCACTAACATTTGTATATAAACGCTAATGGTACAAATAAGATTCAGATAAATAACTTCTTGCCTGCCTGATAACACCGACATTTAGTTAATTATACAACATTTTTAAAATAATTATTGTTCTTTGATCAAACCAATATTCCACTATCACTTTGTAAACCGACAAAAATAGGCAAATTTTTCAATTTCGTATCGGGATTTTTGATGAAAATAGCCCAACATTTTCGAGTAAACCTACCTAGAAATATAGAAGATATTTATTGCAAAATTAGTAGTTTACATGCTTGGTAAAGTGAATTAATCTACCACTGTAATCGTTTCATTTTTAGCTAAATAGAGGTATTCTTTTTTAATCGTGAAAAAATAGACGAAATCTCTAATTTTATTTCATACCTAACGAATTCAACAATCAATAATACGATCTCATTTTCGACTAAGATCAGCTGTTACTTTAGACAGAATATTCCTAATAACATAATATATTTAGTTATACAGCTTTTTAAAATAATTATTGTTCTGTAACCGTAAATTATTTAATTATTTTCGTGTGATAAAGAGCTACTTTAAATTTTGTTTCTTAATCTTGTTCTATTGCGTATTAATCGTGTTAGCATCACAAATTACGGTCTGTGAAGCTGGTTTATAGGATCATTTTGAAACTCCTCAAGATGACATCAAATATTTCTAAACAAGAAGCGTCCAAGTCTATGGAATCCCATGTAAAAATAGCTGGTATGTCTGTTGCCTTCCGTAGACATTAATGACATCTCGCATGTATGCTGAAGTGTATCGTTAATAGAAATCTTGAATATTCTAGTACCTACCTATATCTTGCGTCATTATGTCAATGCTTACATTGATGTCGCCAGGTATCTTAAAATGATAGGTACATAATGTGCAAGCATTTGTGTAGAAAGCTATGTTTTTTACAAAATTTTCTCTAGGCAACCAAATTGTAATAGGGTTTTCGTAGTTCCAGTATATGTCTGGCTGCTTTAGCCTAAATAAATTGAAGTGTATTTGTAAGCAAATTAATCCTTAAAATTTATTATATCGTCTGATATAGACACTGTTTCAACTACGCGTTTTGGTAAAAAATAATTGGAAAGTAAAATTACTAAAGCACTAACAATAAATGGGGCGTGGATAAACTGGTAGATCTAAGCTCCAAAAATATACGCCTCTTATGATAAATGTTAAAAAATTGTACCGTTGCCAACGTCAAATTAAAAATCAGGATTTGGCAAACAGGACTCAACCCTCTCATTAATGCTTGATCTTCGGTATACCGAGTTTTATAAGTATTTTTAACACTCATCTGGAAATAAATGGATGCAAAAACCTCCTTTTTCCATTTTTTCAAGCCATTAAACAACAAAATTGTCATTTTTTGAAGAAACCTTGCATACATAGGTATTAGCGAGCGAATTTCGACTATTGTAGATATTTAATATTAGAAAATCAATATAGAGGTAAATCGAAAAGTGTATTTTTACGACGGCTTAAGAGGTAGTTTATGGTGATGTACATATTAGAGTTCATTTTAAAATGAACGATAATCTCCTAAACACAGACTTTTGACAATAGAACGAAATAAAAATATAGTTTGATGTGATAAGGCTATGCAGCTGCTCTTTATGGAATTTCATGTGAGCCTAGACTTTATGGATTTTTGTTATTTTTTTTTTATCAGTAAAGTCATCCTATAGATATTGTTTGTTAATCCATTAAAATAGACAAAATCTTTGAATTTGTATATGATTATCCGCTGAAATACCCTTACTCTGCAGGGTACCTAACTCTACGGAGATATTTATTGCAAAGGGCGGCTTTTTCAGTTTTGAAAGTATTCAACATTTGCGAAATTCATCTAAATATATACTACGCTATACTTTAATCAAACTCACAATAGAGGGAAAGCGACAGACGAGTTTTAAACTAATGTGGCTTAAAGGATAATTTGTGTTGTAAATATTAGAGTTCATTTTAAAAGAAACTATAATCTCGTGACCGACAAAAAAAAAAAGTATCCATTTCGATACATCATTTCCCCTATTTTAACGTTAAAATAGTAAATTATGTTATAAGCTCGAAAAATGTAGTATTTCAGACGTAATGCGGTCGCTAACCTAAATAGCCCGAAAAACATTTTTCGTCCATATGTCATAAGTTATTTTTTATTCGATCTTGTTTTTAATGCGATTGAGAGTTGTAAAATAATGTAGAAATGAAGTGAACCTATACATTTCATCTTGCACGCTAATTTTTTGGTCTTAATGTTTGTTAGTTAACGATGAAATCTGTAATAGCGTCCGAAAAAAAAAATTTTTTTTTGACTAACATAAAAAGTGTTGTCTAGCTAGCAGGGCAATAATCAATACTTTATTGAGAAGGTTAGCTCTTCGTCTAAATATCTAATCTATAAATCGTCATTTTTTCCGACACAATCGGTTAAAAAGCATACAATTGTATGTGAACGTTTGTACAAAAACCATCGTGTTAAATCAGTTCTTATACCTGACTGACAACGCCGATCTTTAGCTTTTTTTTTACTTTGTAAAATAAAAAGATTAGTTCTTACTATCAAAGAAATTAAATATGCAAGAGAAATAGGTCGAAAAGATTAATAATAATTTATTTATTCCTAAGTTATAAATCTTAACTACATCACTTTCTAAACCAAGAAAATAGATAATCTTCCTGCATTATTCCGTACTTAGATTTATTTTTCATGAAAATAGTCGAATCTATGATTTTCGTTCAAATCCATAAGGGGCGCTTGTTTTGTATAGATGATTTATGATCTTATTTTCAACTAAAATACTAGTATAAAAAAAGTATTTCTTCCGATAAACGTGGAAGGAATAGACATTTAAACAGTTAGCCATAACATACGCATACTGACTTGCATTATTTTCATGGATTGAATGGCTACATCTTTGTGTGTGAAGTGAATTTCTTTTTAAAAAATTACAATGCGCTCAATTATGAATTTTCTAACATAACTTTTATGGATAGTGGAGTCGGATATTGGAAGAAAATATTATCATAAGGACAACTCGATTATTGATATAATTATTATGGTTTCACAGAAGTTTCTACAGAGTCAGCCATGCTGTAGCAGAGACTGTTGTAGGTCGTATTTTTTAAAAAAACCTAACAATACCTTTACTTTATATTGATAGACATATTCTATTAGAACATTTTTCTAAAATTTAGAGCCTTTGGAAATGTGATAATGCTATGAGCATCAAATATATTCAAAATATCAAAAATCCTTTGGTAGTTAGTTATTGCGGTATATTTTAATAGAGGCATAATTTATACTGTACTCCTAAATTTACGGCATATCACTTTGTTTATGTTATTATATTCACAGAGACTATTAATCTAACCAACTTTTATTTACGAAAAATTAAAAACTGAAATACTCTATTTTATTGCCGATTGTTCGCAAAGACACTTGGAGTTGTTATTTTACTTTTTCTACCTCTTTTTCCCCGGCTGCGGAGAAATATGTTAGGGGAAGTTTGGGTACCCTCAGACGGTTATATGCAATGATTCAAGCTTCTAAAAAAGCACTAAGACAAGTAATTATCAATTTGAATTTATGTATGTCGAAGGTAATGTGTTAATGATAAATATACATGATGAAAACATTTATTGTTCGATTGCATCTAATTTTTAAGAGTCTAGAAATAAGCAAATAATGTTCTTTAACGTTTCTTTATAAACATCTCGAGTTACCTGTCCTTCCCCTGCATCATAGAAGGGTATTTGCCGACAAAGTTTGACCATTTTTTATGATTCGAGAGTTGTGTATTCTCTACAGATGTAAACTGACGTCATTCGAGTAGTCCGAACTTGTTAGATTTTAGCTTATATTCTTATTATGTGATTTTAAAATTATGTATGCGTTTGTTTAATTCATTGTAAAGGATTTGTTATTATGCTAATTTCAAAAGTTAAATGTTGGTGAGAATATTGAATTTTTTTATTAAAATATCTAAAGTAAATATCTAATTGATTTTTTTTAGCGCTAATTGGGATTTTAATTAACTACCTCAGAGTCGGTATACACTATATTTTGCAGCGCAATTGCTTTCACACCCAGTAATGTATTATGATTTTTTTGGATGGTCGTTATATTGTGAGTTTCTTAAGTTAGCCAGATTAATAATAAATTAAAAACCCAACGTGATTTGCTTATTGTTGCCTACGCCTGATATTCATAATTTTATTGGGGGTTCTACCTGATGACAAATACAGCTTATGATACCTATCTAGTGGGTATTTTCAGTTTAAGGACCGAATAATATAGAGTTATTGTGCATACATCATCGCAAACAAAAGGTAGCTTTTTATATTATTTCGTATTTACAATCCATTTAACTACAATTTTACACTGTGAATTAATTTTTTTTACTTTTTTCCTGAAATTGTAGCCTATTTACTTATATTATGATATTATCCGAAATTTTTATAAAAGCATTATGAGGGCTTTTACCTGATGGCGAACACAAGTTGTATAGTACCTATACCTGCTTGGTATTTTATACGTATTTAAGTTTTATTTACTTTTTATTACTCTGTTCTCATTACAAGATAGTCCTATAATTTATCCATTTCCAGTACAAAGAAATCGCTAGTTAATGGTTCTAGATAGTAATTATTTTATTGTATTTCTATAAGTGGTGCAAAAATTGGAAACAATTATTAGATATGCTACTGAATTTTAATGAGGGTCCTTCGGAATAATAAATAAAGGTTTATGTCCCTTTCTTTTTAAATCGAGTCGGCAGAGGGTTTGAGAGGATCATTTAGGTATAAATAATTATTGTGGTGACAAATGTACCGCTTTATTATACTTATCTTGTTAGACCATATAAATTAGGGATTTATTTCGCTTTACTACCCGCCAGCGGCGTTTCACTAAGTTAGAAAATATAAATAATGTTTTTTACTATACCGCTTTAACAGCGGCGTTTCAACTAAGGGGAAATAATAAAAAGTCTGGTTTAAGGATGGCTCAGGTCGGATCGTAAAAAGTTGGGTTTAAGGATGGCTTATAAAAATTGGGATTTAATTATCCCGCTTTAGCAGCGGCGTTTCACTAAGGTTAAATCATAAAAAGTCGGGTTTAAGGATGGATCAGGTCGCATCGTAAAAAGTTGGGTTTAAGGATGGCTTATAAAAATTGGGATTTAATTATCCCGCTTTAGCAGCGGCGTTTCACTAAGGTTAAATCATAAAAAGTCGGGTTTTATCTCGGGTCAGTTCATAAATATTAAGGTTCAAGTTAGGGTTAGATAAGAAGCCGCCTCATGAAAGCATCCGGGTTAGGTCGTAAAAAGTCGGGTTTAATTTCGGGTTATTTTGTAAACAGCACCACCGAACCACTCGGGTTAGGTCATAAAACGCACCACCGAACCACCCGGGTTAGATCATAAAACGCACCACCAGCACCACTTGGGTTAGGTCGTAAAACGCACCACCTGCACCACCTGGGTTAGATCGTAAAACAGCACCACCAGCACCACTGGTCTCGCTCTCTTAGTTTCTCTCTACTTCCATAAGAGGTATTTTTTAAATCATTAAGCTCTTCCTTTAAACTTTTCGATACTGTTCTTATAGAAATGCTTGGATTTTCTTCAACTTTAGTATATTAAATCACTATTTTCGTCTCTTTCCATTGTTCTCTTCTTTCTCGCTAGGCTAGATGTTTGTTGAAACTTTTCATAGATTCGATGGAATGTTTTTTTGTCTGGAAAGTGCATCCGGGGATTAATTTTACGCAGTTCCCGTTGAGCCAATTTAACGCTATTGTTTGCTTTAATAAATGTTTGCAAAATTACTTATTTTCCCTTTCTGAATATTTATGAAAAAAATGTAATATTTACTTACTATGTCGGTAAATGTTACTAATAAACATAGTTTTTGTAGCTCCGTGACCGCATAATTTACAGCCACCTAAGAACTTTACTGAAATCTAGAATATTTATTTTTGAATGTAGCCGCCGCTTAGTTAAAATGAGATTATTTCGAAAACTTTTATATTTAGGTATAGGACATGTTATAAAAAAATATTCAGAAGTTTTAGGAGATTCTAAAGAGCTAACAATATATAGGGTGTACCATTTACCATTTACCATGTACCATATATTATTCTGCAAATAGCTTACATTATTCTGTACAACTTTTTTTATTTAACATTTCTATCTAATGCAAAAAACAAAAAAGTTAAGAGGGGGGTACATTATAAATGATCGCTGTGTACAGGGTTATCCAACCAAGACTAGACAAGGCGATTTTTTGACTTTTCCTGTACTTTTATAAAAAAACTGAAATAGCCATCTTAAGTCATTTTCTCCCGCGAATTCGAATATCTTCAGCAAAAAACAATTGAACATCAAACAAAAGTACTAGGGGTCACTTTGATATTTTTTTAAATGGAACACCCTATATCTTCGAATATTTTTGGATTTAACATAAAATAGCAATTATTTTTTAATAAATGCATTATAAGTCTAAACCTAATAGTTTCCGAGATATCGACTTTTGAAAAATGACATTTTTCAACTTTGACAGCTTCTAGCTTTCTAACGGTACGCTTTAGAGTAAAACGGCTTACATGTCCCTATCTTACTTTTTTATGATCTTTACAAAAACATGAACTTCCGGTAAAACCGGAAGTACTGTATTTCCGGTTTTTGAGTTACATCCGGTTTAACCGGAAGTTGATGTTTTTGGGAAGATAATAAAAAAGTAAGATAGGGACATGTAAGCCGTTTTACTCTAAAGCGTACCGTTAGAAAGCTAGAAGCTGTCAAAGTTGAAAAATGTCATTTTTCAAAAGTCGATATCTCGGAAACTATTAGGTTTAGACTTATAATGCACTTATTAAAAAATAATTGCTATTTTATGTTAAATCCAAAAATATTCGAAGATATAGGGTGTTCCATTTAAAAAAATATCAAAGTGACCCCTAGTACTTTTGTTTGATGTTCAATTGTTTTTTGCTGAAGATATTCGAATTCGCGGGAGAAAATGACTTAAGATGGCTATTTCAGTTTTTTTATAAAAGTACAGGAAAAGTCAAAAAATCGCCTTGTCTAGTCTTGGTTGGATAACCCTGTACATGCAATAAAGTGGTTTTTATTTTTTCTTTCGTAAACGAACAAAGAAGTTGTATTATTGGTTGGTAAATCTGAAATAAAATATCAAAATTAGAAAAAGTCAGTGGCGTACATTTTTTTGGCAATAATATTCGTTAAGGTGTTTTTAGGGTTAATTAAGCCCCTTATCATTATGACTAACGGTACCAAATTTCAATAAAATCGGGGAAGGATATTTAGAAAAATTATAAAAAAACGATTTTTCTAAAAAACTTAACACCCTTTATGTTAAAAACGGATCAACTCCGGACACGTGTTCATATGAACTTTTTCTCTTAGAATATCATAAGGAATCATTCCCTTAAGTTACGTACCGTACTTCTGACGACACACCCTGTATTTTTACTAAGAGGCAGTAGGTACAGATTAATAAGTTAGATATTTATCTCTATGTTAATTTTTTTTTATTATAGGGCTTTTACTTTGCAATCTGATGCGGTCATGCATGTACCAGCAAAAATAGGAGATTATACAGACTTCTACTCTTCAATTCATCATGCTACAAATGTTGGCATCATGTTTAGGGATAAAGACAACGCTTTGCTTCCTAATTGGTAAGAAATAATTACCACAAATAATTTTTAATAAAATATTATCGGTATACACACGCGAAAGAAATGTAAAAGCTCAGAGGTTCTTATCCGATTTTTATATATTTTCGAGCTATATCCCAGATAAAGCCACACTTTGCATTTTTTTAATTATAGTGTTCACCTATAAATGTTCAAAAATATCGCCATTGTCCTCTAAACATTTTCTGCTTCTTCTATAAAGGGTACCTGTTGGTCTCCTGATTGCTTCATGTCTTTCTTATATATTTGCTGCGGGATTTCTCATACAGAAACAAATAGACTTTATTTTTATTATTTTCACATGTAGGTACCTATACGATACACCCAAGGACTTTGGTCCGTTATGATTATATACAGGGTGTTTCAATAAAAACTCCCTCTCTCTATAAACTCTCTTTGCACGTTCTCAACCATTTCCCGAGTTCTGATACGCACTTCTCTTCGGATCCTCTCTTTTATCACTTACAGATTGTTTGGCCTGTCAACAAATTCTTTCGATTTGAGGTAATTCTACAAAAAGAAGTCCAGCGAAGTTAGGTCTGGCGACCTAGCAGACCATTCGATTTGTCCTCTCCTTCCTATCCTCCGATTTGGGAAAGGCTATATCCAAAAATGTATATATTTTTAGGCTATCTTGTATACATAAATTTACCATAAAAAAGAAAACACAAAAACACACAAAATATTGCTAAACACGTGAAAATTGTACCTAGGTCACCGTGTAGACCTTTCAGATATACAACAATAAGGCTTTAGTGAAATAGATCGCAGGTAGCCAAAAGCCAAGACCATATACTTTGAGATTTACTTTACCTGTGCCCAAAAAACAGAGCACTAAAATGCACTTTA
Organism: Polydrusus tereticollis; assembly: GCA_963920685.1. Lineage (NCBI taxonomy): Eukaryota > Metazoa > Arthropoda > Insecta > Coleoptera > Curculionidae > Polydrusus > Polydrusus tereticollis. Next base: position 106,470,471 of record OY987326.1, on the reverse strand, counting down.
ATCTTTGTAAACTAAAAAATCATTATTTAAGGATTGCTTTTCAGGAAATATTTACCAGTTGGATATCATGGTAGGGCGAGTTCTATAGTAATTTCTGGCACACCCATTCACAGACCATATGGGCAAACTTTAGTTGTAGATGGTAAGTTATTAAATAGATCAGCATTTTCTTTATCTCAGTAGCAAGTGAGACTAAAAGACATACTGGAGTATAACCGCGTTTACAGGGGGTTTAATTTTAAGGTGCACCACCTGTGTTTGGACCGTGCAAACTTATGGATTTCGAACTTGAAATGGCGTTTTTTGTTGGCGGTTCTACTAAACTGGGAGAACCCATAAGTGTTAAAAATGCCCATGAGCATATCTTTGGGATGGTCCTTATGAACGATTGGAGTGGTAAGATATAATATTAAAATTAGTACTTTCAAAACGTCTATGTAGACTCGTGGACTGTAAAACTAGTCTTGATAAAAAAAAAATTGCCTTATTTTAAGAGCTTCAAATATACGGGGTGCCTGCTAATTAGTAGTACACAGCAAACCCACAGATTCCTTAAAATCTACCTTAGTCAAAAAGTTTAGAATAACCGAGATAAGATCTAAAGTTCTTTTTCAACTTGTTTTTTAAGTTACTTTGGAACAAACAAATGCGCGTTTGTACAAAGTTTGATATTTAAAGGTTTTCTAGAATGAAAAATTGTTTGTAGAGAGCGTTGTCTGCGACTCTTTGCTTGTGTTTTATTTTACCTTCCACTATATTCACAATATGTAATATTAGATTATATGATTTGGAATAAACCATGGAGCATCTGTAATAATCTTTACATTTAAGGTCATAACCTTTTTTCGTCCTAATACGTATTCACGTCGTGAATATTACTTCTCTTTAGCCACGATCGAACTTCTTACTGTTCACAAAAAATGGCAAGAATCGTTATAAATCTATACAGTCGCAGCTCTACTCTTGCCATTTTTGGCTAAAATTTTTGCCTGCGGTACATTTTTCTTTTTTTCTTTACTGGACCTAAAGCGTTTCTTAAAATTTTTCTTCATCAGATCCAGTTTCTTAGGAAAAATACAAAATACTCGAAGTCGACAGCCTCAATTTAACTCTTAAACGTAAGCAAAAGGCAGACAACCCATATAATTTGGATAGAAAGGCAGTGGGAGACCCAAAGTTTGCACTGCACAAACATTATTCTGTATTGTCACTTTGGTAGATTTTGGTAGAATACGCGTATGGAGGATGAGCCAAAAATACTTATCTCATGATTAACTTTTTTTTTAAAGGAAACCCCGTATTTTTTTTTCATATTCTTAAACAACGCCTAGTTGTACATTGGTGCTGAGTTTTCCATCTTTAGCCATTATTTAAATAAAGCGAGTAACAGATTTGCTAGAATTCAAAAATATATTTAATTACACTTAGTCTAACAGGTTTTAAAAAGGTCGTCCGTTCCCTTGCTGGCAGCAAACTAGTCGTAAATAAAATTAATTTGTCACATTCTGAATAACCTCTGGTGTAATAAGTCCACACTCATAACTTATTCGTTCTTTTAATACGTCAATACTTTCGGGTTTCATCTTAAAAGCTTTACTTTTTAAGTAACCCCACAGGAAAAAATCAAGTGGGGTAATATCCGGAGACCTCGCTGGCCATTCTATTGGCCCCCTCCTGCCGATCCATGTATTTGAAAATTTTTGGTTTAGATAATCATAAACGAACCTCGGAAAACGAGGAGGCGCCCCATTCTGCTGAAACCAGATATCCACATTTGGCACTTGTGGATCCAAAACATTGGAAAACAAAACTGCTAAACTTAAAACAAGTTCTTGCTCTAGAAACAGTAAATATCGCACTCCGGTTAAGTTATTGTCAAAAGGTATGGGCCCAATCACTCTACTTCCAGTAATTCCAGCACAAACATTAATTTTTTGAGGCCACTGGGTATGGACTTCCCTCATCCAATGGGGAATCATATCTGCCCAATAACGGCAATTTTGTCGATTAACGTGGCCATGCAATGTAAACGTAGCTTCATCAAAAAATATTATGTTTTCTGAGTTTACGACATTTTTGCCAGTTTCTTCGCAAAACTGCAGTTTCCTATCTGGACCATCTTCTGCCAATTCCTGTACAAGCTGTATTTTGTAAGAATAATTCTTGTATACTTTAAGGATGTTTAGTGCAGAGGTCTGACATATACTATTTTCTCTTCCTAGTTGTCTTATGGCAATTAATGGATTCTATTCAATTGTTAGGAACACATCTAATTTCGTATTACCGGACAGTGCAGATTGCCTCTTAGTAGATGTAGATCTTATATGTCCATTATCTCAATTTTACTTATTGTACCTTGAGTTACAAGGCGCAAGTCTAGATGTTTTTCCCTAAATAATCTAACCACTTTCTGTTTAGTTCTAGATCTATCTCCGTATCCGACCATCATTAATATTTCTGTGTGTGTGTGTGTATCTGAGTTTTTTGGCACTGGTTTAAACCAACTGGCCAGCTTTGTCTTGTTTAGTCTTTGTTAATACACTGTTACAAATATGTTAAAAGCAGTCACGTCAGAGAGTCAATTAAGTACTCTACTTAGGAATTAATTTCTTCTAAGGATAATTTTAACCTATTCACCCATTTTTTACAACTCTATGTCAGACTATGTGTAACTTGACTAAATGTAATTTTTATCTTATTATATATTTTATGAGCATTCTTTTTTGCTTCTTTTTTTTCCTCTTTTTTTTTTGCTTTTTTTCTTTTTTTTTTCCTAAACACCTAATATAATAACTAAACTAAGCATATACTTGGTTTTTTACCTCCACCAATGGACTAAAGTTGTAAGTCGAGTCTTCTGATGTGACCGTATATTAATCTCTAAATATGCAAATTTTCGATGGCTAGTAAGTATTTTGGATTCACAGGCCATGAAACCTGAACTTTTATATTGGCAAAAAATACATTAATTTCATTTTGTTTTAACGGACATTCTAAGACACAATGTTGTATCTCTCCTATTTTCTCGCCTTCACAGTTACTATTGGTTTTAAGTCCTATCCTGTTCATGTGAGCCGGGTACATGGCATAAAAACTCCTAAGTCTACAAATCGTTTTTAAAAAGTCCCTATTTCTCTCTGAGTGAAACCAAGGTTGTTTTTTGTATTTAATGTCTAACGATTTAAAATGTATTCCTGTGATCGCTTGTTGGTATTGTGCTAATCATGATTCCAATAGTTTATTTTTTGCATCCACAAATAGATCGAAAAATTGTATTTTAAACAACGCAGGCGTATCTCCATCTTCTGTTGCTTGTTTGGCCAACTGATCGACTATTTCATTTGCGGCGATTCCATTAATATTTCAATACGGTGAGTTTCTGTTAAATGGCGCAATTTAAGCCTGATCTTGTAGGTACACAATTTTGGAATACGTCAATGTTTAAAGACAGTTAGGTAGTTATTTCAACAATCAAACATACCTGATACATTCTTTATCTAGCCACAAAAATTAAATGATTTTTTTTCTCTGACAATGTTAGAAATCCATTTTATTTACGACCAAGCTGCTGTCAGCAAGTGAACGCACGATATTTTAAACTAAGTGTAATAGATTTTAATAAAGATATTTTTGAATTCTAGCAAATCTTTAACTTGTTCTGTCGATATTATGGTTTAAGATGGAAAAGTTAAACTCGGCACCAATATACAACTTTATGCGTCCTTTAAAAATATGACAAAAAAAATACACATTAATGACATTAAACAAAAAAAGTTGATCATGATAAATATTTTTTGGCTTAACCTGAATATGCGTATTTCAGTTCATAAAATGCACAATAAAAAATTATAGTTCACGTGTACGAGATACTTTTACAGAAATCTACCAAAGTGACAATACAGAATTTATTCCATGTTAGATGTTCTCACTGTATATTATTATGGGAACTTCATGATCATTTTTAATTTTCTTTTTTTTTCTGTTGCATTTTCAGCTATCTTCTTTAGATGTTATTGTTTGGGTTAGTTCAGGGGTTGAGAGCCAATTTTTTGGAAATTTGTGTTTTGTGTCCGGTGTCGATCTTACGTTGTGTTTGTCTGATAAGTTCGTTTGTCGATACGTCTGTACATTTATAGTATTCGGTTATTAAGTGTGTGTAGTATTCTTGTAGTGTCGCATAGTGGCGTATTTTGGTGCGTTTACTCCATCAGTTTCAGTGCCTTGTTCTGAGATATCTAAAATAAAATTTTTAAAACAAGTATATATCCAGAAGCTTTCAAAGTTGGTGTAATAAAACCTTTTTTTAAAAGTGGAGATTCATGTAAAATTAGTAATTATAGGCCTATAACATTAATATCTTAATTAGCTATAGTTTTCGAAAAAGTATTAAAAACACGAACTGATACATCTTTAGAAAAAATATATTTTATTTCTAAAAGCAATTTGGGTTTCAAAAAATAAATCGACGCAAGATGCGATTTGATATCTAACAGAACAAATATATAATGCATTAAATAATGAAACACCTTGTATTTGTATTTTTCTGGATTTAACAAAAGCCTTTAATACGGTTAGCCATAATTTACTATTAAGAAAAAATGAAAATATTGGATTTAGAGGAAAGCAATTAGAATTAATTAAAAACCATCCTCAAGATAGACCAACTTATGTTAAAATAGATAAAAAAAGAAATCTATTCAGTTCACACGTATTTAAAGTGGTGTTCCTCAAGGGAAAATTTTAGGACCATTATTTTTTAATATTTATATTAATGATTTATTTAGTATAAATTACGATGGGAAAATTCATAGTTTTTCAGATAATACAGCTATTTTTTTTATAGCGATACAGATTGGGACAATTTAAATAAGAGAATTAAAAGAGATTTTAAACTTATAAAAAATTGATTTGATAATAATTTATTAACAATTAATTTTAATAAAACAAATTATCTTCCTTTTATTTTAAACCATAATGTACCACAAAATCAATATAAGCGATCGTATTCAAATTTTAAAAGTTATAATCATGTAAAATATTTAGGAATAATTTTTGACAGTAAATTAAATTGGAATATTCAAGGAGAATATTTTATTAAAAAATTAAGAAGTTAATTTTTATTACCAATTTTTAAAAACATTAAAAAATTTCTGGATTTAAAACATCTAGAAATATTATATTATACATTAGTCAAAACTCACTTAAATCGCGGAATCTTTGGTTGGGGATTAATAAACGGAACTTTGGTTAAAAAATTAGAAATATTATTAAAAGGATTTTTGAAAATTATATTTAATAACCATAATACACGTTATAAAAATAAAATATCCACAAAACCTAAAATAAATTAGTCCGTAGGACAAAAAACTTTTAAATATATTTATAACGCTTTAAAAATATTTTTGGAAATGCTTTAACTAATTAATGAATGCTATTTAATATTATTGTGAATCATTTATATAATTAATCTTTTTCAGAATTTGAATAATTTATCATCAAGACAGTAGCGTTTATTGAACACTTGAAACTTTTTATAAAAATATTCTTAATAATTTATAATTTTAAGTACTTAATATGATTTGCCCCTCCTAACAAGCATGACATCGGGTTGATGAATAATTTTATTGAAGAATAACACAATAACATATTTAGTATATTATAACTATTTGAATTAAACTTATTCTTATTATTGTTATTACCTCGAACTTATTTTACAGCAGTTTGTTTATGGTACACCAGTTTGGTACGCTTTAAGTTAGAACAGGCCTTACCAAAACCTTTTACTACGCCAGATAGAGCTTATATTGCTTGGTTGTAAGTTTAACTCTATTCTCTGAATTCTTTTTTTAATTCAGTTTTGAATCGAAAATAAATTCCAGGTACTTCGTTAGACCAGTTTACTTGGAATCTATTAACATTGAAAATGGTTATATTATCGCACGGGCACGTGAGTATGGGTACGGAATTCAACGAAATTCTTGTGTTGCATTTGTCCCATACGTCACACAGTCTAACGACACCGAATTAAAATGATCCACAAGTGGAACTACGCGAACCGCCGCCGCCGAGCCGGTGGCCCGATGATGACGGGGAAGGGAGAAGGGACGAAGGACGACGGGATCAGACCAAGTCGAGAGTTAGAGGCGCGTTAGAGTTTATAACCTTTATTTTACTCTTTTTTATATTATGAATCAATAAAACTTATATCAACTAACCAAATATTACATTCAAATCTATGAGTTTTCGCAGATCTTAAATCTCACAATAGTCACAAGCGTTGCACTCTGCTTCGGCATTTTCAATGTCCTCCCCGGTTGCATCTTTGTAAAGGACTATAAATTTTTATACTGGGATTTGTCTCTGGCTTTCACCCTACTCTTTGAAAATAAAATGATATTCATCTTGCAGGGATTTAGACGAGTCTTCTAATCCAAAAGCCATTAATGTCATCATATCATTACAAACGTTTAGTTAATTATTAATGGTTAATTTTCTTTAATTTGTCTTAATTGGTCTGCATAAATCCAATAAGATTCCAAGTCAAACTTTGAGGACGTCTTATGTACGTTAAGAAATCTTTAGTTTTTGCTGTTTACCATTAATTAGCGGACACCCAGTGTATAACTAATTTAAATAATTTTTAACGTTAATTGTTTAAAACAATTTTACAAAGTTCGTTCCTTTTCCTTTCCGTCAGACCCAATCCCTGGACGCGCTTCGCCGTACAACGGCTTATCAGCAAAAGGAAAGGGGCCTCAATATGTAATTTCAACACATAATGTAAATAAACATGTGTAAAATGTAGTACGTGGCGGTTGGGATGATACGCTCGATTGCCGCGAGATGTCTCCACGGCCTATATTTCACATAGTATGTACCTTCCTGCCAATTTTAACAAAAAAATCTGGAGGTCCATTGAAGACGGGCCGGGTCGCATTGGGGCGAGTCGCATTTTTGCAACTATGTCTATTAGCGTCGCCACCCATGCTAGCCGCCCGACTGTGAACTTCTATTTGACTCTTTGGTAAACGTACTTTGGAGATGCGATCCCACCTAGTGGACCCTGACCCTAAGTATTTCATTCTATTTTGAATTTGTAGCCAGAGATATCCAAAAATGGGAATATGTACCTCTTGGACCTTTCACTGCCAAGAACCTTGGAACTACAATATCTCCATGGATAGTGACTACTCTTGCTTTAGAACCATTTATCGTTGACAATTATCCACAAGATCCGGAACCATTTCCATATCTGAAGCATTCTGATAAGTTTAACTTCGACATTAATCTTTCGATCGATATATCACGTAAGTCTATTTTAGGTAATACCTCGGGTAATACTATGGTTTGTGTAAGAACCTCAGCATTAGTATACAGTTACCATTTGTTAACCTACCACGATATGCCTCTTTACATCATCGGCTACTTATGAAATTGCACAGATGAAAAAATCGTGATCTCCATCTACGAATGTAAAATCTCAAAAAACAACACAAAATATTTAGGTAGATAATTACAACACATAATTAGATTATATTTTTCTTAGCTAAGGGGTCCAATGTTGGCACCACAGTATGCCGTTCCAACTTTAAACACTTATACTGGACAGTAAAACAACAGCTTGCACATCACACTATTACTGGATGCAATGTAAATTCTGGTGATCTAATGGGTAGCGGAACGATTAGTGGTGACGTAAGTTATAACGCAACTCATCTATAAGAAGCAAGATATCAGCTGTAGTTAAACAAACAACAAACTATATTACTTTGTATATTTTAGACATCGGACTCATTTGGGTCACTCCTTGAACTTTCATGGAAAGGAACTAAACCGCTAGCACTTCACGACGGAACTCAAAGAAAGTTTTTACAAGATGGGGACACGGTCACGATGAAAGCTTCTTGTGAAGGTGACGGCTTTACCATTGGCTTTGGATCTTGTGTGGGACAATTGTTGCCAGCCAAGCAATTGAGTTTTTAATTGTGTTTTATTTTCAAGTTGATATTATAAATTGTTCTTTGTTAAAGAATTTTTCTTATATAGTAAAATGAGAAATCCAATATATCACATTCTTTTTTCAGTCAGATCATTAATTACAGAGAACCGGTATCATGTGCCTATACTTAGGTCGTTAGTTCTTCAAAATCATTAAATGAAAAAATTATTTTATTTTATCGAATTCCTTTTGAGATGACTCAGATGACTTTTGGTTCATTTCCGTAGGAAAATAGCACGTCTAAAAAGAACAAGCCTCAACTAATGCAAGACCAATACATTTTTCATGAAAAACAAGACCAAAACACAATGGGCAAGATCAAGGACAATACCAAGGCTAATATAAATGTCTTGTTCTTGCATTTGCTTATCACTAATAATATAATTCTTATGAGCAATGCAAGGTACCATAGTAGAGATTTAAATAAACATCGTTGTTCAAAGGATGCGAGAACGATTAAGTGACAGAAAGTTCTAAAAAGTTATTATCCTATATAAAAAGCGAAAAATAAGCATTTTCTTATCCAACTTCCAGATGGAGGATCTGGATAATCATCGCGAGTGTCAGCCGGTGCCGCCGGACAAAGCGGCCGGCAAAAATAGTGCAGATCCGCGAATTAAAAACATTTTGTGTAATACAAACACCGACATACTGAATACACCAGAACCGCCGCTGCCTACAGACCTAAGAGCTGAGATGGAAGAGAGAGCGAGACTCCTGGATCAAAAATGGGAAAGCGCCTTTAAGAGTCGAGTAGCAAATGGCAAAAGAAAATAGACGAGTGCGAGGCTCAGATCAGACAATTGATACAAAATAATTTAGCATTAAAGGTAATCATTGACAAATATGAAGCCAGATCTAATAATATTGATACCTCTCAATCGCCTATCACACAAAACACTATTACAGACCCTTCAGGTCAAACACAAAACACTATTACAGATACTTTGGACCCCTCAGGTCAAAATAAAAAATTACCCAATAATTTCAAAAAGCAAAAACCAGTCATAAAAATTAAAAAAGCCATAGAATCAAAAATAATTGACTACATTGGCGATACAGTCATGTCAGACTCCGACACTGGAAACGACTCAGACAACGACAGACCAGTTAAATCTAAAAAAGACCTCGAGAAAATAACATCCAATACAATTGATATAGAAATGAGGTCCGCAACAGAGTCGGAAAGTGACTCGGCGGGCTACTCTAAAATCAACAGACAAAGACGAAAACGAGCAGCGACAAAACTAACTGACTCGACAAATAAGCGTAAAAATACTGCTGACGAGTATCCAACTCTGGCGGCAGTAAACACAGATAATTTAAAAATATTCCAAAAATCAAACAAACAAGCAAAAAAAGATACTGTCAGCGGTGGAGGCTCTTCAGCACTACAACCAAAGCAAGTTCAACAGAACAAAACAAACTCTACTGACAAACAAAACAAACAAAATAGAACAACTGACCATCAACAAACTTCAAACAAAAATGAGACGAATACAAACTCAATTACTGACGAGGACCTAGTACAAAGAATACGGCTCCCACCAATAGTCATTCACAACAAAAATATTTACTCTAAGGTAACAGGCCAACTACGTAATAGAGGCATAAATACAGGTAACGGCGTTACAACGGAGCACGGAGTGAAGATCCTCCCGCCTACTCCTCACGACTATAAACAAATTCGGGAATTCTTCATAAAAGAAAAAATCTCACACCACTCCTTCAGATTTGCTGAAGAGAAGGAATTGCACGTGGTGTTGAGAGGCGTTCTAGAAACATGGTCTGAGGAGAAGGTTCTGGAGGATCTTCAAAATCTCGGCCTCACCCCCTCAAAGGTCGTTCGTTGAAAGCGGGCAGACGGCTCAGCCATGCCGCTTGTGCTGGTCCTCCTTCCGAAAACTGAAAAAAGGATTTACGACCTCAAATATCTAGACGAACTACGGATAAAAGTAGAGGCACAACGCGTAAGGCCTACGGTTATACAATGCCATCGCCGCCAGCTGTTCGGGCATTCGCAGCATAAGTGCACCGCAAGAATTAATTGCTTGCGTTGCGGCGAAAATCACAGGGTGGCCGAATGCCCGAACAGCGGGGTACTCAGGTGCTGCAACTGTGGTGAAGCACATGCTGCAAATGACAGAACATGTCGTAAACATCCTGAATTCTTACGAGATGCAGCTCAAAGGAAGGAAGCCGAAAAGGCAAAAGCTAAAATACCGCCACCGAATTTTAAATGGGGCACACAAAATAACAGCAAATTAAACGAAAATAAGTCACAACAAAATCAAAATACCTCAAACAGAGATAGCTCTGGAGAAGGATCAGCACAAGAGGGATGGCAAACCATCATTCAGAGATCCATGCATTCTCTCCTGGGCGAGTTCCAGGATAGAATGCAAAAGGAGATGCAAGCGATGATGACGACCTTAGTTTCATCGTGTCGTTAATGGCAGTGCAGTCAGAAACTGCATATTTCAGCTTGGCAACAATTAATATAAACGGTATCAAAGGTAAAAAACTCGAAATAATTGATTTTCTTCATAGATACGACATTGATATTGTAATGATCCAAGAAACATGGCTCAAAGGTGAAAGGTTCACCATTCCCAATTTTGTTACGTTTCGTAATGATAGGGGAGGGCGTCCTAAGGGCGGAACTATGATCTTGGTGAAAAGACATATCATAGCTCAATCAATGCCAGGTCCTGCGAACTGTACCCATATAGAAGGTACATTCATAAAAGTTAAAACCAAAAATATGTGGATAAAACTTGGTTCTGTTTACATCAGTCCCCAAGTTAAATTTAACTTTGCCTGTCTGGCAAAAGTCTTCAGCGATCATGACCCAATTATAATAGGAGGTGATCTAAACGCCACTCACAGAGTGTGGGGCTGTAGATCTCAAAATACAAGAGGAACTACTCTCTTTAACAATTCTCTTGATTTAAACTATTTTATATTGCCGCCGGAGGAGCACACTCACCATCAAACTGGTGCTCTTCCGGAGATCTTGGACATCTTTGTCATAAAAAACACTGGGCGACTCTCTCAACCAGTGGTAGTCAACGAACTGACATCCGACCACAGGCCGGTCATTGCTGAATATGGAAATCCTGCTGAAAGGGGACAGGGCTACGTCTCAGTCACGAAAACCAACTGGAGGCTCTTCAAGCGCCAGCTGGAAAACTCACAAAGACTGCACCCGATCGTCACTGATGAGGATCTAGAAACGGCGGTGAAAGAACTGACCTTCAAAATAAATTCAGCAATGGCCGAAGCGTCAGAAACAAAGGTGTCCAGATTTTCGAAGCGAGGAGATCTCGGTCCAGAGCTCACTCAGCTGATAAAGTCAAAAAATCAGACAATGCGATTAGCATATAGGACTGGCGACCCGCAGATCAAAGCTCGCGCGAACAGAGAGTCTGCGGAGATTCGGCGCCTTTTGCTCCAAAAGGAGGCGGATCTCTGGGACCTCAAAACAAAAGACCTTCGGATTGAAGACAGTTCGATCTATAAATTCACGAGGTCCTTGATTAGAGGGGGCAGAAAGCCTGTTCCAGCTCTCAAGGATCCAAATAATCAAAATTCAATGGTTTCTGATCCGGGAGACAAGGCTGAGCTGTTTGCGGATAGCCTTCGCGAACAGTTTAGCTTGTTTCCAACAGACAACCCCGAGCGCGATCTGCAGGTCGCCAGGACCATTCAAATTTTTAAGTCAACCCCATTTATTCCCGGCGCAGTAGCGGAAGTATCAGTTGATGAGGTCTGGTCAATCCTGAAAACAATGAACGCAAAGAAAGCTCCTGGCTTCGACGGCATAAGAAATAAATCGCTGAAGAACTTGCCAGAGAACACAGTATTGGATGTTGTAAACATAACAAAGGCAATAATCGAAAAAGGTCGCTTCCCAGACACTTGGAAAAGGGCCAAGGTTGTGGTGATCCCAAAGACGGGCAAAGACCTCCAGTTAGCAGTCAACTATCGGCCGATAAGTCTCTTATCATGTCTAGGCAAGGTCGTTGAAAAATTAATACTTAATCGGATCTCCGATTTTGTATTGAACAACGATATTCTACCACCAGAGCAGTTTGGTTTCAGATCTGCTCATTGCACGGTGCGCCAGACAACGAGGTTGGCGACTAACATTCTCAGAGGGTTCAACCAACGACAGTCAACGGGACGTATCAGAAGCGTTCGACAAGGTCTGGCATGATGGTCTTGTACTAAAATTAATTAGGTTGGGTATGCCAAACGTTTTAATTCACATTATTCATTCTTACCTTGACGACAGGTACTGCGCAGTATCATCTGAAAACACAATATCATCGGAAATAAAAATCAGAGCAGGAGTCCCCCAAGGATCCCCGCTAGCGGCACTACTGTATAATCTATACACTAGCGATGTGCCAAAGCACCCATCCACTTCTCTTTATCTCTTTGCGGATGATACTGCGATTACTGCCACCGCAAGATCGCCCTTATATGTAGTAGCTAGACTGCAGCGCCACATTGCACTATTCTCCAAATGGCTCTCTGAATGGAAGCTTCGTCACAATGCAGAGAAAACTCAGGCCATTTTCTTCTCCAGAGCAAGGCTAAGATTGCCCAAAACAAGAGTAAAAGTCATGAACTCACCCATCCCTTGGGCGAACAAGGTAAAGTATCTCGGCTTGCTCTTTGATAAGAGAATGACCTGGAGATTCACTGCAGAGGACAGGCTTCAGAAGGCTAGAAAACAACTATTTGCCATCTACCCGCTTATCAACAAGCGAAATAAAATTTCTTATAGAACAAAAACAAATCTATATAAAATATTGGTGAGACCCGTACTGACATTTGGTTCCCCAACTTGGTCAACTCTGTGTGCAACGCAAAGACTTCAAAACTCAGCACTAAAAATGTTAACTGACACACAAAGACACTTTCCGAGAGCACTGCTTCACAGGGACTTAAAAATAGAGACTTTAAAACAATTCTATGACAAAATCATACAAAAGTACTTTCGACGGATAGACGTTTCAACAAACGACTTGATACGAGACTCCCACATACGCTCGAGGGCGGATGAGAGGTATCGATATCCGAAAGACTGGCTTCCACCCTAACACCGTCAAAATTTCTAAATATCAATATCAACTTCAATCAAAAAATTCAACAAAATCAACTCTTTGACAAAAATAATCTACTCATTAAGTAAATCAAACAAAAAGAGCTCAACAACCAAACCAAGAACCTTCTAAACTGAAAAACTCAAAAGTCACTATGAAAAAAGAAGTAAAAGATCTCTGATCTAACTTATCAAAGTCTTCAAAAAGAAAAGATGCGAGAACGATAATACGGAGTAGAATATGTATCAGAAAGATATAATTATCACGAAAATTATACCGAAAGGGAGTTACTTGATGTGGTCTGAAATCAGGAAAGGTGTACTTCTGCGACAGTTTCGCTAAATAAAAAAGACACACTATGCTGAGACTACCGCTGTATTACTGTATATTCAATCTCAATCTCATACATAAATTAAGATCTAGCATTAGACATAATAATATATCATCCAGTCTAAATGGTAGTGAGTCACATTCTTGATAAAGCGTACAAAGTGAATGTTATATATGACTGAGGTCCCCCCCTCGTCCTATCCACTTATTCCTAAACACTTCATTTAGATACTCTCAAACTAAAATAGAAAAATGTGCTGGGGCCTCATCATGTATACACCACAATATTTGATTTCTCAGCAAAAGAGTAATAAAGGCAATTCTTGTTGCAAAGAATGCCGGTATGAGTGACCATTAAGTCAACCAGACAAAAAGAAAGGACCAATCAAATGATCCCTTATTATACCACCCCATACATTTAATGAGAACTGCTCTTAAAAATGCGTTTTTACAATCTTATTCCATGTCGATTTTCTTTAGCCCATATGTGGTTGTTGTGAAAATTTAAAATTGAATTCCTTGAAAAATTGACTTCGCCGGTAAATAGGATTTTATAATCAAAACTGCTAGCATATAATTAAGGTACCACTTGCAGAAATTAATCCTTAAAAGAAAATCTCGAGGAAGGAGCGCCTTCACCCTTTGAATGTGGTAAGGGTATAGCAGCAAATCAGGCAGAATACTCCAAACAACTTGAGACTAATATTTAAATGTTCACAGATTTTTCTGGTGCTAGCGCCTGGACTTTCTTCTATTTCACTTAGAACAGCTTCTTCGACCTGCGGTGTTCTAACAGTACGTGGTCTACCTGCATCATTGGCATTCTTATTAAGAGTTCAAGTTTTTACAAGACGCCTATGAATATTCGATGATCAGGTATCATTCTATTGGGATAGCGTGCCATATACAGACGTCTGACTTCTCTTGCATTTCCATTCGCAAAGCCATTGATAAAATGCATCTCAGCTATTTCAGAATTCGTAAAATTTGGCATTACGTGATTATAACGAGTATTTAAATTGTCAAAATTAATAAAAGAAGAGATTATCCAAATAAAGCCAGCGCCTATAGTTCGCCACACGGTTCTAGAGCTACAACGCCTTAAGAGGCGGGGCGGCAAAATGCATGAAAAAAAAATGTCGCTATGACGCTGACAGTATAGGCGTGCATAATAATTTTTTCTTTAATTATTTTAGTTCTAAATTGCGTAAAATACTGGGTCTCCCAAAAGTCCTGCATAAAATTAATATGAATTAAAGGAAAACGATCTAGGAAAAATGCTTGGACCCGTAAATTTTATATTTTTAATTGTACATTTTTTGACATACAAAAATATTATACATAGTCATAGTCAGTTGTCACGTCTTTGACAATTTTTTTAAATGTAATACCTAATTTTTTATTAGGTTTTCAAATTCTACGAAAAATTCTAAATATTTTTTATGGAAGACTTGCTATCCCGATTTTCAGCTGTTTCCAAGATATTGACATTTAATTTTTTTTTATTAAAGGTAATAATTTTAGTACATGTATTTTATATTAGAACATGTTAAATAAATCAGGTATCTTACTGTCATCAACTGTCCTTAATTATGTCAATACTGACTTTGACTTAAGTAATTTGTCAATTACCTAAAAATGTTAACAGAAAAGCAGCGCATCGAAATTTTAATTATGTTGGGGTGTGGGGACAAAATAAGAAGTCAAGCTGAGGTTTGTACTTTGTTTAACGAAAAGTATCCAGAAAACCAAATTACTCAGTCGACTGTAAGTAGGGTATTCCATAAATTTGAGGAGCATGGTACAGTTAGAGATTTACCTAGAATCGGTCGACCACTCGTTCTAACCGAGGATAAAAAAAAATCGATTTAATGTTATCGCTTACTGAAAACCCCCACTCTTCAGTTGTTACTTTGGCGTTAGATAATGAAGCTACTTGTAGTACAGTACATCGATTTTTTAAGAGCGAAAAATTACATCCTTATAAACCTCTTCTTGTAAAGGAACTACCTACTAGAAGATGACTATGATAGACGGCTTGAATTTTGCGAAGAAATTATGTTAAGGATTGATACTTATAATGCCTTTTCAAGTAATATTTTATTTTCTGATGAAGCTACATATTGCCTGAACGGGCAAGTTAATAGACAAAATTATCGATTCTGGTCTCATGATAATCCGCGATGGTTACTTGAGACGCACACTCAATATGCTGGTAAGGTTAATGTCTGGGCAGGCATAATAAATAATATAATTTTGGGACCTTATTTTTTCCAAGAGGACCTTACCGCTAAACGTTATTTGGATTTTTTAACATTTTATTTAATTCCGGCATTAGCAGTTCTTTTTCCTAACCAGATGGATCCAGATATTCCAAATGAGATGGTATGGTTTCAACAAGATGGTGCCCCTCCACACTTTGGCGTGGAGGTCCGAATGTACCTAGATGAAACCTTTACAAACCGTTGGATTGGTCGTAGGGGTACTATATATATGGCAAGTGCTCAACTGAGGTAGAAATACACGACGAGCCACTGCAGCCCACCAGTTAGTGGTTCAGCTTAGTGTCCCTCGAATGACACTGTTCCAAAATTCTTTCATCTGGAGAACGTCATCACTCTGGAACGACCTCCCTGAGATCGTGTTCCCCAACGAGTATAATATCCAAAGATTTAAGACCAACGTGAATCGTTTCCTGCGCACACGCACCGCTCCCAGAGCGCCATAAAGGATTTATCCTGCAGTGCTGTGCCTTATCAAAAAAAAAAAACTATTGAGTGGCCACCTAGGTCGCCGGATTTAACACCGCTGGACTATTTTCTTTGGGGTTATTTAAAGGAAAGAGTGTACCGAAACAGACCTAACAACATTGAAGATCTCAAAGAAAGAATACGGACAGAAACAAGTAGAATACCTCCTGATTTTATAAGGAATGCAATAAACGGATGCTACCATCGCCTAGGGGCGTGTCAGGTAGAAGGCGGTGGACATTTCCAGCATTTGTTGCACTTTTAGAATTTTAATTTTAGTAATACATAACAAATTTTTATGGATAACCTTTTTGTTTCAATTTTCAAATTAAATGTCAATATCTTGGAAACAGCTGAAAATCGGGATAGCAAGTCCTACATAAAAAATATTTAGAATTTTTCGTAGAATTTAAAAACCTAATAAAAAATTAGGCATTTCATTTAAAAAGATTGTCAAAGACGTGACAACTGTTCTATGATATTCTTTTATGTCAAAAAATGCACAATTAAAAACAATAATTTATGATTAATTGGCACTGCCCTAGCTTGACTATCAATAACTTCACCTTTTATAATAATATATTTATTCATTTTACAAGCATTAACGTTTGAATATGATTAATTATAAATCAGATATAATAATTTTAAACTCCGGCAATGCCTGTAAAATTTCTCAAGGTGTCATGATGTATTTTGTATCCCCACTAATTCAATATCATATACGATAAAAAGAGACAAAGCCATTAGTAAGGAACAGAAATCCTCTCTGATTGCTTGATTTCGGCGTGGGTTGCCAAATTTATTATTAATAATATTATCCTCAATGCGTTAAGAACATAATAAATTATATTAAGCGATTATAATTTACAATGTGAGGGATAAAAATCAACGGGATATATGTTACAGGGTATACAATATACAGGAATATGCATAAGTCTAATTGTTTTAAGTAATATATTTAAATTACACACAAATTAATATTTTATGGAAATTTAAAGAGAAAAGTACGGCGACAATGTATAATTTTCTGTTCGAATTTCTTTCATTTCACCGGCCGCGTGGCGAACTTTACTAGACCAGTTTAAAACATTTTAATTTCATCTAGTGAAATACAGAAAGTCGTTTTTTTATTTTTTTTTTTCGCGATAACGGTCGCAGATACGAAAAAACTACAAGAGACTAAAAATATTTTAAACAAAAAAAAATCATTTAATATTTTTTTAGATGGTACCAGCGGCACACCGCAAAAAAGTTCATGGGGAATAGGGGGCATGACCCCTGAAAAAATATCTCCCTGTAGCTTATCACAACTATTGCTCACTGATGTAAGACCTACAGCGGAACCTCTATTCCAAATTTGAGCTAAATATCTCAAAAACTGCAAGAACTATAAAGAAAAAGCTTTAAAAAAATCTTGATACTTCAATACCCTGTAGATCGGTAACAAAGCGTTTGCGGACCTATGTTTATATGAATTTTTAGTCATGAAATAAGCCCAAGAATTACCCCCTTCCGTATGTACATGATATTTAGGAACACCTTTCGTCGCAACCGATTAGGATCAACTGCTACGTACCTGTTTGGATCGCTATTCCTCTCAGCCTGGTCGGCTCAGGCACCGCGAAGTCGATCAAAACGTCGCAACTGTTGATGGGCAGGACTACAGGTAAGCTTAGAAATACGCTGGTCCCTTGGATTTCTAAGGTCGGGGGTTCTCCCACCTAAGGGAGACTTTTCTCGTCGTGGATTAAATGTTTACGCTTGAAGAGCCCTAAGAATGAGACTTTGTCTCGTCGTTATCGTCGCCGCGACTAAGGCTACGTTCCAGCACTTGTAACATGTCAGGATTTTTTTGCAGTTGCCTAGATTCGCTCGGCTTCGATGATACCACAGGGGTTGCCGTTGTGGGGACCCACCTCTCACGCGGTCGTTCGGGAATTTCGACCGCCCCAACGCAAGTAGGAGAAGTGCAAACCCGAAGGGGGGAAGAAGGAGTTACGGTCTGGGTATCTGGATTCATTTTAGAATATTTAAAAGTTTCAGAGACCGAACTGATAGGGGAGGGAAAATTAAATTCGTCGTAAATGATTTTAAAGAAGGGCTGTCTGTCGTTATGTCCAGTCTATATCCTTACAATAATCTAAGTATATGCAACGTCGTTAATTACTATAACTAGAAGGCACGGCCTTTATACAATAACCCTTATAAACTCGATACAACCTGGGAGAGGGATCTCTCTTTTCTCCTTTTACCGAACCTATATTCAGTCCTAAGCAGGTTAGTTCAGGTTGAATAACCGTTCTTGGAGCGAAGTTTATCCACTATGATGGATAACTACTTTATTCGCGGCACCCGCGAAAATCTTAACGCACTACCACTTTGTTCAATGACCGGGTTGGTCAGATGTCCATGCGTTGATTATACTTAATCGACTTTATTAATAATCGAAAGAAAATCCAACTTTCACTAAAGGGTTCAGCGCTCACATCCGTCGCTCTTATCTATCCCGGTCGCGGCCTTGGCGAATCCGAACTTTGTTTGTTGTCCAAAGATTTGCCGTACGAATAATGAAACGTGGACCGGTGGGATGTCCCCTCGAATCTAGGGAAGGTTTACGCAGAAACCACTTAATTTACACGGTTGCTATTTGCAGATAGCTGCACATTAATCTGAGATACAGAGGAGCTCGTAAGGTCAGTCCGAGCGTATCTGTCCACAATATTCCAGGTGACCAACAAAGGTCGTCATCCGAGTTGAGTCCAGGCAACACCAATCAAAAGGAGCTAATACTTTATGACACTTTTTCCGTGCTACCTATTATTCAGAGATATCCTAGGGAAATGCTTTAAGCCAATATCCATTTTCTAGGGCTCTACAATGGGCTAAGCTCGGAAATACGCATAGAAATAGCTAAAGGGTCGGAAACCCTGATAACTTCACGTAACGAATATAACAACTGGCGGATGGCAACAACATCGACTTCTCAGGCACGTCGGCCTGCTTATAAGAAATTAATATAATTTTTGGCTTAGAAGAGTAATCAAACGTCCTCCAGGTCGTGGTGGAGCGCTATGATACAGCAACAGTAAAAGTTCGTACAGAGAATCCTTACAGGGAATGGTAGATAAATTGGAGAACCTTAACGGAAGGCATCCAAACTATAGAAGACAGAAATACAACGGCGAAGCGCGCCGGCGGGCTGTCCCGGGTATACAATACAAAAAGCCCAAATACTTAAAATTACAAAAAGGGCGATAGCACTAATTTTATTTATTCATCGAATTTTCCCGTATAGCTGATATAATATCGAAGGCTGGGAATGCGCGGCATGCAGCCCACTGCCAAAGTGCCTAAATTGATAGCGAGCAAAAAGAAAGAGACCTACGGAAGCAAGGCCTCGCCCATCTGAAGATTTCAGAAGTACCCCTGACTACAGGGGTGGCTAATCACAAACTCCTCGCAGGTAAGCTTAACCTAATGGACAGGGGGGATCCAGACACAATGGGTCCTGTCGGGCAACTTAAGG